>OZ036011.1:7865481-7897981 GCA_964035015.1 Corallium rubrum
ATTTAAATGAAAGAAGAAAGAATGTAGCGTGACATGCGCTCAAAACTGTTTTCTACTGATCATATATTAACTACTTATTAACCGAGTGCGAGGTCTGTACGGGAAAGAATTGGCCTGAGGTTTTCGTACAGACCAAGCGACGAAGGAGCGAGGTTTGTGCGATAAAACCGAGGGCAAATACTTTCCCATACAGACCGAGCAAACGAGGTTAATAAGGAATTTATTATATGGCTATTGGTTCATTTTATTTTTAAGCTTCGAGCGTTGTCTTCGTCTTCGGAGTATGCTGTTTACCTTACCTTACCTGTTAACTTTTTCGTGTCGCTTCTTGGCCTTCTTGTTTACACCAGTTCGGCTTTTATTTGTCGTGTTTTTAGATAAACAGCTTTAAAGAAAACCAGCAGTAATATTCTAACACATTTTATAGTTCAGAATATTTGAATAAAGATACCTAGTTCTCTTTTATTTGTATTCAAATCAACTCAGAAATGTTCCCGCCAAAACTTACAGGGCCAAGAAAAAAGCGTATTGACCGGTCGGTCAATATCGTAAAATCCCGACCGCTCAGGAACCAATCAGCGCGCGTCGTTTTACTTACGGACCGGAAATCAAACCCAGCCATATAATAAATCTTCATCATCATACGTAATACCATGAAAAGAGGTGTATTAGTTATTAAACCTCCCGCTTAATGAGTGTCATTTACCACATGCTTCCTTCGAATTAGGACCTGTTTATAAGGAGGTAGGGCCCCTAGCACGCGGGTCAAGGCAGCAGGGGCAACTGCCCCCCCCCCCCGGAGAAAATCCAAAACATGATTTTTATAATGTTGATTATTATTTTTTATTGGTATTCAGACAGTTATATAATTAATAATTGCACAAGAATATCACATTTGCTCCCAGAGTTACAGAATAAAGAACTAACTAGTCGTTTAATATCATACAGTAACTCTGACAATGAGTTTTCGCGTTGCGTTCGCGCTTCCCTACGAACTTGCGAACTTCGTAACGAACTTCTGAACATTTTGGTGAAAAGTACCAAGTGAGTTGCAAATGACTGTCGTTGTCTTTGTAAATATGTAATACTGTAGTTTTAGACAAAATCTTTTTGTAAAAATGAGAGAACGCGTCTTAAAAATATGTTTTAAAATGTTCAAAATTTTGCTAAAATATGGGGTCAGATCGCGGGAAATGCCATTTCAGAGACTCGAATCTCAAACATTTTCCGGAGGAGCATACCCCCGGACCCCCCTAAAGAATTGGGCACTCTTATTGCCCCCTGACTAAAAAATCCTGCCTACAGCCCTGGTCAAAGTTAGCTCGGGTTTACAAGCAAAATTTCACAGGTATAGGGTCACCCTGCTACCCGGGTCAACTTTACTAGACGTGGTCAGTCATAATTAGCGCAAAAAGCCTATAACTAGATAAAAATTGTCCCAGGGTAAGCGAGTTATCCCCACCGATCTCAAATAATAGACTCATTATACTGGATAGAGCATCTATTGTTTCGCGCCTGGCAAAAATTGAAGTCGGAAGTGAGGCTAAAAATCTCGCGGCGGCCATACCCGGTGGGACCCACAGTATTGCTGAATCATACTTTTCGCCTCTGGTTTTCGTTTTGAATGATCGGATTTTTAACGAAAACCAGCTAAATTATTGTGATCACAAATTGGGTCAGCACCTGCACACAGGCTAAAATTACATATTAATTTGTTTGTTTACTTTGGTTTTATTGGCTTACATGTGTTCACGTGATTCCCATTGTAGCTCTGCTATAAATACGCGTGACCACATGTGAGTTGTTTACTAATTTCTCCTGACGAAGGGCCTTCGCTCGAAACGTCGAGAAGATTTTTCTCTGTTTTTCAGGCCAACGTGACTTAACCCTGGTAATATTTGGATTTCAACCGTGGCCGACGCTGTCCTAGAAGCTTTTAAATTATTGTGACATGTATCTGTCGCTATGGGGGAATTTAAGTGGGTCCCACCTGAAATAGCCGCCGCTAATTTATTCCGACTTCACAAGCGAGCACCGGATGCTCTATCCAGTATAATGAGTCTATTATTTGAGATCAGTGGTTATCCCTACCAATTATGCACGTGTGACATGAAAATGTGTATAAATTAACATATCAAGCAACTTGAAATATCTCATCAACGAAGCAAGGAAACGAAAAACTGCAAAAGATGTTACTTTGTCATTTAAGCGTTCTTTCAAATAAGACAAACTTAATTTTTACTACATAGACACTTTAACGTAATACAATCTGTAAAACTTATACGATTATTTACTTTTGATGACGTCACGGTGACGTCACTTTGATGCCATCATAGTGACGTCACAATAATACGTCATTCAACAATAGAACTTCACCTACAAGTCCCACATATACCATGTGTTGGTTGTCATTGTTAGTTCTTATATCTGTGAAGCCTTGCAATCATTCGATCATGTTGATTCTAGTGTTGATTAACATTCTAATTCTAAGCAACTTTTCCTTCTAGATGCAGTTATACCGACCGTACCAGTCATCTCACTCTGTGCTGTCGTCAGATGCGGTTACTATGCAACGTGTAAAGAGATCAAAGGCGCGGCAACGTGTGTATGTCCAAGTCTTTGTCCCAACGTCAGTGCGCCAGTTTGTGGCTCCGACGCCAAGACATACGACAACGAGTGCGCTTTGAAATGGACTAGCTGCTATAATAAGACTACAATTACAGTGGCTAAAACGGGACCTTGCAGTAAGTTGAAGTCATTAGAGACCTTAAGATTCGCGTTTACTGCAAACCGCAAACTGCAGTTTGAGGTCAGCCGTTCGCCGTTCGCAGTATGTGTTTTTAGGCCATTAAGATTCAAATACATTTAAAGCGAAGCAATATATCGCACAATAGGCTAGACCATCGAAAGGGAGCCATTTCCAAGAAAGAAAATACCACGTAAGGCATAAGTAACTTCTGTGTCGACTATTTTCAAAAGAAATGTAAACCATTATCGTTAGGAAAGCCAGAAAAAGACAAGTTGTTCTCTTGGGCTGAGCACGGCGTCGTATTTGTTTTTATCCCACTCCTACCACTTGAATCAGACATTGAAATTCGTCTGGACGATTTGCTATAGAGCTCCATAAATCAGATATTATAGTTCTTAAAACAAGAAGGAAACATTTTGTATACTATAAACGTGGCTTTGCAATGGCTATGTAGCGAAAAGTCTCTGCGGTAAATGACTTACGTCTAGAAGCAGGTCTTGGCGTTGAAACGTGAACCGTGGACGGCAAACCTGCGGCGGGCGCAATAGTAGATTTAACTGGGGGAATTATGGTGTTGATTTTGCGAAGGGAGGAAAACTGGTGAAAAACGTTCGAGTTACAGGAGACTAGAGAACCAACAACTCGACCTACTCACATAAAACTAATGTGGTCATCCATCCAAGTACAGTCAAACCAGTATTAAGCGGTCCTCATTAAGCGGACACCCTGTATTAAGCGGACACCCTGTATTAAGCGGACAATTCCCAAAGTCCCGAATTGAATCCCATGTTAACCATACAAAGGTCACCTCTATTAAGCCGCGGACACCTCTATTAAGCGGACGCAGACACCTAAATCAGTGTAAAACGATACCAAATCCCTGTATTAAGCGGACAGTGTTTTCTTTTATTCATTTATTTAACATATGTTTCTCCTTAAGATGGTAGATATTAGATTAGCATCTTTCTTGTTTTCAATGTCTCACGATGGAAATCAATAACTGTATGACAATAATCAATACATAGTTTCTTGCATATTTTTCTAAACTGCGTTTGGGACTCCAACGTCAAAGTTCTCAGTATCTAATTTATTCCTCAACCAGTCGCAAGAGAAGCGGTCTCCTCGAAATTTCCGGTCTCAAGGAATTTCCAAGCCACATCCAGCTCCTCTGTTAATCTTTTCCCCCTTGATGATAACTTTCCCAATGTTTCTTGAACGCTTAAAAACCGTATCTGGCATCGGGGGGGGGGGGGGGGGGGGTACGGGAATGGGTGCGAGATTGACATGCAGGGGCCAGGATATTAAGCGGACGTCCGCTTAATACATGGTTCTCACATGTCGCCGATGGTCGCCGATCGTCGGCGATTTGTGACTTAGATGCATGTTAAAACGGGAAGTGCAGCAGCATGTTAAGTAATAAAGAACAATGCAGAAAAGCAGTGCTTTTATTCTTTTACTTAACATGCATCTAAATCATGGGTCGGCGACGATCGGCGACATATGAGAACCAGGCTTAACCCCATTTGGCCAGGTTCAAATCCAGCGGTGAGAGGCAGCGCGCTAACAACCTTGTGCCACCTGTGCCTCCCATAAACCCTGACCCCGGTCAAACGAGGATGAGAGTTGATGAGAGTTGACCATGAGAGCTGACGAGAGTTGTAGGATTTACCGCGCGTAGCAGGGAGACTAGGAACGAATTTCGAGGTAAACAAAGTTCGTATTTTTTACATACTGGACAAGTATGTTCGCAATTTTACGTACTGGACAAATAAATAGACAGATTTTTGTTGAGCCTGTTTTTACAAAGTGCAGACCGCTAGCCGCTAAACTCTCATCAACTCTCATATGCCAACTCTCATTGACTGATCAAACGAGCAAAAACTCTCATCAACTCCCATTAAAATTTTAACCAGCTCAAAGTTGATGAGAGTTGATAAGAGTGCATGAGAGTCGATGAGAGTTGGTGGTCAAACGCGACCGAGAGTTGCAACTCTCATCGACTCTCATCAACTCTCATCCTCGTTTGACCGGGGCTTAAGAATTAGGCACGCTAAATACTACCTATTTTTTAAAATCAAATTTTTCTTATAGAACCAGCACCACCCGTCTCACCTTGTGCTCGCGTAAGATGTGGTTACCATGCGACGTGTGAGGTGTGGAATGGCGCGGCAAAATGCACGTGTCCTAGTCTTTGTCCCAACATCACTGCCCCTGTGTGTGGCTCTGACGGCAATACATACGAAAACGAGTGTAGTTTGAGAAGAAAAAGCTGTAGAAATCAGACTTCGATTGGAGTGGTTAAAAAAGGAGCTTGCGGTAAGTTAAAGTTAAACTGGTATAACGACGCATAGAAATGAATTACTAAATATATGTTCTGCTATCTGCGTTTCGGTGACTGGCAATCATAAGGTTGTGGGTTGTACCATAGTCAATCGAGATATGGTCTGGAAACTCAGCTAAAGTCTTTGGTCTATCTTTTTGTTCGCCTTTATGCATTTTTGTGCACGGTGCACGGTCACTGAACACATTGTATTTTAGTATAATGAACGAATTGTCCAATAGCAACGTTTCAGTTCAATCACTCAACCGTGCTATTTAAATATTAATAAACCTGAAACAAAGGATGTGCACGGTGTAAGGTACGGATCAACATAAAATCACAGCTCATTATAGCGCTTTGAAGTTTGCCGAGTTTCCAGACCATATCTCGATTGACTATGGTTGTACACATATTCAACCTGCAATCATGGAATAATTACATTGGGACAACTTGCAACAATGTCACTTCCAAGCAAAGATACATTTTGCACAGTTAAGTTATCCTCCTCCCCTCCCCCCCCCCCCCCCCCCCCCTCCTCCACCATACAATGTTGGTTCACAAACATGGTATGAGGTGCAGGTAAGGCCTACCCCCAGGGACCAACATTGCATGGTGGGGGAATAGGGGAGAGGTTAGACTTGTGAGGGTAGAGGAAGACCTGTGATGGTGGTTTGGAGCAGGCGACAGATTTTTTTTAAAGAGCTTACGATGCCGTCAGAAATCGCGCTCCCACGGAAAATGTCCCAATTAATTATTCTATGATTGTACGTTCAGTCATCTAAATCCCAGTAGTTCTATGGTTACAGACTATGGAGCGTCTCATTGGTGATCAAAAGGTTGTGGAAGCACGGGTGGCGTGTGCTGTTAGGGCGCTGCCTCTCACCGCTGTAGTTAAGCCCAGTTGGACGGGGTTAGTACTTGGATGGGTGACCGTCTGGGAATAACCCTGTTCTCGAACTTGAATTTCATGTGAGTAGAGTTTAGTTCGTCTCTCCTGTGCTTCGAGGGTTTTTCTTTCGCAAGGTTCTGCGGTTTTCCTCCCTCCGTAAAATCAACACTTAGGTCTTAGCTTATGTCGTGCACTTTTAACATGAGCCTCTGGCTCGGATGATTGGGCGACCACATCCTGCATGTGTTTACGACGTTAAATAAATCATTACTCATTACTCATGCTGGCATGCACATATTCAATCTACGTTCACTCTCAAAGTCCCAGTAGCTCAATGATTAGAGCGCGGTCTTACTGGTGATATTGTACATATAATCAATCTACGTTCAACCATATCCCAGTAACTAAAGCCGGTTTTCCACTAGGCGATTTTTTTCGCGCGAAGCGACTTTCTTTTGTTCGAATTCAATAGATTTCTGATTAGTTCCAGCTCAGGGCTTATGAGACAAAAGAAAAAGTCGCTTCGCGCGAAAAAAGTCGCCTAGTGGAAAAGGGGCTTAACTCAATGATTAGAGCGTCTCACTGGCGATCAGAAGGTTGTGAGCTGTACACGGCATATTCAACGTGCGCTTAACCATCTCAAACCCAATAGCTCCATGATTAGAGCCTCTCGATGGCGATCAGAAGGTTGCGGGTTGCATGCATATTTAACCTACGTTTAGCCATCTGGGTCCCAGTTGCTCAATGGTTAGAGCGCCTCACTGGAGTTCAGAAGGGTTGTACACATGTTCAACCTACGTTCAATCATCTAAATCCCAGTAGTTCAATAGTTAGAACGTCAAACCCGCGACACTAGTGCAGTGCTGTAAACTGTAGGTTCTGAATAAAAAGTGTATAACAACAGCGTGTTTTTGCATCTTGTTAACAGTGTCTCCGTGTAGCCTGATCAAGTGTTGTTGCGGTGCTGTGTGCAAAATCGAGAACAAAACTGCGATATGTAAATGTGATTTTGCTTGCACCGCTCACTATCTTCCCGTGTGTGGCTCGGACGGTAAAACATACAGCAATGAGTGTGTACTGCGTTTAACCGCCTGTCAGAAACGAGATCCGAAATTGAAGGAAATCAGTAAAGGACCTTGTAAGTCGAATTTCTTTTTTGCTAAACATCTTAGTTGAGGATCGATCTCAGCTGAGGATCGATGCACTGGGAATACAAGGCACGGGTGGCGTGTGCTGTTAGCGCGCTGCCTCTCACCAAAAAGTTACGCCCAGTTAGACTGGGTTCGCACTGGGATGGGTGACCGCTTGGGAATGACCCTGTTGTCGAGCTTAGAACTCATGTGAGTAGAGTTGTAGTTGATCTCTCCTGTGCTTCGAGGGTTTTTCGCCGGGTTCTCCAGTTTTCCTCCCTCGGTAAAATTAACACCTAACATCTTAACTGTGATCCGTGGTCTGAACTGTGTCGTATGGCGGCTGTCTGAAGCGCCTTTGATATGCCTCGACACACACTGCCACGTTGATCTGCGTCCTTCGCAATTCAGCCAGTGGCGGATTACCTATGGGGCAAAGGGAGCATTTTCCCCCAGCCCCAGATTCTGACAGGCCCAAAAAAATGAGTGAATAAAAAAATTATGCAGTTTCTCTTTGAAAGTCCGAACTAGAATGAGACAATCACACGCTATCTCACACGCTATCTCACACGCTATCTCAGCCACGGGGCCCCTTCTGTTTGAAAGCGGGAGGGGAGTGGCGCCTGAGGTAGGCTAAATAAAGCTTGGTTCTCATATGTCGCCGACAGTGGCAGATCGTCACCGATTTATGATTTAGATGCATGTTACGTAACAAAGAACAACGCAGAAAAGCACTGCGTTTCTACATTGTTCTTTATTACGTAACATGCTGCTCCCGTTTTAACATGCATCTAAATCATTAATCGGCGATGATCTGCGACTGTCGGCGACATGTGAGAACTATGATCCGATCAACCTACGCTTTCCGTTCACCGTACTCCGGGGATGGCTCTCATTTTGTGACCGGCCATAAAATATTTTTGCCCCTGGCCCTGGGAAGGTTAATCCGGCACCGAATTCAGCCACTGGCTGCAAGTAAGGATAGCGTTATTAAAAAGACCATTAATGACGCTTTCAACATGGCTTTGCAGGTCCAACTAAACCACCACCAACCGAAAATCCTTGCTCGCAAGGAAGATGTGCTCACTATGCATCGTGTCAAGTGGTGAGCGGCGCTGCAATGTGTGTGTGTCCACACCTCTGTCCAGGCGTCATGCCTCAAGTATGCGGCTCCGATGGCCAGACGTACGAAAACCATTGTGCTATGAGAAGAACAAGTTGTAAAACTGAGAAAACAATTACAGTAGCTGGAAGTGGACCATGCAGTAAGTTCAACAACAACAGTAACAACAAAACAGCTACCGCAGCACACAACAAGATCAACAACAACAGCAACAACTACACAACCAACACCACTACCAACACGAACACCACTACCAACACCACCACACCATCACCATCAACACCGCCACCACCACCAACAACAACACAATCATCATCACAACTACCATTACCACCACCAACACCAACAACACAATCATCATCACCACTACCATTACCACCACCAACACCATCAACACTATCACCACCACCAACACCACAATCATCATCACCACTACCATTACCATCACCAACACCATGACCATCACCATCACCACCAACACCACTACCAACACCAACACCACCATCAACATCAACAACACCATCACCACCAACACCAACACTAACAACACCATTACCATCACCATCACCACCAAAACAACAACACCAACACCAACACCAACACCAACACCAACATCAACACCAACACCAACACAGACCGACAACAACACATGACCAGAAAACTGTATGGCTCAGAAACATTTTCTGAAACGTTACATAACGCTAAGCTATATACCACACGTCCAACTCTTAACGTCACTGCTCTGATTGTAATTTCTCGTCACTCTATAGTTCCACCAACTACACAAGCACCAACCGTCAATCCTTGCGCGCTGGGAATATGCGGTTACTATGCAACGTGTCAAGTCATCGCAGGCTCAGCAACGTGTGTGTGTCCCAAGACTTGTCCAACCGTTAGAGCCCCAGTCTGTGGCTCCGACGGCCGTACATACGACAACGAGTGTGCTTTGAAAAACGAAAGTTGCATAAACCAGAGGAGGATTACAATTGTTAAAAGAGAACCGTGCAGTAGGTGGAAACCAGAAATTCTATCTTAACTATAGCCCTGTTTACACGGCCAAAATTTAGGCACGTTTAAGTTAAGCGTTTACACGGTCATTTAATAATCCCTTACTAAAACACGTAACCATTATTCAACATGGCGGACGAGCTATATTTTTGGTTTTGGAAACTTCGTATGGGTGGCGTGCGTCAAAGAACAACGGAAGACATCGGTACACGAGAAAGAGTAATAACTAAAAGAAACAAACAAACAAAGGAACAAAGAATAGCAAGATGGAAGCTTCTACAGCAGGGCAAAAAAATGCATTTTATCGTATTAATAACACCGTATTAATAGCAAGTGTTTTTCAATCCCGTCAAAGCGCGATTAACTGATCGTGCTCAGTTTAATCCATCTCTTTGAGGTGCTGCAAACTAATCGCGATTAATTTACGCCGATCTGTTTACACGGACATTTTAAGCCCGCTTAAAGTCAGATGTGGCTCAGATCCCGCTTAAATTTTGGCCGTGTAAACAGGGCTTATATTAACCCATTCTTGCCTAAACCAGCCCAAAACGGAAAAACAGCTCAGAAATTTTCCCGCCAAAACCGAGAGGTTCGTGAAAGAATTTTGACCCCTCACGGTCCGTGAGAATCGTTCCCAGAGCCCACGTTCCCCTTACCTAGTGGGTGGGAAACGAGAGGCTCTGGAATAATCCGTTCACGCCATCACAGGATTCTTGTTATCCGGAAGAAGAGTAATCATGTTCATCAGTCAATGAAATATCGATGTGAAACGGATTATCCCAGAGTCTCTCGTTTCCCGGGTGGGGAACGTGGGCTCTGGGAACGAGATTGGGTCTTATTGCAGCAACAAATCAACGCGCGTGGTGGCCTTGGAAATAAGCTCAGCGGCCATATGTAAAACTATATATTTGCTAATTCAGTCTTCATTTGTTAGAGTTCTCAACCTCATTACTAATTCGCTTTAAGATAAAATAAAGCTATATATAAAAAATAAAGCTCATTCTATCTTCTCGCTGACCCAAGAAAATTGGCCCAAATCTGGTTCAAGAGTTATTCGCTTTTAAAGAGAGATGCCAAAACTGTCGATTACAGCGGTGTCAGCGTGCAAAATATAGAGCACCTTATTAAATTTGCCGGCAGTCTTTGGGCAAGAAAATTTAGAACAAAGAAAATCAGTACCGAGACAGAGTTCATTTTTGTGATCGAACAACCTCAAATTTCTCTTAAAGAGTATTAGCAATAAAAATTAAGTTTATCTCATTTGAAAGAACTCGTCAAATGGTATAAGAAGACCTTTTACAATTTTTCCATATCTGTTTTGGTTTTGGAAATATTTCGACCAAACTCAGCGTGCTGTCCGCCATCTTGGAATTATTTTCGATATGCAAAATTATGCATGTGACGACATAAGGAGGGTAAAGTGAAATTTTATCTTGCCAACCTTACCTTATGACATTATGAGCTAGAAACTCGATTTTTTTGTTGCGCTATTTCCATTTGAAATTGACCCGCAACATTTAAAAAGCCTTCCGTGGAAATCTGGTCACCCACGGAGTAGTTTCATCAGGTTTACCCTGCTTGTGACGTCACCAGTTTCCTAGTTAATTAGACCCAATATTACAACAAGATGGCGGGCAGCACGCTGTCTTTGGTCGAAATATTTCAAAAAACAAGAAAGATACAGAAAAATTACAAAAGGTCTTCTTATACCATTTGGCGAGTTCAACTTATTTTTTATGCCAAAATTTAAGCGGGATCTGAGCCACATCTGACTTTAAGCGGGCTTAAAATATCCATGTAAACAGATCGGCGTAAATTAATCGCGATTAGTTTGCACCACCTCAAGGAGGTGGATTAAACTGAGCACGATCAGTTAATCGCACTTAACTTGGCCATGTAAATGCAACGGGATTGAAAAAGGCTTGCTATTAATACGGTGTTATTAATACGATAAAATGCATTTTTTGCCCTGCTGTAGAAGCTTCCATCTCGCTATTCTTTGTTCCTTTGTTTCTTTCTTTCTTTCTTTTAGCTATTACTCTTTCTCGTGTACCGATGTTTTCCGTTGCTCTTTGACGCACGCTAAGCTCGTCCGCCATGTTGAATAATGGCGTACGTGTTTTAGTGAGGGATTATTAAATGACCGTGTAAACGCACCAAGGTGGCGCATTTTAAGCACGCTTAATTGAAGTGTATATGAAACTCAAATTAAGTTTGTCTTATTTGAAAGAACTCTTAAAATAATGGGGAATATCAATTTACAGCTTTTTCATATTTTACTTAGTTCTTGATATATTTAGACTTATGTGATATTCAAATGAGATAACTTATATGGTTCGTTTTTTCACGAATTAACATATTCGAAAATCGCAAATATTTTTAAGATCATTGAACAAAATCACTTGAAACTTTGCATATTGCTACAGTTCATGCAACTAAACATGAAAGACAAGTTACAAGTGATTTTGATCAATAATCGTAAAAATATTCACGATTTTCGAATATGTTAATTAGAAAAAAACGAACCATAAGTTATCTCATTTGAATATCACATAAGTCTGAATATCTCAAGAACTAAGTAAAATATGAAAAGGCTGTAAATTGATATTCCCCATTATTTTAAGAGTTCTTTCAAATAAGATGAACTTAATTTTCGTTTCATATACACTTTAACCGTGCTTAAATTTTGGCCGTGTAAACACGGCTAAAGACTCCTTCTCTCGTGTTTGATTTCTTACATCAATACTCCATTGTACCAATCGTGATTCCTTCTCTTATTCTATAGTTCCACCGCCTATTACTACCCAACCACCAACTGTCGATCCTTGCAGTCAGGGAATATGTGCTCACTATGCAACGTGTCAAGTGGTTGCAGGTCAAGCAAAGTGTGTCTGTCCTGAACTTTGCCCGGGACTTATTGCCCCAGTATGTGGCACCGACGCTAAGACGTACGAAAACGAGTGCAGTTTGAGAAGAACAAGCTGTACACAAGAGATTAAGATTTCAGTGGCTAAAAAAGGAGCTTGCGGTAAGTTGAAGTCAAGTTGGTATATCGGTATATATCATTTATAAGTATGTATTTAATTGATGTACTTTAAAAAAAAAGTTCTACATCAGACCAACTTAAATATACGTTCACACGTATCACTGAACCTACATTCAAATCATCTTGGAGTCCCAGTAGCTAAATAGTTAGAGCGTCTCACTGGCGATAAGAAGCTTGTGGCTTGTACACATATTCAACCTATACGTTATGCAACCATCTGAATTCCAGTAGCTCACTGGTTAGAGCGTCTCGCTGGTGATCAGAAGATTGTGGGTTGTACACATATCAGTCAATCTACGTTCAAATCATGCGAGTCCCAGTAGCTCAATGGTTAGAGCGAGCATCTCGTCGGCGATCAGAAGGTAGCGGGTTGTACACTTATTCAACCTACGTTTGGCCACATGAGTCCTGGTACCTCAATGGTTAGAAGTCAAACCCGAGACCCTTCGCTACTAGCGTGGTGCTCTCACCACAGAGCTAAGCTAGGGGGCTATTACCGAGAGCTGCTACAATACATGATCCATTGTACCATTCATGGGAAGCACGGGTGGCGTGTGCTGTTAGCGCGCTGCCTCTCACAAAAAAGTTAAGCCCGGTTAGACGGGGTTAGTACTTGGATGGGTGACCACTTGGGAATGACCCCGTTGTCGGGCTTGGACTCATGTGAGTAGAGTTGTAGTTGATCTCTCCTGTGCTTCGAGGGTTTTTCGCCGGGTTCTCCGGTTTTCCTCCCTTCATAAAATCAACCCCTAACATCGTAGCTGTGATCCATGGTCTGAAGTGTGTCGTTGACGGCTGTTTGTCATTTATCATGACTGCTTCTCTTATTCTATAGTTACAGCGCCTATTACTACCGAAACACCAACAGTTCATCATTGTACTCAGGGAAGATGTGCTCACCACGCAACGTGTCAAGTGGTTGCAGGTCAAGCAAAGTGTATCTGTCCTGAACTTTGCCCGGGACTTGTTGCCCCGGTATGTGGCTCCGACGGCCGTACGTACAACAACGAGTGCACTCTCCGAAGAACAAGTTGCAAATCTCAGACTTCGATTTCAGCGATTGGATTTGGAGCGTGCGGTAAGTTTAACTATTTCTTAGACCCCGTTGACATGATGCCGGTACAATTTGAAAACGGAACAAAATCATGCCGTTTAGGCCTTGTGTTTACACGATACCGGCACAAAAATGACATGTAAACGGCACAAAATGAAGACTGGTTCCTTGACGGCATGAAATGAAAACGGAACACTAACCGGTATCGTGTAAACGCCCGTGAGTTGTTGGTTCTCTCCTGTGCCGCGGGTTTTTTTCCTCCGGGTTCTCGATTTCATACCTTGCCAGTCAGAGCCCCTTTCCGACCTACGCAGGCTTCGGGGGAAAGTGGGCTCTGCCAACAAACTCGACCTTCGCCCCAAGTTTGGGGCTAGTCAGTCAGGTTTAAAACTGGTCAAACAAGTTCTAGTTTATGAACACACGTTAGCAGGAAAATAGCAAGTAACGCGTTAGAGCCTGGGCCCAAAATAGTATCTTGGCAACCGTTCACGCATGCTCAAAAAGAAATATCGAGTTTGTTGGCAGAATCCACTTTCCCCCGAAGCTTGCGTAGGTCGCAAAGGGGCTCTGACTCGCAGGGTCTCGATTTCCCTGCTTAGTAAAACCAACGTTATATATAGTGTCCCCAATTAGTTATGTGGGCTAAGTACATTTAACACTTCACACAAGCGTAATTCTTGCTCTTACTGTAGCTACACCAACCGTACAACCGACAAATGTCAAGCGTTGTACGCTGGGAAGATGTGCTTACTATGCCATGTGTCGAGTGGTCAATGGCGTGTCTACGTGTGTCTGTCCTATTCGTTGTCCAGGAGTTACTGCCAAAGTGTGTGGCTCTGACGGACGCACATACGAAAACGAGTGTGAGCTGAGATGGATAAGTTGTCATAGTCAGAGGACTATCACTGTGGCTGCAAGAATGGCATGCGGTAGGTACAAGCCAAGTTATGAATGTTTATGTTGAGTTTGATCAGGAAACATATTTCGAAGCAACCTTACAACGCCATGTTGAAATGCTTATAATTGATAAAGTGCACAAACCTTTTTCTGTTAACCGAAGCATTTTGTGTATGTTAGCATTTTCCTGTTGTCTCTTCACTCTCATCTCACTCTGACTTCTACTTCCACTCACTCCTACCTCAAAATTCACCTTCAATCTTACCACCGCCCTCACTCTTACTCCTACTTTCACTCTCATTCTTAGTCATTTTCCCACTTTCATGCACTCACTCAGTCACACTCCTACCCAACCTCGTCCCCAGGGCATTTTGACTCCACGTTGGGAGGTCGGCGAAAATGGCCCTGGCATCGGCTGGTCACGTGACACACAGAATTTTGGGGTGTTTTGGCAAGAAAATTTATGCGGTCTTTGTGTTTCGTTTTTGTATAATACGTATACATGAATAATAAATAAGAAATATTTAACGCTCTGCCGAATCACTCATGTGAACCTTTATCATAAATGCAACTGGCTAGCATTATTCATCATGATACTCCCCACGATTATCCAGGATACATTTAAATGTCGGGAAGAAACATATATCTAATGTTGTTCTTGACTTTAACCAAAGCTATCGTTACAATTCTTTGGATGAACTTCGCAGAGTGGATTTATTGCAATTCATATTTTAATGAATAAATTGCACTGTATCTGAATTAATCAAGTTTTTAAACCGGCCAATCCGATTATAGAATCGACCAGCCGATGCCAGGGCCATTTTCGCCGACCTCCCAACGCGGAGGCAAAATGCCCTGGGGACGAGGTTGACTCCTACCCCCATTTTTACTCACTCCCACTTTTTACCCTAACTTTTACAACCTAACTTTTACACCCACCCTCACTCCCTCTTACCTTCACTTTCACTTCCATTGTTACTATTACTTTCCCACTTACCCTCACTCACTCCCATTCTCACTCTCACTCCCACTTCTACCTTCACCCCCATTCACACTCACATCATTACCCAAACGTTCACCTTCAGTCTCGTACTTCCCTTCACATGTACCTTCACCACCACTCTCACCACTATCTCTATATAAACTGGATAGGCCATTCTCTATGGCCAGCAGTCAAACATTTCGTGCCAGTCGCCGCCATCTTACGTAGTGGAACACATGACGCATTGCGGCCTTAGAACTTGTTCCCAATCCTAAAGTTGACTAGCATAAGCAATCTTGACGTCAGCACGGTCAGATTAACCGGGGGAGGAATAAATAAGTACTCTGTGCCGGGGGAGTTGGAAAAGCCGTAAAGCAAACAACAGATGCCGGTTCGTTTAGTTTTCACTGTTTAACAACAAATACAGTCAAAAGATGGCAAGTACAGGACACGAGATATTGTTAAGGCATTAAGATTACTATAAAAGGTACAATTTAAGACTTGGAATTGAATTCTTCGTAGATTTTATAGTCTGTTTTTCAGTTTACATTATCGTGAACTTTCTTCGTTGTCGGCACTGAAGAAAAACAACGAAATTTAAAGGTTTTAATTATAGCTTAGTAAAAGAAACAAATACAACCTTGAGTACTTCTTGTGTCCTTACATTCGTTTAAATTTTCTTAAAATAACTCTTTTTGTCTGTTTTCAATCTACGAAAGCTTATGAACTTTGGTGGCGGCCATCTTGGGTAGTGGTCACGTCATCATATAACTGGCAAGCAAAATCCGGCCTCATGTCCCATCCAGTTTATATAGAGATCAGTGACTCTCACCCTCATCCCTCACTTCCATCCCGGCATTTAAGCCCTGTTTACACGGTCAAATTTTAAGCGGGATCTGAGCCACATCTGACTTCAAGCGAGCTTAAAATGTCCGTGATCGGCGTAAATTAATCGCGATTAGTTTGCACCACCTCAAGGTGGATTAAACGAGCACGATCAGTTAATCGCGCTTAACTTGGCGGTGTAAACGCAATGGGATTGAAAAAAACGCGTGCTATTAATACGGTGTTATTAATACGATAAAATGCATTTTTTTGCCTTGCTGTAGAAGCTTCCATCTCGCTATTCTTTGTTCCTTTGTTTCTTTCTTTCTTTTAGCTATTACTCTTTCTCGTGTACCGATGTCTTCCGTTGTTCTTTGACGCACGCTACCCATGCATACGAAGCTTCCAAAACCAAAAATATAGCTCGTCCGCCATGTTCAATAATGGTGTACGTGTTTTAGTAAGGGATTATTAAATGACCGTGTAAACGCACCAAGATGGCGCATTTTAAGCACGCTTAACTTAAGCGTGCTTTGCTTAAATTTTGGCCGTGTAAACAGGGCTTAACTCTTACTCTCATTCTCACCAATGCACCCTCGCCCTCCCCTTCATCCTTACTTTTACTCCCCAGGGAGGCAAGGGTGGCACAATCTGTTAGCGCGCTGCCTCTGTACCCGAATGGGTGACCACCTTAGCTTCATGTGAGTAGAGTTGTTGGTTCTCTCTTGTGTCTCAAGAGTTTTTCACCGGGTTCTACGGTTTTCCTCCCCCCGAAAAATCAACTCGACAGTTTTCCCAGTTAAATCTACTAACTAGTTCCATCAAAGGGTGAGGACCATTAAGGGGGTGATTACATGGACCGAGCCAGCCCGGTTAATCGGGATGAGTTTACGAAACGATTACATGGAGCGGGCTAGCCCGGTAAGCCGGGATGATTTCAGGCCGAAATTCGCAATTATCAAGTAAATAAGGGCAAAGCTACGTTAGTGTTACTTCAGTTTTATGTATATACATATACTCAGTCTATTATTTATTTCGTAAGCCCAACTTTAATAAAAAGATTGTTATAATCCACGAAATCGTCTTCGCGAAGACTAAGTCCAGCCCGGTCCATGTAATCGCCCCCTAAGTTATCAGTGGCTAAATACTGTCATATGTTACCCCTCAGTAAACAAAATCGCTTTTACCCTCCCTCTCGTCCCCACTCCAGTCTCACTTTTACTCTTACTCTAACCGCAGCTCAACCAACTACTAACCCACCACCCACACAACCACCAACCGTCAATCCTTGCTTGAGAGGAAGTTGTACTCACTATGCATTGTGTCAAGTGGTGAACGGCGCTGCAATGTGTGTGTGTCCAGAGCTCTGTCCAGGCGTCACGCCTCAAGTATGCGGCTCCGATGGCCAGACGTACGAAAACCATTGTGCTATGAGAAGAATAAGTTGTAAAACTGAGAAAACAATTACAGTAGCTGGAAGTGGCCCATGCAGTAAGTTCAAGTCAAATGACAAACGTCTGAATAATTAGAGGAGATTCAGTCCTATTAGTGTACGCATTATATAATAACCAGGTTTCAAATCCCCCAAAAAAATCTTGCTAAGTTTCAACTTTATATGATATTAAGGTAGTTGGTTTTCAGGCATTTTAAACTTTTTATGATTATTTTTATTATAAAACTGATATACACTTCTAATTTACTATTTTTTATTGATTTGCTTATGTTAGTAGAGGATACAAATAAAGTTGTTGTTGTTACAGTTCCTTTGGGTGGTGGTGGTGGTGGTAATAGTTGTGGTGGTGTTGTTAGTAGTTGTTGGTGATAGTGGTGGTGGTGTTGTTAGTAGTTGTTGTTGTTGTTGTTGGTGGTGGTGGTGTTGTTGTTGCTGGTGTTGGTGGTGATGTTGGTGGTGGTAGTGGTGGTGGTAATAGTGGTGGTGGTGTTGTTGTTGGTGGTGGTGTTGTTGTTGGTGGTGGTGGTGGTGGGTGGCGGTAGTGGTGGTGGTAATAGTGGTGGTGGTAATAGTGTTGTTGTTGTTGTTGTTGTTGTTGTTGTTGTTGTTGTTGTTGTTGTTGTTGTGCGTTGTTGTTGTTGTTGGTGGTGGTGGTGTTTGTTGTTGTTGGTGGTGGTGGTTGTAGTGGTGATAATATTGGTGGTGGTAATAGTGGTGGTGGTGTTGCTGTTGTGCGTTGTTGGTAGTGTTTGCTGTTGTTGTTGTTGGTGGTGGTGGTGGTAGTGGTGGTGGTAATAGTGGCGGTGGTAATAGTGTTGTTGGTGGTGGTGGTGGTGGTGTTGCTGTTGTGCGTTGTTGTTGGTGTTTGCTGTTGCTGTTGGTGGTGGTGGTGGTGGTGGTAGTGGTGGTGGTAGTAGTGGTGGTGGTAATAGTGTTGTTGTTGCTGTTGCTGCTGCTGCTGTTGTGCGTTGTTGTTGTTGCTGTTGTTGTTGTTAGTGTTGCTGTTGTTGGTGTTGTAGTTCGTGTTGTTGTTGGTGGTCGTGACGTGGTGGTGATGTTGCTGATATTGTTGTTGGTAGTGGTGATGGTGGTATTGACCATTCACCATAGTCAATACGTTTTTCCATCCTATATTTAAATTTGTTACCAAAACAAAATCACTGTTTTAAATCGTAACTCTTATCATAAACATTAGATCGACCAACTACACCAGCTCCCACCGTCAACCCGTGTGCTGGCGCAACATGTGGTTACTATGGAACATGTGAAGTGGCAAATGGTCGAGCAAGTTGTGTGTGTCCTACAACTTGTCTCCACACCACCAATCCGGTGTGTGGCACCGATGGTACCACATACCAAAACGAGTGTGATTTGAAGAGAACAAGTTGTCGGGACAAAAGAATGATCACAGTCCTTAAAAAAGGATTTTGTGGTAGGTTACCGTCAATTGCAGGGTTATATCGCGCTAGGTGTCGATGTTATATAACAGATACTTGATGTGTGCTTGGGAACTGTATTGTAATGTAATACATTATAAAATAAGGTGCCTTCTACGCACGCTCTGATTGGCTGGGCTCCGTGCATTTATAAGAGAAAATTCAAATTCCTAAACTACCAAATTCCTAAACTACCTCACTTTTAATTTGATTTTTCCTCCTCTTATTTTATAAAACAAATAAAACATATCGCTCCTGTGCACATGTACTCTTATAAAGGTACATTTGACGTGATTTGAACACGAAAGAAGTGTAAAGGCACTCGGCTATCGCCTCGCGCCTCTACTCAACTTCTTTCGTGTTCAAATGACGTCAAACGTGCCTTTATAAGAGTACATATGCACGGAGCTTTATGTTTTATTTGTTAAGTAGAACGCGGTTCATACGGACACCAAAGGGACACAGACGACAACAATAATCTTTTGTTTTTGTTCAATTTAATTCTTTGAACGTTTTCATGGCGATAAAGTAATATAAATAAGTTTTGTGGAAACACCACGTAAAATATTTCTTTGCTAAACTTTCGGCCTGTTGACTCAGGCCTTCATCAGAGCAATGACAACAAGTTGTTGGCTCACGTCATTTATAAACTAAGCAACTGATCAATTAAATCACGTAAGAATACAATGGCGTATCACGTTAATTTTATTAATTAGAAAACAAAATCAAGAATGTTCTCCGAATAGGGCACGCCACGTGCTATTTAATGGCTGTCCCTCCGGAGAAATAGTGTGATGTTTTGCAATCTCAATGGTTCTCTTGTTCTTCGCGTGAAGTATTGCTTGTCGCTGGCTAAGAGTGATGACTCTTCAGTTCCCACTTAACACGATGGTCATACTTCCAAGCGTGTTTGGCAACAGCAGACTTTTCTTGTTGCGCTTTTATGCAACATGTCTTGTGTTCCTTCAGGCGAGTTGAGAGATTCCTTCCCGTTTCTCCGATGTATACCAAGCCACACTCACAAGGAATGCGATACACTCCAGGCTTAGATAAGCTATCCACTTCATCTTTATGTGTGAAAAGTACCTTGAACAATTTGTCTTGACTACTGTGAAATACCTTCATACCAGCACGATTTAGAATCCTCTCAATCTTGTGAGATGCTGGTCCGATATACGGAAGAGAAACTGAAGGTGGTTCTTGCTGGGGCTGTGTATTCGGCTCTGGATGTACCGAAGGAGTCATAGAAGCTTGAATCATCTTCTCAGGAAAACCGTCGTTAGTTAAAACCAACTTAAGGTGATCTTATTCTTCCTGAAGATGTTCTTCGCCACAAATTGTTCGCGCTGGATGAAAGAGAGTTTTGCACACAGATGATTTAATACTTGGATGATGGAATAAAGTGTAGTTAAGGTATCTGTCAGTGTGTGTTGGTTTTCGATACACAGTATGACTTAAAGTCCCATCTGATTTAACGGAAAGTCAAACGTCCAAGAATGGGATAGATTTGTCTTGATTTTGTAATTCGATAGTGAATTTGATTGAAGGATGTATGCTGTTAAGGTGGTCAAGAAAATTAGACAAAGCATTCAAACCGTGTGACCAGGTACTTAGCGTATCATCAACATAACGTTTCCACATACCTGGTTTTAACGGGGCAGTTGCAAGAGCCTTCTTCTCAAATTCCTCCATGTATAGGTTAGCCATGATTGGAGACAAAGGGGAACCCATTGTTGCTCCAGTAGTTTGTTCGAAAAATCTGTTCCGCCATTGAAAACAAGTTGAATTTAGGCACAGCGTTAACAGTTCATAGACCTGATCTGCAGAAAGATTCGTTCTTGTAGTCAACAGGCCGAAAGCTTAGCAAAGAAATATTTTACGTGGTGTTTCCACAAAACTTATTTATATTTGTTCAATTTGTTGAATCTATGACGTCATAAGTTTTAAGCAAGCACAACGCGAACGTCACGACGACGACCCAAGTACAATAGTACTTTTCAACCAAAACAAAACGTTGAATAATTTGCAGTCCCAAGAGTAATTACAACAACGTCCTCGTTGCACATACAACGTCAACTAGAGTATTCTACTCCTTCTGTTCTCCTTTTTTCCCAGCTTAAGTGGATTCCAATTTTTGATCCAATTAAGTTTAGGAAGCATCTTGTACTATTGAATATACTAATCAATCCTAATGCTCTACCGTCTTTTAAATTTATGTTCAATTTCTTATCTGCCACTCGACAACACGCTCGTACTAGAGCCTGCTTATATGACCTAAAGCTTCCTTACCCGCGCACTAATTCTGGTAAATGAACATTTCTCTACAGCGCCTCAATTCTCTTTAACGCCTTAGATAATGATTGCAAATAGCTTGCCATGTCACCTGCATGTACTTCTGATGCTTTCACGTTAAGATTAACTACTACTAAACGCAAACTCAGTAATTACTTTCTTCATAAACTTACCTGTATTAACCATCTGGAAGACCTTTTTTGCGTCAATTGTAATTTTTTATTGAATTGTAAATGTGTTTCTACTTGACTAGTTTATCACTTGACATTATTTCCATATATAGTGTATTAGTTATGTCTGTTGTATTTGTAAATATTGTAATATTGTGAGGGCCGTGTGTTAGATAACCTTTACGTTTAATAAATCTTTTCCCTCGTAAAATAAAGTTTTATTTTATTCTTTATTCTATTCAACTGAAGCGTTTTCACGTTTTCAAGACGATGTTGTCGCAAGAATAGCAAAAGTTTTTAGTTCACTTAGGTGTTAATCTATCGTACGTCATGTTGTCGAAGCTATGGCTGCTTTTTAAAGATCTTACAAAATACATAAAACATACAGTATACGATGTCCTGATCGTTTTATGGTCGTTTCGTCCCCTCGCCGTTTCGTCCCCGACCATTTCGTCCCCACTCCCCTCGGTATTTTTTTGTTGTTTTTTTTGCTTTCGCAGATCTCAAAATCATCATTTAAGTCGAATTTCGACTCGGAATGGTGAGATACGCGGTTTTCGTGCTTTCAGTTGACTCTGTTGAAATTAATTACCTTGATATTGTGTCCATGACTCATCGGTTATTGTGACAAACCAACCACCGCGGACAACCAACTCAGAATGGCGAGATACGCGTTTTTCTTACAAGAATTCGACAAGTAAGGGCTAAACACACCAAGAAACATGCTCGCTATATGCGACAAATGGGCTGGGCTTGTGGATCGGAAGAGGTTGGGGCCAAAAAGGTTGGGACGAAACGGCTGGGGACGAAACGGTTTAGGGGACGAAACGACCAGATACCTCCTGATCCATGGTTTCTTTTAAATGCAGTAATTTAATTGCCGTCGTCGTCCTAGCTTGCTTAAGGTCCCTCTTTTCAAACACGGCCAATTTAATGGCGGCGCTCCAAAATACAAATTCGCACGTAAAATACAACTTTGGTTTTGCGAATTTCATCATGAAACTTTGCACAATTACCAAGTACCATAATATCTTTACGATTATGCAGAAACATTTCCAACAATATGTTCATCAGGGAACCACTTAACTATGAAATGAGTCAGACTTAATTTTCACTTGGTGATAACTGCATTTAAAAACCTGATTATTTCTTTCGTTATTTACAGGATCACTTGCCCGTTGTCCAATTCCAAAGGCCTGTCTTCAAGTTTGCAATCAGAACGACTGTGCCTATAACGAAAGGTGTTGTTGCCAAGGCTGTGGTCGTGTTTGCACAGCTGCCTTATGGAAAGAAGGTACGATAGCTTTCTACCTAATTGTTCATTTTAACTCTTTCCTTCCGAACTAGTCTTTAATATAACTTTTACCTTGACCTTCACCTGAACTTGACCTTGACCTTAACTGTAACCTTGACCTTCGCCTTAACCTTAATTTTGACCTTAACTTTAACCATGACTTCAACCTTGACCTTAACCGTAACCTTGCTTTGCACAAGAATCCCGAGTAATTAAACAGTTGTAACAACAATGCAATGACTGTGCGGCGATGAGACATGTGATGTGAAGAAGGAAATTGAGGAAGCTTCCCTTCTCCTTTTCTCTCTTCCCGCGTCTTCCCCTGTGCGCGTGCATTCCCGCGTCCCCATTCTTCCTATGCGTCCCCCAAAACCCTGTGAGCTCCTCCTGAGCGCAAGGAAGCCTGCGCGGATGAGAGTGATGCGACATACAAAACAGACTAAGGGCGATTACATGGACCGGGCTGGCCCGGTTAACGGAGCTAGCCCGGTTAACCGGAATGAGTTTACGAAACGATTACATGGAGCGGGCTAGCCCGGTAAGCCGGGATGATTTCAGGCCGAAATTCGCAATTATCAAGTAAATAAGGGCAAAGTTACGTTTGTTTTACTTCAGTTTTACACTAATTAGTCTATTATTTATTTTGTAAGCCCATCGTTAATAAAAAGATAGTTAAAGTCTTAGCTAACCCAAGAAAGCGTCTTCACGAAGACTAATTAATTTATTAAATCTTCGCTTTGATCACGAAACACACAAACAACGTTGACGTTGTATTTCAGCTCCTTTCAGCACTATTTATTCACACAATCACGCAAACGAACGCGTGTCGAAGCGAGTTCAACAGTTTTTCATCCCGGTTAACCGGGCTAGCCCGGTTGCGACAACCGGGATCCCGGCAAACCGGGCTAGCCCGCTTGCCATGTAATCGAAATGTTAAAACAACATGCGTTTTATATATAAAGCGGGCTAGCCCGGTTAACCGGGCTAGCCCGGTCCATGTAATCGCCCCCTAAAACAGGCCTTTAAAATCTCCATTTTCCCTTTACAGGTCGCTACGTTTGCCCTGCTGACCCACTGGGTTGTCGTAATGACAACGACTGCACTGGAGGTAAAATGTGTTGTCCTACTGGCTGCAACAGAAGATGCATCGCTCCAACATTATAACCGCCGGGAAACTCGGAACATCAAATCCCTACATGTGTGGTTCTTTTCACCTTTTTCCAGATTTCAACTATATTTTTTTTCTCTCTTTACAATCTAATGTAACACTATGCAAAAGTGAATTGCACCATGTGGAGACTTAGGAAATTACAATATCAATTTCTATGATAGTAGTAAAGGAGATACCTCAATGTGTGAAACAATTTTAAGAATGTTCTTCCTTTGTGATAATAAATAATCCATTTCATATAAATGTGTCCTGTTTTGTAAACAAAAGCACCTATACGAAATACGTAGCTTGTCTGCATGCTTCTGTAAACTCCGTAAACTCCGATAATAAGCCCCCGAAAACAAAACCGCCGAATATAAGCCCAACGAAAATAAGCCCACCGAAAATAAGCCCACCGAATATAAGCCTACCGAAAATAAGCCCTCCGAATATAAGCCTACCGAACATAAGCCTCCGAATATAAGCCCACCGAAAATAAGCCCTCCGAATATAAGCCCCCGAAAACAAAACCTCCGAATATAAGGCCCCCGAAAATAAGCCCTCCGAATATAAGCTCACCGAAAATAAGCCCTCCGAATATAAGCCCCCGAAAACAAAACCTCCGAATATAAGCCCACCGAAAATAAGCCCTCCGAATATAAGCCCACCGAAAATAAGCCCTCCGAATATAAGCCCCCGAAAACAAAACCTCCGAATATAAGCCCACCGAAAATAAGCCCTCCGAATATAAGCCAACCGAAAATAAGCCCTCCGAATATAAGCCCTCCGAATATAAACCCTCCGAGATCTGTAATCACAAATTATCTCCTCGATAATAATTCCATGGGCTTTGCATAATCACTACGTTCAATAATTTCGGCAGTACTCAAACTTTACTGTATTTCGATTTTAATTACTTCACTACTACACATTTTGACTACACTAATTAAACCCAAACGTTACTATTGGTCCTCTCTCCTCCGCAGAGGTTCTTTCGGAGATCGGCTATGTCAGGGATCGTCGGAGATGCGTCGAAATCGTCAGCTGGACATAGGGAGTGCGGGCGAGCATCTCCGACGACCCCCGAAACCTCCAATCTCCAAAATTTAGCCTCTGCGGAGGAGAGAGCTATTGGTCGACTACACGCGTAAAAATCTCGCACGTTGTTACATCATTGTTGCCTGAACAATGCTGTAACAACTTGTTGACATATGTGAACAACATTGATAAATGAACAACATTGTTCATCATTGTTTCAACAAGTTGTTACAGCTTGATGAAACAACAACCGTTGTTCACACATGTTGTAACAACCGAAGAACGTGTTCATATATGCATTTCTCCATAAAGCTGCAAGTTGTGAAATACAGCATTCGTTTTTTCTTCTGAACTACTGTACGAAACTCTTAATAGGCCACTTTTACTACAATTCTAATCTATTTGAGTACTTTAAGCCGGTTTTCCACCATAGGCGACTTTTTTGCGCAAATCGATTTTCTCTATATTGTTAGAATTGAATAGATTTTTAATGAATTCCAGTCCAGAGCTTATAAGACAAAAGAAAACAGTTACTTCGTGTGAAAAAGGAGAAAGACGCTCGAGGTACAGTTGTACCACCCGTGCTAACGACATGACTGAAAAGGCTTAATTCATGTACAGTTGTATAACCACTCTATTTACCTATATGCCATAAAACATTGTTTATCAATAATTGTATCAGCGAACAAACTCATACATAACTAATACAACTTGAAAATGCTTAATTAAATCACATAATAGTAAATTTTATTATATAAAATAGAGTGTTTTATGTACTGTATAATAAACGAGCAGGAGTGTTTTATCAGATATAAATCTATTTGACACTAGTTCGTTCCCAGTTAGGTTATGCAACACAAGTCTGGGCACCGCAGACCATTGACTTAATTTCTCGATTAGAAAGAATTCAGAGGCGAGCTACGAAATACATTTTGAAACTACCATTTTCTTGCACTGATAGCTATAAATCTAGGTTGCTTACGCTGTCTTTACTTCCTATTTCTTACTGGCATGAATTTTTAGATATGGTATACTATTCTTTAAGATAATAAACGGCTTAGTGACTTTAAATTCCTCCACTTTACCAGTATTTGTCCAAAATACCAGACTAACTAGATCATCCTCCAATAATGCTAACATTAAAAAATTTGTCGTTCCTAAATGCAAAACATCAACATACCAGAATACTTTCTTTGTAAGATCAATTAGAATATGGAATACTTTAGCAAATGAACTTAACCTCACTATGGACAACCTTCCTTTGTTTAAATCCGTTATGCTTAATTATTATTTCTCATCTTTGGAAATTACTTATGACTGTGAAAACCCTCGTACATTTAAAACAATCTGCTTAAAATGTAACTGTTCCCGTAGCCTTAGGTACCCTATTTCTTGTTGTTATTAACATATTTAGTTTAGTTAGTTTCAGAAATTGCAGCTTGATGTTAGTAATAATTGTTAGTTGTTTGCTGTACAAGCTGTGTTAGTTAGTAATACTCAGAAAAACTCTGAGCTCTGAGCGGGAATCGAACCCACAACCTTCTGAATACCAGCCAGACGCTCTAACCATTGAGCCACCAGAACTCAAGCCGCAATTTCTGAAACTAACTAACAGTGTTTAACTGGAAACTTACTGTTACAACGCGACTTGTAGACCAACAAGTACTTGTAACCGAGCGGTTGGAATTCGTTCCTAGAGGACTGGGCACAGTCTAAGGTATAAGTACCTTAATTAACCTTGCTCCACTATCTGAGTTCTGGTGGCTCAATGGTTAGAGCGTCTGGCTGGTATTCAGAAGGTTGTGGGTTCGATTCCCGCTCAGAGCTCAGAGTTTTTCTGAGTATTACTAACTAACACAGCTTGTACAGCAAACAACTAACAATTATTATATTTAGTTTAGTTAGTATTCTGCTGTTATTATTTGTAGCTAAGATTTGACTTTGTAGTTAGTATATCTATTTACTAGTTTATTTAGTTTAGTTTAGTTTATTTTTGGGCCCGCAGTAATTGGCTTACTGCTGTTGCGGTGACCATGCCGTTATATTTTGAATTCATTTTGTAATGCATGTATATACTATAACACTATAATGGCGAATCTAATAAAAAAAAAAAAAAAGACACGAGGCGAAGCCGAGTGTTTTTATATCTGATAAAACACGAACTGCGAGTTTCTTGAGCGGCTTCAAAAACGAACCACTTGGTAAGTTCATTGGCGTATTAAGTTTGAAAAATAACCTTGTCTAAGCCGAGAAAATCAAAGCTAAAGTTTATGTAAATCAGGAGGTATCTTTATCACATATAAAGATACTGATTAGACATTAATTTCTTTTGATTTTTCCTCATGAATTATTAATGAGTTTTTAAATGGTGTTTCTGACACTAATAAAAACGATAATCTCACATGCGTGATTATTTATTTCTCGTGTTGACCAAGATATCTTACTCGTTCGCTTTGCTCACTCGTGAGATATCCTAGTCAACACTCGAAATAAATGTCATATTTCCGCGCATCCATGTATTATTCTCTATGTAACAAATGCTCTAAAATTTTCATATTTCTTCAGAGTAGTAAAGAGTTGAAATGCTCTACCTCTGCTATTAAGAAAATCGAACACGATTAGAGAGCTTAGGTTAGGGCTGGAATCCTATTTACTTACAACTGACACTAGGTCAAACTTTTCCTAATATAATTTTATTGTATATATTGTATATTGGATTGATAATTGTAATATTTTTGGTAACCCCTCATTAAGGGAAGAAATTCCTGTTCAGGGTTTCCATCAGTTTTATATTGTATATGCTGTTAAACAATTAATAATAATAAATAATAACCACCCTATATACCACACCATGCGTGCAAGTCACTTCCCCTCTCATCGTAACTATTGTTTATGAAAAATGGTATCAGCGAACAAACCCAGCTACAAACTACTTAGACTTGCTCCGAATATAGGCCCGCCTCCCGTTGACAACCGGTGAATTTGACGCGATGCAAGGAAAACAAGTCTGCCTCTCCCGCCCGCCTTTCTTCCCTCCCGCCTGCCGGCCTCTCCTCCCGCTCGCCTGCTTTGCCACTTTTCCGCCTTGCCGCCCAGACGTACGCCTGTATCTGAATCAAAATTCAACTCGTCTCGAGACAAACCCCAACTCGAAAACCCCCCATTTCGAAGCAACAAGAGGTAGACTTGAAAAAAAAAGTCTAGAAACTACTGCACAATTTGAAAAATGCTTAATTCAATCTCATAATATATTGTATTACCACTCTACTTCCCCATGTACAAGAAGTTGACTTAAATTCATTTCCTCTCTCGTCGAGAAGTTGACCTAAAGTCATTTCCACTCTCTTCGTAAGGTTTGCGCTAAACGTCGCACAATAGACGAATTTAATTCAGACGAATTAAATTGTTTGAATTTTATTCGACGAAACTGTAGAACGAAACTGCGACGTATCAACACACGAATTAAATTCGTCTCGGCAATTAAATTCGTCTGAGTCAGACGAATAGTGCGACGATAATGCGTGTTCGAGTTACACGACGAATTATCATCGCGTCGAATTAAATGTTTCTCTTCTGTCTGTGACAATTCGGTGCCATGTTTTCAAGAAGTCGTTTTTAGGCTCCACAAGTCCATGTAAAAATGGACATTCGAATTAAATTCGTCTGAATTACATTCGTCTATTGTGCTACGTTTATCGCAGGCCTAAATATTGTTTATGAACAATCGTATCAGCGAACAAACCCAAAGAGGAACTATACCATTTGATAAGGGCTTAGTCATGCTACTTGAGTTCTCCTTAAAGAATGTCATGAGATATTTGGAGTCTATCTAGATAGCGGCTTTCCTTAAGATCAATGCGTTCTCCCCCAAACGAAGGGAAATGCAAGTTTGCCATTAAGCGGACAACATGATCAACTTCAAAACGATCTGCCTGTTTTCTGCACTGAGTCTTTTTGGAGCGACTACTGCATTATCAGTGGGATCTAATGTAGACAAAAAAGGTAAGCTGGTTGGTTCGATTTGTTGGAGTTAAATTAATTTTGATATTATGTATCTCACATCTGCCATTCCCATGGCTTGGCATGCATGCAGCCTTGGCTATGGTCTATGGCTCTATCATGGCTAAAAATTGCGCGCGACATACGCAAATGCACATACGGCGATTAAAAAGCAACATAAATTCGATAATTAAAATAAGTCACGGTTGACTATTATATTTAATATTTGAAACTAGTTTAATGACTTCCAAAACGCTCCAGTACTGCTAAAATGATTGTAGTGTCTGTATTAAAGTCAATCTCGTGCAAGCAACCATAGAGCTACTGGAATTTAGATGATTGAACGAAGATTGAATATGTGTACAGCCCACAGCCTTCTAATCACTAGTGAGACGCTTTAACCATTGAGCTACTGAGACTCAACTTTAATCATTGAGCAACCTTCTGATTGCCACCGGTGAGACCCTCTAACCATTGAGCTACTGGGACTCAGATGATTTGAACGTAGGTTGAGTTCGATGTATGGCATTACTATTCTATGTGCAAGTATGATGATATATGAACTTTATGTCGTAATGTATGCCGTTAAAAGAAGACAGATATGCTAGCTTGGATATGACAATTGATTGTAAATGTTTTTCGAACTATTTTATACTCAGAAAAATTTCTGATTCCCAAGCGAGACGTGAAAACGTTGACCAAGGACCAACCCATTAAATTTTGGTTAACTTTGGGGTTAAAGTGTATATGAAATGAAAATTAAGTTTGTCTAATTTGGCAGAACTCTTGATATTGTAAAGTCTGTAACATCTTCTACAGTTTTTCCATATCTTACTTTATTCTTGAGATATTACTACTTGTTTGATCGACAGTATTTCCTGTTGCTCGAGTGCTTTATGTAAATGAGTACACTGCATACGTCACATTGTATAATGTTTGTTGGAAAATTAGGAATATTGTTGAAGTTATCGAACAAAGTCACACAATGGGCATGTAGGTGTATTTAATGTCTCATGACTTTAAATAAACACAGGTTCAAGCGATTTAACAGATTAATATCAATGATATGCACGATTTCTCAGTAACTCATTATACAATGTGATGTATGCAGTGTGATCATTAATATATCAAACAAATAGTAAGATCTCAAGAATGAAGTAAGATATGGAAAAACTGTAGAAAATGTTACTTTACAATATCAAGAGTTCTTCCAAATTAGACAAACTTAATTTTCATTTCATATACCCTTTAAGAATTGGATGAAGAATCTGACTGCAGAATTCTCTGTGATTAAAAAGAGAAATGAGAAATGCTTTATTGCGTGATTATCGTTATATTATCGTGACTTTTTTGCATAATGCCGGTACGAATGCAATCAAGCATTTTACTCATAGATGTGTAGGTTTAGTGAGCTAGCCTGATTTATAGCGGGATGGCTCGTTTTCTTTAAACATCTCTAATAACCCGCTGAAAGAAGAATGCAGTCTGTGGCCGTCTCTGAGTATCCTCTACATAGCAACAATACCTATATCCATTTAATATTTGGCGGCAAGCTGATGGAAGTTTCTAGATAGATAAATGCTGCATACTTTCTTATCTACATGGAAAATCAGTGTAGAAAGAAATATTGATGTTCAAAGATGGGCAGTGGCATGTCGTACAGAAGACACGTACAATGTTAATGTGGCTGCATTGTTTGCTATTTTTTCGGCAGATGTTTGCGATTATTAGCCAGCAAATGTACTGAATCTCAATTATGCATGATAATTACTACCCTTCCGACAGCTGTCTTTTGTGCACAGGAAATTATGACTTTACAGACTTCCATGTCCATTTGAAGAGACTAAAGAGTCGTCCAATACTCAAGGAAGTAGTAACAGCTATATACTAATATAATGCTTTTTTTAATTATGACTTAATGTTGTATTTGCATATGCTCAGGAAAAATTAAACTACATGTATAGTTCTTTTCTTAAACCCATTTAATGGCTAAAATGGCCAAAAACGGCCCTTTTAATTTAATTTAATCGATTTTCCACTGTGTAATACAAAACAAAACAAAAACAAAAAAAAAGGGGAAAAAAAGGTTAACTATAAATAAAAATTAAAATAACAACAAATTAAGTTAAAGACAGTGAGGATGGAATAGAAGGAACAACATGAACCATACTAAGCTATTCAACCCCTAAGCTATTCCATCTTTTACTCTGCAGTTTAACATTAGATAATTGTACTTGTCAAAGACTAACAGAAAACCCTCAGATGTCAATGAAAGTTAATTATAGCAGTTTCATGTGATTCACGACCACCGGATGTAAAAGTTCTTGGTGCTGATAGTTGTTTTTGACATAAAGGAGTGGTTACCAAATCATGCGTTTCAACGTTATTTAGTATATATAATTATCTGATTGAACAGCCTATTCCCATTCAGATCTCACTAATATTAGTTTAAAACAGCCTCAATCTTCTTTCGGACATCGGTGGACTGGTGTCGATGGTTTTGCTAATCACTCCTTTATGTCAAAAACAACTATCGGCGCCAAGAACTTTTACATCCGGTGGTCATAAGGCCCACATATATCTGCCTTAATCTCTCTTCTTAACCTATTGACTGCTGAGATGACCAAAAATGTCCCTTAATTTATAGTAATTCTACTCTGTGTAACACCAGATGATTTTACTTGGGCTAAAAAAAAATACCTGGGTTTCCTATTTCTCTTCACAAAAACTTAGGTAGGGTAGGTCAGATTTTTTTTTTACTTTTTTTTTAATTTAGTGCCTAGGAATAACAATATTCTTTCCAACACCAAATGTCAATTAGCACATCAACTAGCACATCTATTAAAGCTAATTTTAAGTGCATTACTAGGTTCTGACACCACGCTTGCTATCCCAAGATGCAAATCATGGTGCAACTCGGGACCATGCTCCTTAAAAATTCAATAAAAAGATTAGGGTTGGCAGTTTGCTAGCAAAAAAACTAGGTAGGGTCAGGAAACTGGAAACCCATGTATTGTTTTTTTTGGCCTTGGCAATGTGGGGCCGGGGCCCTCAAACATCAATGGGTCATTCCAGAAAACATCCACACCTCCCCCACGGGGGAAATGTGAAGTTGACCCCCTCCCCCCTTCAGACGTCCTAGTACATTTTGCTATTATCAGAAGTAGATTTACCCCCCTCCTCTCCCCTCCCCGGATGGCACAAATTTCCTCCGTGGGGGAGGTATGGATCTTTTCTGGAATGACCCAATTAACAGGTCTTTTCTCAATTCAAATGGCCAAAAATGTTATTGTCCTTTTATTACAATTCTACTCTACCTGACATGAGATGATTTTATTTGGCAAAATGAAACTGGGCCCTCTAGCCTGTGAACAGGCTCTCTCTATGGGGGTGAGAGGAGGGAGCGGGAAGCTCATTGGAATGGGAGGACCCCTCAGATGTCAATGGCTAAATTTTGTGTATCAGATCCAACAGGATGCATAGTGCTGGCCAAATTGGTAAATAGCATTGTAATGATATTAAACTTGATTTATGCAGGCACCTAGCAATCCAAATTATACTTAATATCTAATAATTAATAATTCATGAAGAAAATTCAAATTAAGTTAATGTTTTCAGCTCACCTTTGCAAATGCCCATACAGTT
>OZ036011.1:7902981-7947981 GCA_964035015.1 Corallium rubrum
ATTTGAACTCGCACCTTCGGGATTCCAGTCCACTGCTCTACCTGTTGAGCTATCGAGCCGCACGGGGATTGGAGGAGAGTTTTACAGTCCAACTTAAGTGCACGAGATATCAGTCTCGCGACAATTTAACGCTTTTCCTTGAGGAACAGAGGAACCCATGAGAAAATTTTTCATGATTAAGGTTCTTTTCATTTTTATTTTTAGGACCAAATCCATGTAATTTGATTTCTTGTTGTTGTGGTGCGGTGTGTCGAGTGAACAAGACGACAAATCATCCCAAATGCAAATGTGCGGTCGGCTGTACCAAAGAATATAGGCCAGTGTGTGGCTCTGATGGTAAAACATACAGTAACCCCTGTATTCTGCGGTCAACGGCCTGTCAACAGCAGAATCCAAAACTGGTTCAAGTTAGCAATGGACCTTGTGAGTAAAGTTCCTCGCCGCACTTTGCTAGCCTTTTTTTTGTTGACTTCTCTGCTCAAATCTGCACATTAAGTTTTTCTAAAACTTGGTGTAACTGACCACTCGAATATTTTCTATTATTTATAAAGTGCCTATGAAATCTAAACTTTAGTTAGAAATAAACTTCCTTAACCTTTTGATATCACGTGCGCATGACTCAGACCACGTCCACACATATGCGTTTTCATAGCGTTTTTATATTGTTCTCGGTCCTCAGGGGAGCAAAAAACAATGGTCTCATTATTACCTGAAACAATATGAAAACGTTAGTAGGAAAACGTATACGTGTGGACGTGGCCTTAAGTGAAAAGGGTTTGGTCCTTACTGGACCTCTAGGGAGAACATGCAGTTTAGAAATGAATGATAGAGTTATATCCATGCAGTATCTAAATTAGTTTAGTTTATTCCTGTTTCCTCCTGTAGTAACACTGCGCCAATGAGGGATGGTCTTCTAGGGAAAGCAATTTAGATATCGGAAAATTCGAGTATAGAATATATACATTTAGAGACCAAACCGGGACCAGTTGCGAAAAATGCAACTACACAGGCCTTCCGACAGGAATTGAACCCACGCCCTTGCGATTCTAGTGCAATGTTCTGTAATCGAGTGAAATGCTATGTAATCGAAATGCTATGCAATGCTATGCTATGTAATCGAGTGAAATGCCCAATATTACTTATAATTTAGATATCGGATTGATAAGGATCTCCAGTATAAAATAAAGTTAATTATAACATAGCTTTGATATAGCAACGTTTTTGATTGGCTGTCGTGCGTGCTCCATAACTCGATGGAGCTCGGCAAAAAAGCGCGGGGAAAAATTTCAAAACAAAACTGAGTTTTAATTTGACTTTTTATGGCCTTTTATATTATCAAAATACCAAGTCATTTAATTTTATTGAGTAATAAAGAACAACAAACCCAGAAGACATAAACTGGGTCTGGGTAACCGAGTTTAAACTGTCCTTTTGGTTGGATTTTAGTGAACAAAAAAGACTTGGCTACGAAAGTAGAAAAACATAACAACCAAAACGATTCGCCGGCTTGTGAAAGGATTTAATGCCATGTTATAAAAGAAATGGCTCATGGTTTAGCGTGTTCCATCCGTTATGGATGCACTTGGGAAATTTGAAGAGCACTCAAAAATCAGCTACGCCTCGACCAACTTTTACGATTTTTTCGTGCTCTCCCATTTTCCCGCGTGAATCCATAACTCGATGGAGCACGCTAAACCATGAACCATTTCTTAAATAAAAGTACTAAGTAGTGTGCTGTGTATAGGCAGTGTTGAAATACAAATCGAAATAAAGCAAGGTTTGAGTACTGCCGAAATTATTGAACGTAGTTGCTAACGTTTCGGGCGAAGGCCCTTCCTCAGAGAGAAACGTTTCTCTTAGTCCAGTTCTTGGGACGGAGCGGAGGAGGGGCCAGAACTGGACTACGTTTCTCTCTGACGAAGGGCCTTCGCTCGAAACGTTAGGAATCTACGTTATATTCTAATTCGCTCCCCGCTGAACTGAATATAAATCATTTATGATGTAATACAAAACAGGCTTATAGATCGTTTTCATCTGACGTCACGGCGGCCATATTGGTGTACCAAAACAATGAAATGGCGGCCATATTGGTGTACGGCATGGGAATTAGCTCTTTCTTATTCAAATATTTCGTATTGTTTCACCACCCCAATGGGGCAACCGATCACGTGAGTGAAAACGATCTATAGGAGTGTGTCCACACGACGATGCGCGCGTGTCTTTTATTCACTTAAATTAATCAAAATACAGGATACAGATGTTATTATACGATAACTTATAACACTAGTTACAACAGTGAATATAAGCGACATAATCTGTTAGTATTAACCACTTATAACTGTTCTAATGATATTATAGACGAACAATCCAAAACAATAGGTGGGTGTGTTCCCGTCTAGTCAATAGTATGCGGTAGTGATTTTTTTGATATTTTTTTAACCTGGAAGCTGGATAGACCTAGATTAGTAGAAAAACTATTTACTTATAATCAGAATAGTGCCAGGTATCGGACCTACTTACCTGTCGTTGGGTATTTAATTTTATCAGACACACGACGCGTAGGGCGTTGGACGCGAATGGAAACCGATCTTCTTTTCAGCCTTATATAATTAGCGTGTCACTAATCATGCGTAACCTCCCTACACAACACTTACACATTCCTGGCACATAGATAGTACATTAGTACAGGACAGTATACAGTACAGTCCGTATAAACAGTACAGTACAGTACACTCTATGCGCCAATTATGCAACCCATAATAAATACATTTACATACTATTTTGGCTTACAATCAATCCCCTGAGATTTCGAGGGCAAAGACACAGCGGCTATGTTGGTTGGTAGGCACAATAGCATCTAATATAATATTCTTTTGTACTTACCAACCATGCAACATGGCCACCATGACGTCACGTGCAACCCTGCAATATTTCAGTTTAAAATAAAGTTAGTTTAGTTTACTCTGGTTTCCTCCTGTAGTAACACTGGACCAACGAAGGATGGTCCTTACTGGACCTCTAGGGAGAACAGTTTAGATATGACTGACAGGACATCCAATTTGAAATAAAGCTAGTTCAGTTTACTCTTATTTCCTTCTGTAGTAACACTCCGGGACCAATGAATGGCCCTGACTGGACCTCAAAGGAGAACAGTTATAGATATATTTGGAATTCGGAAACTATATGTTACTCAAAAAAAAACAAGAAAATATTGCTGAGATTAGGAACATGAAAAATTTCGATAATCAAAAATTCATTGATGGATTACTTAATCAACATTGGGAATATGTCTACTTTTTCGATGACAATCCAGACACTATGTGGGAAATTTGGAAACAATTATTCCTTGAAATCTTAGATAAGCATGCACCACTTCAACAAAAAAAAGTAAAATCAAAAAAACTCCCTTGGATTACGAGCAATGTTAAAATGCTTATAAACATGAGGGATAAATTAAGAAGAAAAGCCATTGTTACAAACCTAGAAACGGATTGGATAAATTATAAAAATGCCAGAAACAAAGTAAATATAGAATTAAGAAATGCTAAAAAAGAATATTACTCCAAGAGAATTGCTGGTCAAAAGTTCAATCCTAAAGAAGTTTGGAAAACAATAAATAGTTTACTAGGCAGAAAAAATAAACCAACAATAATAAATGAACTTACTATAAATGGAAATAAACTGACAAATACTAAAGACATTGCAGACGGCTTTAACAATTTCTTTACTGATATAGGCCCTGATTTAGCTAGCAAAATTAATACTTCAAATCACAACTTTCAGGACTATATTAAGAGTTCGGAGTCAGAATTCAATGCATTCAAGCCAATAACAACTGACAAACTTTATCAACTACTTCATGGCCTTTGCAGTGCTAAAGCTACTGGCATTGATAAAATTTCTAATAAAATTCTTAAGATTGCATCACCAATTATCTCAGATTCATTGACATTCATCTGCAATCAGGCTATTACACTATGTTCTTTTCCAAATGAATGGAAAATAGCTAGAGTAACACCACTTTATAAAAATGGCCATCGGAACCTGCCTGGGAACTACAGGCCAATTTCAGTATTGCCAGCTATAAGTAAAATTATGGAACGGATTCTCTATAATCAATTATATGACTACTTGACAGAAAATGAACTACTTTCTGAACATCAGTTTGGTTTTCGTAAGTTTCATTCTACTTCAACTGCATTACTAGACTGTACAAACAGCTGGTATATAAATATGGACAAAAAATTGTTTAATTTAGTAGTATTCATAGACCTGAAAAAGGCTTTTGATACATGCAGTTGATCACCAAATTTTGCTAAAAAAATTAGAGCTATACGGAATCAAAGGGAAAGCATTATCCCTACTAAAATCATATTTAGAAGAACGTAACTAAAAATGTCAAATAAATGGCATTGTTTCATCAGGGCGGAAAATTAAATGTGGTGTTCCCCAGGGCTCAATCTTGGGGCCACTATTCTTTTTATTATACATAAACGATTTAGCTGAATGCCTAAATGAAACTAAACCACGATTGTTTGCTGATGATACAAACTTAACAGCATCTGGTGAGACAATAAATGATGTCTAAATTGCAATGAATTATGACTTAGAGAATTTAAGGAAATGGTTAATAGCTAACAAACTTAGTCTGAATGTAGCAAAAACTGAATTTATGTTAATCGGTTCAAAACAAATGTTAAGCAATGTATCACAACCAAATGTCAGTATAGAAAATAACTCAATTAAACAAATTTTTGAAAGCAAAGCTCTGGGAGTGACTGTTGACCAACGTTTGTCGTGGAAAAGTAATACTGGGCATATCTGCAAGAAAATCACATCAGGGTTAGATGCTCTCCGACATGTACGAGAATTTGTTGACAAAGACACTCTTCTTGCCATCTACAATGCCCTTGTTCAACCATATTTCAACTATTGTTGTGAAGTATGGGATGTATTTGGTGCGACTCAATCAACGCGTTTACAGAAGCTCCATAACAGAGCGGCTAGAATTATAGGAATATGAGCAATGATGTAGACCACAAAATTGCATTAAATGCATTGGGGTGGCAGCCTCTTCAAATGCAAAGAAAAAAATCAAAAGCTAAGATCATGTTCAAAGTTTTAAATAACATGGGACCAAAGAGTCTCACAAAATACTTTACTTATAAGAAAGAAAAATCAGATTGCAATCTTCGGAATATTTCAAAGGCTGTCTGTTTGCCAAAACCTCGTACCAATAACATGAAAAAGAGTTTCATGTATGACGGGGCATCTATATGGAACTCTTTGCCCACAGAAATTAGGGAGAGCAAGACCCTGTCATACTTTGAACATAAAATCGCTGCTCATACCTTAGAATAAATTTTATGTAAATAAAATGTGTAAATAATGACCCTTCTTAAAATAGCCTATAGCATATAAATTATCTGTTCTTTACTTAGTGTGCACTCCACTGACCTATATAATATAGCTGTGAATGGTCTGTTTAAACTGTTATATGCATGTAGATCAGTGGTGCACACCCGTTATATTTTTTTACTACAGCATATAAATTTGTTCTTTACTTAGTATGCACTCCACTGACCTATATGTAATTGTGAATTTTAAAACGGTTATGTGTAGGTCAGTCGGGTGCATGCCCGTTACTTACTTTTTTACTATGGCATATAAATTATCTATTATCTATTCTTTACTTAGTGTGCGCTCCACTGACCTACATATAACCATTGTATAACCGTTATACGCGAGTTGTCGGTTGTATAACTGTTATATATGGGTCAGTGGTACACGCCCATCGTGGAAATCAGCTTTTGTTGACGTTGTAAGCGTGTTTAAATAAAGTTATCTATCTATATCTATAGATATGACTAGCAGGGTTACCCAGTATAAAAAGGGTTAGTTGTATTCTTATTCATTTTCCAGGTCCAACAAGTACGCCAAGTAGCACACCTTCGCCCAACTGTAATACGACAAAATGTAATCATTTTGCCAAATGCGAAGTACGTGACGGCAACGCAACATGTGTTTGTCCTGAGATCTGTCTGAATGTCAACAACCCTGTGTGCGGCTCTGATAATGTGACGTATTCAAACCAATGTGAACTAGAGCGAAAAAGCTGTCAGTTACAGACGGCGATCAAGGTGGTCAAAAGAGGAAGTTGTGGTAGGTAGAAGATGAGATAAAAAACTGTCCTTGCTTTTTCACAGTTCAGTGCTTTTACACTTTACTATACAACCGCGGTGTTCTGCAAAATTCGTAGAAAATTGGCAAGGTTGTTAATCATGTCAAGTATAGTAACTGTTATATTTCTTGTATCACACATTCAAGATTACTTCGGATTAAACCATAAACTTATCAACACGAATTAAATCTCCAAAACACCATCTTTAATAAGACCCCCGCTGCTCTTATGACCAGTGGCCTATACACTACATCATGACAACATATCTTCCTATTTCAAATACTTCGAATATGTCATCGTCACGTTGATCCGCCATGTTTTTTGTTCCACGGTATCCTGAAATTCTTACACCTGATTGGCTAGCCTTGTGAGTTGACTAGAATTGTGTTGCAAGTTTGCAAGAAGGGTGTTACACGTTCAGCAACTTGCGAACTTTGTTGCAAGTTGCAGCAAAAAGTAGAACCCATCCAACTTTTCTTGCAACTTGCAACAGAGCAAAAATAACAAAATCACGCAAGTTGCTACGGGGTGTTACACGATGCGATTTTTTTGCAACTTGCAACATTCAGGCTATTTGTTGCAAGTTGCAAAAAAAATCGCATCGTGTAACAGCACCTTAACGTTTTTCAAATACAACAAGCCACAGTGCAATGTATAACACCTTCAATGTGTACCTTTGCTCAGAGGTTTTGCAAATTGATTAATTATATACGTTGTACAAACTGTACAATTTTTCATAATGGTCTCATATCAACAAATGGCTTATTATCTCGATACATTATTTTTTAAGGGAAATCTCCTACTTGCCCTCTTCCAAGGATATGTTTGGTAGATTGTGACAGGCAGGAATGTGCTAAAAAAGGCCAGATATGTTGCTGCAGAGGTTGTGGGCAAGTTTGCACAACTCCTGTATTTAGACAAGGTAGGAATTCTAGATAATATACATGTAACTTACACACTACCAGTGTTCCGTCATTATTTTAAGTAAATGTGGCTCTCAGGCAGTTTAATATTATATATTCTGCGAGGAAGTACGTCCGCCCGTTCACTCGTTCGTTCGTTCGTTCGTTCGTTCGTTCGTTCGTTCGTTCGTTCGTTCGTTCGTTCGTTCGTTCGTTCGTTCGTTCGTTCGTTCGTTCGTTCGTTCGTTCGTTCGTTCGTTCGTTCGTTCGTTCGTTCGTTCGTTCGTTCGTTCGTTCGTTCGTTCGTTCGTTCGTTCGTTCGTTCGTTCGTTCGTCAGTTCGTTTGTTTCAGGTTTCGTTTGGTCTGATTCTATGGCCAGCCTGCATGTTCGCTGAACAGGATTTACAATCAGGACACGCGTTTCTCAAGTTGTGTTCTATGAAATACGTGAAATATATTTCTAAACATTCTTTTCAATTAATATTTTAGGTCGCAATATTTGTCCTCCTGATAATTCAGCTTGCCTTGTGGACAGCGACTGCACTGGTGGAAAGATCTGTTGCCTTGATGGCTGTGCAAAGAGATGTGTTTTTCCAAAATAGTTGAAAATCCTAAGTGGGACAATCACATTACCTGAAATGTAACCATTGTATGCTAGTTTTTTTAGAATTTTTACTTTTAAGTTTTTAAATACCGTGAGACGTAACTAAAATGTACATGTTTTGTAATAGTGGATTAATTAAGTAGAAATTGTATAGATATGTCGGTTTGTATGTCAAAAATAATTTCTGGCTTATGTCCAAGAGATAGAAAACATTTTCCGTGTTTCCATACAGTTTTATGTTTCGTAAATAATGGATCACTTACGCGCGCTCTGATTGGACAAGCTTCATGTTTTCTTAAAAAGCAAGTTAGGGAAAGTTGTTCCTAGTCCTCCCCAATACTTAAAACGCACCACAGAGAACCCATCACCACAATTGATTCTTCTTTTAAAAACATTTATAGAGCTGCATGCGCATGCACAGGAAGTGACGCGAAAGTGACACTGTTACAGAAATCTGCCAGAGGCTATTTTTCCGTTTCGCCCGTACTATAACTTTTTGTTAAGCTGACTTCCAAAAGCGGTGCGCCCTGATAAGTTATCTGCGTATCGCAGCAGGCTTTCAGGCAGCTTTATATTGTGCTTACAAGTTTGTTCGTTCGTTCGTTAGTCTGGTTCATTCGTTCGTTCGTTCGTTCGTTCGTTCGTTCGTTCGTTCGTTCGTTCGTTCGTTCGTTCGTTCGTTCGTTCGTTCGTTCGTTCGTTCGTTCGTTCGTTCGTTCGTTCGTTCGTTCGTTCGTTCGTTCGTTCGTTCGTTCGTTCGTTCGTTCGTTCGTTCGTTCGTTCGTTCGTTCGTTCGTTCGTTCGTTCGTTCGTTCGTTCGTTCGTTCGTTCGTTCGTTCGTTCGTTCGTTCGTTCGTTCGTTCGTTCGTTCGTTCGTTCGTTCGTTCGTTCGTTCGTTCGTTCGTTCGTTCGTTCGTTCGTTTGTTTGTTTGTTTGTTTGTTTGTTTGTTTGTTTGTTTGTTTGTTTGTTTGTTTGTTTGTTTGTTTGTTTGTTTGTTTGTTCGGGCGAAATCAATAGCAAGCAAGCGACGTTTACGACGCGATATTTTTGACGCCAAACAAGGTACGGCCCTTTAGCACCTGACTCGTTAGCCTGCACACAGGCTGCTTTATCCACTTGCCGAAGTACAACTACGTCGCGGGCTCATTGATTGTTTAATGGTCGCCGAAGAAAAGTTGGAAAGTTAGTTGTTGGCTTCGTGCCTCAAATTTAATTGCCTATACTCAATGGAGAAAACTTAAACAATAGCCCGGAATGGAGAAGAAGGTTAGTGATAAGTTAGAATAGAACAACTGGCGACAAATTCGCTTTTATTTCCGTCAAATTCACTCGAATCTGTCACAGGTGTTCTAGAAAATATTTTGACAGACTTCTCGCCAGAGACAAAGTGAAAATGAAAACTTCTCTAGACCTCGTGGGGAAACCAAATGTAGGAATTATACGGGCTCTTGTTGTGTAATAATAGTTTATAATGGGAAAATACTGTGTACTAATGTTTTAAATAACAGCTGTATATAAATATTATTTTTCTTTGTCACTTATTATTCGGCTAATATGTGAAATAATTTTTCTACCCAGAGCAATTAGAGGGATTTCCTGAAAATGTACTATATAAAGGTTGTACAGCAGTTTCTCGCATTGTAAGACAAGCTTTTAGACTTTCAAACAAAAAGTGTTTGTCCCTCCTACATGTATATAATATAATATAAACACAGGTTTTGTAGACCTTTATAAGAGGGTCAATATAAATTTTAGTTGAAGTTATAATATGGTAATTTATAAACTAAAAGCTCTTTGTCTGATGAAAGCTTGTCTTCTAGACTCATAAGTGTATCTTGAAACTATGTTTTTAATAGGGATGAGCCGATCAATGAGAATCAAATTTACCGATCCGATAAATTCCAATACGATTTACGATCTGATCGGCTGATTTATCGGTGGTTACCGATATTTGCCAAAAAGAATTCCGGACACTTGAATTTGCAGCAAAATACTAGCAAAACATAACATTATATATTGTTTGACAAAGATAACGTGATCATTAACCATCAGCAAGAACGGAGTTTAAGTTCAAAAATGATGATGAAGAATGCGATTGATGAAAGTCAGAAAAAAAAAGTTTCACAAAACAAGAAATACGACATGTTAAACATGATGCACTTATGAAATTAAATTTGACTGTTTCTTTGTGGAATCACTATAACTTAGCGTTTTTCTTAAAAAAAAAAAATATTCACAAGTATAAAACCCAGGATAGTATTTATCGGACCACCGATATATGTTGATGTGATCGGCCGATAACCGATCAGCCTGAAAGTTGCCGATTATCGGCTTCTACCGATTAATTTCCGATTATCGGCTCATCCCTAGTTTTTAACCATTTCACCTCGAAAGATGTGTATATACATGTCTGTAGTGCAGGCTTCGAAATAAATTTGAAACGTATACCGGTCACTATGACTGGCAGCTCAATAAATTTGCCGGTCACAACAGAATTTTTACCGGTCATTTTTAGTTATACTTATTTGCGCTCGTCGTTCGCGTGGCTCGTGAGTTTAGAAACAATAATATACAACAGGCCAACGGCATAACCGTTTTTGAGTTTTTAGGTAACGACGGTGAGACAAACAAACACGCACACACAGACAGATAAAGGTATTATAATATAGATTATGAATTATATTTGTATATAGGCACAACGCCACAACACCAGCATATCGTATTACAATTTGACACATTCACTCTCACTTGGATTCAAAAATTCACTGGTCATGCATGTCCGCCAAGTGATGGTATTTGCCAGTCAAACTGTAAAATTTTACCAGTCAGTGACCAGTGACCGGCACTTATTTCGAAGCCTGCTGTAGTGTACTGTCCTGTCATTGCCGTATCCAGAGGTGATTTAGGCACACTGGTCAGTGGCAAATTTTTGACAACATTTAATTTAATTAATTAATTTAATAGCTTTATTTTGACAATAAATAAATCAATATTTACATACATTTGTGCAAACAGACTAAGATAACAAGACAAAAAAGACGTAAAAGAAAAGCAAAAAAAAGGAAATAATTCTAACATGTCAAAAATGGATAAAACACAAACGGGACTGAGTCCCATGCAAGGTGCTCACCAATAAAATCCATACACTAAAGCATAGGCGTACCTGACCAGCTCCATTCGGGGGGGGCAAAACATTTTTGCCCGAAAAATTAAGAGTTGACTGTTGATTATTAGATCGTATTCAACATACGAGTTTCCTCAAAATATAATTTTTCATGAATATTTAACAGCAATATCACCCGAATTTACCTGAAATTTCTTTCAAAAAGTGCCTGAAATTTTCATTTTTAGCCCCCCCCCCTGCCCCCCCCCCTGCCCCTCCCCCCCCCCCACCTGGTACGCCTATGCACTAAAGGTTTAAGCCTCAAGGCATGAGAACCCTTTAAGGGGGTTCAGAGCCATACCCATAAGAAAATTTTGAAAAGTACATGATTATAGACATAGAGTTTGAAATTAATCATTTCCTGCATATTATTTCTGAGGGATGACTTATGATTTTTGGGCACCCAAATCAGTGTACCAGTGTTTAACCTATTAACTCCCACCATGTTGGGGGATCTCCCCTTACCAAGTAAAATAATTGTCTCAAATAATTTTTAGAATTACATTGGTCAAATGACTGACCATCACAATTTTCACTAACAACTTGCCAAGATTTTGGTCAGTCATCTGACAATTTTGACAATCATCGGACTGCCATTATTTTGACCTCTGAATTTCCCCTTAGACACTACCCTATGCTCAAAGGGATAATTGGGGGTAGACCCTGTTATCCCTTGTGAGTGTAGAAAACACCTCTGGCACCCAGGGTACCTGGATACAGCCCAGACAACTCATTCTAAACAGAAAAATCAATCTAAACCAACCTTAAATTTGTTCTCCTGTATTACTGCAGCCTTCAGCTCACTTTTTACTGTAACTTCCAGTTCATTGCCAAGTTTCAAATTACATTTTCCAAGTTTGGCAATTGGTGACGAAGTTTGATTTGCAGTTCAAACATTCACAGAATATTTGTTCAAACATTCACAGAATATTTGTTCAAATATTCACAGAATATTTTATTCAAAGTTCAGCATTTCTTTTGTTCTGTATTTGTTTGTTGTGCAAAGTTGACTGAGAATTACAGATCGAGAAATCACATGTCTTCCTAAAGGAATTGAAAAAAGATTGTTTGGTGTTAGACAGAGCAAAATAATAAAGGGACTTATTTTGGCTGGATGTAGTCTAATGCAACTGACCATGATGAGTAAGAACATTAAATTTGAACTAGATTAGATAATTTATAGTTATTTGTTACAGTAATTCATTGCTGTCTAGGATATTTGAGAGTTCTCCCTTTGATGATTGAGTAAAATTTTCTGGTGTTAAACCGAGTAAAAAAAAATTATAATATAGGTGTGGTGTATCTTTGTGGGATAGAGTGCTGAGTGTGGAGTTGAGAGTAAGAATGGGGACTGAGTTGGTGACTGATGTTGTGAGGTGGAATCGGTTGTGCTCGCTGTGTTATGGAAAGATGATGGCACTGACTGGATGAAAAAAAGCATGTCATATGTGGTGGAAGGTGTGAGAGGAAGAGGAAGACCAAGGACAACATGGAGTCCGGTTGTAGAGAGAGACATGAGAGAGAGAGTGGTCTAAAAATGGATGGTGACATAGCCAGGGTCTTGAGTTTAGGGGGGCAAGAACCTTGGTTTCCTAGGAGGGTCTGGGGCAGGCCCCCTGGACAGTTTTGGATTTCTAGGGTCTCTGAAACACTATTTCCTGCATTTTGAGGCAAGTATTTAAGAGTAATCCAAAAGCCGTAAATTACATAATTTTGTTGAAATCAAACCAGAACATAGAATGATACATGTCAGAATATCTTAGATTTATTTATAAGCAAAGTTGTAAATGTAAAAACAGGTTGGAGGCATTTTGTATATACATGTACTGTACCTTAGTATTGTAATTTATAGCATATGCATGCCTGCTAAATATAGAACACATTATTAGTCTACTCACTTGGCCTTAAAACAGTGTACCCCCCTAAATGTTTTTCAACGGATTAAACTTTTCATGAGAACGGTCTTGGAGACCATTGGGGGTGGGGGGGGTGGGGGGTGACCACCACCCCCACCCCCCCACCCCCCTTGGCTACACCACTGAAAAGGGAGGATGCACAAGAGAAAGAGAAATGGAGGAAACTGCTGTGGGGACCCACTGGCAAACCCCTGTGTAAGTGGGGAAAATGGCTGTAAAACAAGTGGGGGGAGGCTGTTATTGGCCAGCTCAGGCAGGAATACATTAATGTTTGATTTTTTCTTTTCATCAGCTCCAAGTTCAGCAAGACATCCCAAAAAATGCCCCTCCTTCTCCACAGCCCCCGAAGAAGAAGAAACAGCCTCAGGATTTTATATTTGGGAAAATTCTTGGGGAAGGCTCTTATTCAACTGTAAGTTCAGAATTTAATTAAGTTTTACTTAGATAGATGTCTACCTAGTAACATTTGCAATGGCAAGAACAGATTTCCAGGGTTCTAAATAGCAGCTAGCTTCCAGCTATCAACAGCAGTTTTAGGACCTTGCTGGTGATTATTTGGGCATAATGTCCAGAACGTAACTTTGCTGCTTGGCAAACAGTTTGACCTACAAAAAAACAGCCTACAAAATTAGGCATATTTTCTGAATGTTATTTCGAACCCTGATTTCATATTTTGGATTGGGGAATGTGTTTTTCAACTGTCACAATACTATTGCAATAGTCAAAATGACTTCAATAGCCACTCCCATGCCCAGTTATATTGAAGCCTTTGCTATTGTTGAACAGGTACAGTTAGCCAAAGAAATCAGCACAGGAAAAGAATTTGCAAGTAAGTTGCATCAAATTTCATTCTGTTTCACTTCCCTTCTTTTCCCTTCATCCCACTTCTATTCATTTCACTTTATTGTATTTTATTTCACTTCACTTTATTTTACTTTAGTTCACTTTATTCCCTTACCTTCTCTTTTCTTTTGTTTCCTTCCTTTCCCTTCACTTCATTCCACTTTGTTTCACTTCACTTAATTTGCTTCACTTTACTTTATTTTATTTTATTTTATTTTACCTCACACCCACTTCATTTCACTCCACCACTTCACGCCACTTCTTCACCTCACTTCCCTTTACTTCCCTTCTCTTCTTCCCCCTTCGGTTCACTTCACTTTCACCTTTCGCTTCACTTCACTTCACTTCACTTCACTTCACTTCACTTCACTTCACTTCACTTCACTTCACTTCACTTCACTTCACTTCACTTTACTTCACTTCACTTTACTTTACTTTACTTTACTTTACTTTACTTTACTTTACTTTACTTTACTTTACACTTTACTTAACACTTCACTTCACTTCACTTCACTTCACTTCACTTCACTTCACTTCACTTCACTTCACTTCACTTCACTTCACTTTACTTTGCTTTACTTTACTTTACTTTACTTTACTTTACTTTACACTTTACTTGACACTTCACTTCACTTCACTTCACTTCACTTCACTTCACTTCACTTTACTTTACTTTACTTTACTTTACTTTACTTTACTTTACACTTTACTTAACACTTCACTTCACTTCACTTCACTTCACTTCACTTCACTTCACTTCACTTCACTTCACTTCACTTCACTTCACTTCACTTTACTTTACTTTACTTTACTTTACTTCACTTCACTTCACTTTACTTCAGTGACCTCACTTCACTTGATTTTGCTTTACTTTAGTGAAAATTTTAGAAAAACGGCATATCTTACGTGAAAAGAAAGTTCCTTATGTCTCCAGAGAGAAGGAAGTGCTCAGTCGTTTGTCTCATCCGTTTTTTGTCCAACTTTACTTCACATTTCAAGACAAAGAACGCCTTTGTATCCTTAAGACAAATAAAAGAGCCAAGTTCAATATTCTCATATGAGAAACTCATAACACTATTGGAGTTTGCTAGCCTGTGTACAGTCGCTCTCCCGTGAGAAGAAAATTTTGGGGAGAGAGCGTCTGTGAGTTCGAGGCGATAATCGTGTTCCAGGTCACGTGGATTTTAAGTAAATTATAATAATTATTGAATAACTTCATAATACTTTCAATGTTTCTTTATTATATGTCGTGAAGAAACTAACAAATTAAAAACTGTATTTGATCAAAAAGACGTGTGTGCGAGAACGAGAGTCTTTGAACAGCGTATTTACTATAAATATTCAAGATAAGTTTTTCCAAAGGTCAGACTTTACGATCACGGTCAAGTACAATTTCATGTGTGTGGCTTCAAAAACATAGCGTTTTGTCCACTGTCCGATTGACTGACTGTATCATATTCATAAATGTCGTTGTATGTTTTAATTCCAGTATCACAATTGTCAATTCAGATGTGCCATGATTAATAATAACAACCAACTCCTATAAATGTCGAAAATTAGGTATTTTTAAATCGTAGTCTTACCGACGATAGATTGTCCATTGGAAATACTATTTCAGTTATACAATCAATCTGAATCTGTAATATTTGAAGTTGCTTGGTTTCAGTATCAGCGGCTGCCATAAATTACGTGTAATCAGAAGATAATTTGAAGAATCGAACGAGATACGGCAGTTGTTTACTTCGCTCGTATGTTCGTTGAATCTTCGTTCAACCAAATTATAATTTATGCTATCAGCAGCCAATTAAAACTTGTGTAATACAATAAGACTGTGTAAGGGCCAATCAGATATGGTTCCACGAATCCGTGGAATATCCACGTGACCTGGAACACGATTATCGCCTCGAACTCACAGACGCTCTCTCCCCAAAATTTTCTTCTCACGGGAGAGCGACTGTACACAGGCTAGAGTTTGCATGCATGTATATTTTTCTTGAGTGAACTAAAAGTAGCGTGCTGTGTAGGCAGTGTTACCCTGCGAGTCACAGCCCCTTTCCGACCTACGCAAGCTTCGGGGGAAAGTGGACTCTGCCAACAAACTCGATATTTCTTTTTGAGCATGCGTGAACAGTTGCCAAGATACTATTTTGGGCCCAGGCTCTAACGCGTCACTTCGTATTTTCCTGCTTACGCGTGTTCGTAAACTGTATGTATGTATGTATGTATGTATGTATGTATGTATGTATGTATGTATGTATGTATGTATGTATGTATGTATGTATGTATGTATGTATGTATGTATGTATGTATGTATGTATGTATGTATGTATGTATGTATGTATGTATGTATGTATGTATGTATGTATGTATGTATGTATGTATGTATGTATGTATGTATGTATGTATGTATGTATGTATGTATGTAAAGTCTTTATTGAGATAAAAATAGAATAGTTACATCAGACGTGTAACTTTACAAATAATGTGAGCACGATATATAAAAAACAAAAAAAAACAAAAAACAACAACAAACAAACAAACAAACAAACAAACAAACAAACAAACAAACAAACAAACAAACAAACAAACAAACAAACAAACAAACAAACAAACAAACAAACAAACAAACAAACAAACAAACAAACAAACAAACAAACAAACAAACAAACAAACAAACAAACAAAAACTTATACTAGCTATAGTTAAAAGTTCGATTATGGTTCTATATAAATTGCAGTAGGCATCTATTTATAAAGGATCTCTTATATCTCTGTCTGAATTTTTGGCAGGATATAGTTATGTCCTCGCTTTCTAAGTGTTCTTGTTCTCTTAGGGGGTAGTAGGTCGTATAGACTATGAGTTGTGTCGTTCGAGATTGTGTTCCACAATTTTCTGTCTCTCTCGCTAATTATGTCAGATAACACTTGTTTGACTAGTTTAAAACCTGACTGACTCCCCCCAAACTTGGGGCGGAGATCGAGTTTGTTGACAGAGCCCACTTTCCCCCGAAGCTTGCGTAGGTCGGAAAGGGGCTCTGACTCGCAGGGTATAAGGTTAGATATACATGTACTGCCGAAACAGAGAACGTAGTAGTCTAACGTTTCGAGCGAAGGCCCTTCGGACGAAGGTGGACCTCGCGTCCACATTTTAGTCTTAAGATCGCTCTTCTGCCGGTCGAAACGAGCCGAAGACACTGTCAGGTTGGGACTTTGGCTGGGGCGGCACTACTGCCAAATGATAACGCAGGTGTCCTAAGGTGAGCTCAATGAGAACGGAAATCTCATGTAGAACAGAAGGATTTAGCTCTGGAAAATTTTAATTGAGTATTACTTCCTTATTACGCACTGTTATATTTTTCTTGACCTTCCTCGCTGAACAGACTACGGTTTAAGTTTGGCAAAGAAAGGTGAACTCCTTCCTTATATTAACAAGGTAAGATACAGTTAACCACTCACTCTCTTCCAATCCAATAGGTCTAATGCCTAACAAAACACTCACAGTCATATGGATATAGATAACATTGATAGATACATTAATCCATTTAAAGTGTATATGAAACGAAAATTAAGTTTGTCTTATTTGAAAGAACTCTTAAAATAATGGGGAATATTAATTTACAGCTTTTTCATATTTTACTTAGTTCTTGAGATATTTAGACTTATGTGATATTCAAATGAGATAACTTATGGTTCGTTTTTTTGTAATTAACATATTCGAAAATCGTGAATATTTTTAAGATTATTGATCAAAATCACTTGTAGCTTGTCTTTCATGTTTAGTTACATGAACTGTAGCAATATGCAAAGTTTCAAGTGATTTTGTTCAATAATCTTAAAAATATTCACGATTTTCGAATATGTTAATTAGAAAAAAACGAACCATAAGTTATCTCATTTGAATATCACATAAGTCTAAATATATATAAATAAGTTTTGTGGAAACACCACGTAAAATATTTCTTTGCTTATAAATATTTCTTTACGTGGTGTTTCCACAAAACTTATTTATATTACTTTATCGCCATGAAAACGTTCAAAGAATTAGTATGAAAAAGCTGTAAATTGATATTCCCCATTATATTAAGAGTTCTTTCAAATAAGACAAACTTAATTTTAGTTTCATATACACTTTAAACACATTGATATTAACACATTTGGCGGTTTGCAGACTCACGGGATGAATGCTACCTAAGGAAGGTTACCTGACTCTGCCTTGAACCTGGCAAAACCCTTACTTACGGTAACCCTCCTCCCATCCCGCAGCACTACATGTCCCCCGTACCAGGTACGGGGTGAGTTACCTGAATACCCAGGAACAGCCAGGAAACCAACTCTATATATGCGCCGTACACCATGCAGCGACTGTCACCTGTAAATCAATAGCTAAAAGAACTACCAAATGCGTGTTAGGACATTCAAGCCAACCTCCCAAAAAAGGATAGCGCAAGAGGTTGATTTGGGGTGGGTGGGATTGGGAGCGACGAGCAACAATTTGGTGATTAATTAAGTAACCAAACTTCTTCGAGGTTTGTTTAAATAACCGCGCCTTTCACGTGATCACAAGTAGGAGTCAGCCCTAATTCCCCACAGGAATTTATTACATAAATATATTATAACAGTCAATTTTTAATTTTTCTTTACATAACTAAAAGTATGACTTGAAAAGTCTAAGAGATGATGAAACAGTTACCAACGAAAATAGGGGGCAGATGCTAAATATGAATATACACAGTAATAACGCATGATATAGTCTACTCTTTTTTTTACTAGAGTAGCACAAACTGGCAGAAAAAGATTTAGTACACGGGTTTTTGTCGGGTTTTCAGGTTTTCTTCCCTCCTTACAGTCAACTCTATAGCCTATGGTGTCCCCAATTACAGTACTGTACAGTTCTCTGAGGCCCGTAGGATACTTTCTATTAACCGTGATGACACTTGCTATATAACTCGCTTTCTTTGCAGCTCGGTTCATTCGATGTGAAATGCACTCAGTTCTATTCAGCTGAGATCATTTCTGCACTAGAGCATCTACATGGACTAGGAATTATTCACAGGTGAGTTTAGGTATTTAAAGTGTCTATTAGGCCCTGTTTACACGGCCAATGTTTAAGCACGCTTAAGTTAAGCGTGCTTAAAATGCGCCAGTGTTTACACGGTCATTTAATAATCCCTTACTAAAACACGTACACCATTATTCAACATGGCGGACGAGCTATGTTTTTGGTTTTGGAAACTTCGTATGGGTAGCGTGCGTCAAAGAACAACGGAAGACATCGCTACACGAGAAAGAGTAATAGCTAAAAGAAAGAAAGAAACAAAAGAACAAAGAATAGCGAGATGGAAGCTTCTACAGCAGGGAAAAAAAAATTGCATTTTATCGTATTAATAACACCGTATTAATAGCAAGCGTTTTTCAGTCCCGTTGCGTTAGACGGCCAAGTTAAGCGCGATTAACTGATCGTGCTCAGTTTAATCCACCTCCTTGAAGTGGCGCAAACTAATCGCGATTAATTTACGCCAAGCTGTTTACACAGACATTTTAAGCCCGCTTAAAGTGTGGCTCAGATCCCGCTTAAATTTTGGCCGTGTAAACAGGGCTTTAGGCTGAGGCGGTTTTTCGGTATACCGGAAAAAATCGGGTTTTTTTCAAAACCGGTTTTACGGTTTCGCTTATATTCGAAAATCGAAAAAACCGACCGAAGAATCATATATCGCCGTTCATTCACACAATATTCGAGGCCTATACGCGCGACTGATATGCGACGAAGCTGAATCCGAAGCTTAATCTTAATTGCCACAAATGGCGACAAACGTCGTTTTTTAATCCAGTCTACTCGCGGCCGACTGACGTCCGCGTTGTCAAAAACATCGCTTGCTTAAGCTCCCTAATGACGCAATTAAACGGGGTTTCAAACGTCAAGATGGCGGACAAAAAACCCCAGTTTTATCGCTGTTTTCGCGTCGGTTTCTTCGAAAACCGCCGAAGCCTAGTGTCTATGAAGCGGGAATTAAGCTGGCTCCACACAGTTTCTTGAAAAATGGAAAATACAAGTTTGAGAGTCCAAAACACGTGCATAAACAATTTGGAAAAAGAATAAAACTAAATGTTATGCATAGTTAAGCATTCTGACAATCAAAAACTGTTACCAAATAAATAGCAACAACTGTTGTTGTTGTTGTTGTTGTTGTTGTTGTTGTTGTTGTTGTTGTTGTTGTTGTTGTTGTTGTTGTTGTTGTTGTTGTTGTTGTTGTTGTTGTTGTTGTTGTTGTTGTTGTTGTTGTTGTTGTTGTTGTTGTTGTTGTTGTTATGGCAACAATGACGTTTCAAAATGGCTACCAATTGCCTTTCAAACTAATTTAATTCGAAAACAGCTTTGGTCACCCCCAATTTTTTTTTTCATTAAAACTTTTTTTGAAGTATGAGTAATTAATATGCCAATTTAAAAAAAATTCTGAGAAGGAATAATTTTTTTTCCAAAAAAATCATGTTTGTTAATTTTTAAAATATTTGAATCCACAGAATTTTTTTAAAATCGGGGTATTGATGACTCATACTTCAAGAAAAGTTTTAATAAAAAAAAAATGGGGGATCACCAAAGTTTTTTTCGAATTAAATTAGTTTTGTCAGAATGTCAAATTTCTGGTGAACACGATATTCTGTTTACACGTTTACAGGGATCTTAAGCCTGAAAACATCCTACTGAATGAAGATATGCATATAAAGATCACAGATTTTGGAACGGCAAAGATCCTGGAAAGACCAGAGCAAAGCAGCCAAGGTACAGTATAAATACTGTAGAACTTAAAGTTACTCCAACAGAAGAATTCACTACCTTGGTTCCTTTTCATCAGTTCGGACACTCGGACTACAGTAATTTGCAACTCACTTCTCGCTTTTCAGCAAAATGTTCAGAAGTTCGTTTGGAAGTTCAAAGTTCGTTTTGAACTAGGCAATTGATTGCCGGCTACTTAGTTTAAAACGAGCTTTGAATTTCCCAACGAACTTGGGAACTTCGGAACGAACGTTAACTTCCGAACATTTTGGTGAAAAATGAGTAGCAAATGACTGTAAAATAACAGTTACTTTAACGGGATAAAGCGCGAACGTAACGCGACAACTCATTGTCAGAGTTATGATATTTAACGACTACTTAGTTCTTTATTCTGTGACTCTAGGAATGTGATGTATGACATAAAATCATATTTTGGATTTTTTTTTTTTTTTTGGGGGGGGGGGGGGGGTTGGCCCTGCTTTCCCCTCCCCCCCCCCCCATCTTGGTAGTGGTAGTGGTAGTGGTAGTGGTAGTGGTGGTGGTAGTGGTGGTAGTGGTAGTAGTGGTAGTAGTGGTAGTGGTAGTGGTAGTAGTAGTAAGCATTTATTTAAAGTGCCTCTATGGCCTGTGGGATATTTACATATTTAAATAACTTAGGTTAAAAGAAAATGTTTCCCGAAATTTTTTCTCAAAAATATTAAATGCTCGCCCATTAACAGCGCTCCAAAGTTGGCCAAATCAGCCCAAATCGCGCCATTTTGAAAGTTAGACCGTTTTCTTGGGCCTGGGCTCTAATTGATAGATCTACGTCACCTTTGCGTCACAGTCAGAACACCAAAATTTCTTCCGCCGAGTCTGAGTCAGACGAACCATCTTGGAACATATTGATGAATATATTTAAAGTTTTCATTGCTTAAATAAAGGTTTAAGAGATGCAATATCAAAAACACACTAAATAGTCAGAAGTTCGGTTCCGACCGTGACGTCACACAGTAAACTCGCACCATGTCCCTAATGCACGGTCACAGTTATAGAGGTACCAACTTTGAAGCGCTGTTAATGGGTGGGGATTCACCAACAATTCTTAGCGTTAGTGTTCAGTCTGCAATCTCTTTAGTGAAGAAGCATTGTGTCTTTCTTAACATGAAGCGCGATTCAATATTTTTCTGTTGTTCTAGAGGGTCGAAATTCGTTTGTTGGAACAGCTCAGTATGTTTCTCCAGAATTACTAACGGACAAAAAAGCTTGCAAAAGGTATGGATATGAAACACAAAACTTGCACATCCCCGCGAATTTTTTTATAAAGCAAGCTTTTTTCTTTTAAGCTTTGTATGGACTTTCTGTTCTGAATGTTTCTAACTTTGTTTCGTTTGTTAGTCATAGTCGTACCCGCATTTGTAAAAACCCTAATCTTATACTTAAAGTTCCGTCATGTAAAACAAGTACTTTTCAAGCATCCTACTTTAACCGAATTGTCCCCTTCTGGAATTTTGTTTGTAAAATAGCACCACCTAATAGTCTCTGTAGTCTAGCCACATTCAAATCATTTTTATCTGCTACACATTCATCTTTATTGGCATCTACTTTTGACATTCACTCGACCTGTACATGGTCACTACATCGTATCTGTTCCTGTCACTAATGGTGGTTTTTTAATGCACCAACTACTTAAACTCCGTGATACATCACCTTGTGGGCCAACCGCCTTGGTTCCTTTTTTGAATTCTAATCAGTTATATTGTTCTTAGCTATGTTATTCTATGAGGTTATGTGCGCGTATGGTGGTGCGTTTTGGTGTTTATGTAGTTGGTATAAGTCTAGTTGATTTATATATTTATGACTTTATGTATTTTTAATATCTACGGGGGAGCCCACCTCGCATGGGTCCTCGAGTCTCGTTCGCGCTCTTCACATCATAGTCAATCGAGATATGGTCTGGGAACTCAGCTAAAGTCTTTGGTCTATCTTTTTGTTCGCCTTTATGCATTTTGTGCACGGTGCACGGTCACTGAAAACATTGTATTTTAGTATAATGAACGAATTGTCCAATAGCAACGTTTCAGTTCAATCACTCAACCGTGCTATCTAAATATTAATAAACCTAAAACAAAGGATGTGCACGGTGTAAGGTACGGTTCAACATAAAATCACAGCTCATTATAGGCGCTTTGAAGTTTGCCGAGTTTCCAGACCATATCTCGATTGACTATGTTCCCATGTGGATATTATTATACACTTAATGTCTGCTCCCGAGGGAAACAGTTAGTTTTGTTTTCCCGAGTCTTGATATTTCCCGAGACGAAGTCGAGGGAAACGCCGAGACTCGAGGGAAAACAAAACTAACTGTTTCCCGAAGTGTTTTGTTATATAGCTTGAGTTTTGCTGAATAATTTCGACGTTTATCAAGGGAAAGTACACCATAGATAATGAAGGAGAATTGGATAGGAAACTTACGAGACCGGAAACGATGTTTGCACAACTTGCTCTGGTAATTAGGCACTTATAAGGGGCTAATGCACCTAATGGGTGGTCCCACATGGCTAAAATCAGACACTACTGACTTAAGTATATTACACTAATTGTTTAATTTCAGCATTGGTTGATCCTGGCCATTTCAGTTGGGATCACTCGTTAGTGCTTTAGCTGCTTATAAGTGTATAATTACCATAGCAAATTGTGCAAACATCGTTTCCGGTTTCGTAAGTTTCCTATCCAGTTCCCCTTCCATTATCTGTGAGTACACAAAAGACAAACGCTAAGATTTACCAAAACATTTCGCCTGACTCCGTAATTTCACTTCAACCAAACAAATATAAGTCTCGTAACAAAAGAACAGCAATTACATTTCTCCAGTTAATCTTCACACATGCTTTGAAGACCTATAAATATTCTTTTTTTCGTACCAAAGAAGCTTTTGTTTATAGGATGCCTTGAAGAGTTCAAAGTTCTAGCGGGCAACAATTGAAAACTTATTGACTGAGCAGGCAATAAGTCCTCAATTATTGACCGCTCGGTAGACATTGAAATTTAGCTAAGGTCATGTGACCACAAACCAGCCAATGACAGTCATCGTTGTATCCAGCGAAACTCTAGCTATATAACAATATTAAAGACTTATTAACCGAGTGCGAGGTCTGTATGGGAAAGTATTTGCCTGAGATTTTCGTACAGACCGAGCGACGAAGGAGCGAGGTTTGTGCGATAAAACCTAGGGCAAATACTTTCCCGTACGGACCAAGCAAACGAGGTTAATAATGAAAAAAAAAGAATTAGCATTGGTTTAGTAAAAGTATCTTACCGTTTTATAAAACCATTAATACCAGTGAAGTGACATGCCTATCTTGTTTAAGTAACCTTGAATTGAGTTTTTCACATGTTGTATAGCTCTGATCTTTGGGCATTAGGTTGCATCGTGTATCAACTTCTTTCTGGTTTGCCGCCTTTTAGAGCGAGGTAAGACTAATAAATAAAGAATACACATAAATTCAAAAACATCAGGATTAGGTATCGTAATTGCCAGTGTTAGGATTGTACTGGAGCTGGTAGGTAGGTGTTTTGGTGTTGGTGATGATGATTTGTTGCTGCTGGTGATTTGGTGGTGGTGTTGATGGTAATGGTGGTTTGTTGCTGCTGGTGGTGTTGATGATGGTGGTTTGTTGCTGCTGGTGATGGTGTTGATGATGGTGGTTTGTTGCTGCTGGTGATTTGGTGGTGTTAGTGATGATGGTGGTTTATTGCTGATGGTGGTGGTGTTGATGGTAGTTTGTTGCTGCTGGTGATGGTGGTGTTGATGGTGGTGGTTTGTTGCTGCTGGTGATGGTGTTGATGATGGTGGTTTGTTGCTGCTGGTGATTTGGTGGTGGTGGTGGTGGTGTTGATGATGGTGGTTTGTTGCTGCTAGTGGTTTGGTGGTGGTCGTGTTGATGATGATGGTGATTTGTTGCTGCTGGTGATGGTGTTGATGATGGTTTGTTGCTGCTGGTGGTGGTTTGTTGCTGCTGGTGGTTTGGTGGTGTTAATGATGGTGGTTTGTTGCTGCTGGTGGTTTGGTGGTGGTGGTGGTGTTGATGGTGTTGATGATGGTGGTTTGTTGCTGCTGGTGATGTTGATGATGGTGGTTTGTTGCTGGTGGTGGTGGGTTGGTGATAGTGTTGGTGGTTTGGTGTTGATGGTAGTGGTGTGGTGCTGTTATGTAAAAAAGTATTCACTGTATTCATTTTACTTCATAGCAATGAATACCAGATATTTCAAAGAATTATCAAATTAGAATACTCGTTTCCAAGTGGTTTTCCAGATGTTCCCAAGGAACTAGTTGAGCGACTCTTAGTAAGTAAATTGAGAATTTGAGTTCAGTATACTGTCCTGGTGTCCCAATAATTCTGTGGTCACAGCGCTATTACGTTCAGCCAGAGTGAACATTTCCTTCTTACAACTGGCTTGCAGCGTTACTTGTATTTTTTAGCTACTGTTATTTTTTTAAATATTAGGTTTTAGATCCCACCAAGAGACTTGGCTGTGACGAAATGGGTGGCTACCTACTTTTGAAGGCTGACCCATTTTATCAAGGTTGGTAAAGCCTAGTTGCTGCTGTGATAATAATAATAATGATGGTGATGATGGTGATGATGATGGTGATGATGATGATGATGATGATGGTGATGATGGTGATGATGGTGATGATGGTGATGATGATGATGATGGTGATGATGATGGTGATGATGATGATGTGATGATGGTGATGATGGTGATGATGGTGATGGTGATGATGATGATGATGATGGTGATGATGGTGACAATGGTGATGATGGTGATGATGATGGTGATGATGATGATGGTGGTGATGATGGTGGTGACGATGGTGATGGTGATGATGATGGTGATGATGATGGTGGTGGTGATGATGATGATGATGATGGTGGTGGTGATGATGGTGGTAGTTGTGACGAGATATTGCGACAAGACTTACACTGCCATATTTCCACTTCAGGTATCAATTGGGAAAACCTTCCTAAGGAGACCCCTCCTCGATTATTGCCTTACTTACCCTCGACGAGCGCAGATGGACCTGAATTTTGGGGAGACACTGAGGTAAAGATACTTACAGAATCCTGTTAAAATTAAACTCTAAACACTTTTTCCCTTCCCATTCTTCTCATCTTTTTTTCTCTCTAGTTCTTCTCTTTTCTTTCCTTCCTTGCTGCCGTCCTTCCCTCCCTTCCTTCCTTCCTTCATTTCTTCCCTTCCTTCCTTCCCTACCTCTCGATCCCTCCCTCCCCCCATTTCCCCATCTTTTTTCTTTCTAGTTCTTCTTTTCTTTTCTTTCTTTCTTTCTTTCTTTCTTTCTTTCTTTCTTTCTTTCTTTCTTTCTTTCTTTCTTTCTTTCTTTCTTTCTTTCTTTCTTTCTTTCTTTCCCTCCCTCCCTCCCTCCCTCCCTCCCTCCCTCTCCCTCCCTCCCTCCCTCCCTCCCTCCCTCCCTCCCTCCCTCCCTCCCTCCCTCCCTCCCTCCCTCCCTCCCTCCCTCCCTCCCTCCCTCCCTCCCTCCCTCCCTCCCTCCCTCCCTCCCTCCATCCACCTTCCCATCCTTCCTTTAACGTTTTTTTTTTATGTCACCTTTTCTTTCCTGGCGAAAACTGTTGAAAATCAGACGTGTTCTCTTGTTTAGTTTAACTCGCTGCGCTCTTCAGACAGTGATGACATAGACGTTGGGATCCTGGAAAGAATGGGTATCGTTGAAATTGATGCGCCTACGCCAGTAGCGAGGAAAGCAAACGCCATGATGAACGAAGAAGAACGCGAACGGCGACTGAGAAAACAAGCAGAGGAATCGCCATGGTAAACTGTTTTGCGTTTTTAGCTTTCTAAGACCCCGTTCACACTATACCGGATAGGTTTTCGGGCCGGCACGAAAACCTATCCGGTATATATAGTGTGAACAGACTCGGCACAAAACGGCAAATAATTATGCCATACGATAGAACCCGTGATACAGCCAATCACCACGCTCTATTCTATTAATTTACTTCCAAAACGATTTCGATCTCTGTTCACACTGGAGCTGAAACGGCACAAAAACCTATCCGATAAGATGTAGCTCTTTCGAGATCGGAGCGGCGTTTTGTGTGTGTACAGAAGGCCTATCCGGTATGGTTTTCGTGTCGGCACAAAAGCTATCCGGTATAGTGTGAATGGGGCCTAAGGGAAGTCTGTCTGCACGACACATATCCCCTTTAATCCAAACAGAGAAACGAGAGAACACACACGTCGAAGTTGCAAGAAATCGTAGACATGGGTGCCGCCATATTGTACTTCTTTCCGAACCCGCAATCACACAGCGCCGACAGTGGTTTCTCTTTTTGACGTCACTACTCGGTCTGCCGTGATTCTTTACACCACAGAGGGAACATAGCGAGAAAAAAAGTTTGGAAATGCACGGAGATCTAGAATACAGAACCGCACTGAAAACGAACCAATTTTATTTCTCTGAGTTGCTATTTTCTTGGTGTTATAGTATACTTGAGACTTTAAATTCAAATTATGGCTACTTATAATGTGCGATTCTTTTCACAGGAGCGGTTTTGTTGGCAACAATCTTATTTTGAAAACTGGAGTAGTCGACAAAAGAAAGGTATATGATACTTCTGCTGTAGTTTCTCCTAGTTATTGATAGAGCCAACCAGGCCTGACGAGAAGGGGGGTCAGCTTGGTCGTTAACCAGGGACCCGCGGTCGAAAGGGGCCCATTTTGAACGAAACGAAGCAAAAGAATACATTATCTGAGCTCTTGAATGATGAATTTAGTTTTATAATAACCAACAACTGAAGTTTTAGTAATGAGCATTGCATTGCATTGGGCCCCTAATGGGTTTGTCAATGTCACAGCGGCTTTTGTAAGGCTTCATTAGTGCCATTGGAACTTTTGTGACTTTGTTATTACCGTCATGGGGCCCTCTACAGGGTGTATCAAAAAAAAGGCTACCCTTAGAAAATATAATTAACATTCTTTTCAAATAACCTATTGTATACTGACAGCCCTGGACACCTCTGAAGTCACGGATGCGTAAAAAACAAATGGTCGTATACACCTGGGAAATTACGATAACTTCTAAACGTATGAAGGAGCATAACTGAAATAAAAATGTTAATAATATTCATATCAGTTCGATTAAAAATGGTTCAACTGACCACAGAGCAACGCGTATGTGTCCAGGGCTGTCAATATACAATAGGTTATTTGAAAAGAATGTTAATTATATTTTCTAAGGGTAGCCTTTTTTTTGATACGCACTGTATAGCCTTTTCAATTCACTACCATGTGGGTTCCTTTTATGGTTTTTTTGAATAAGATATAGGTAATTGGACTGACACTGGGGTTATACAGGGTGTATAAAAAAAAAGGCTACCCTTAGAAAATATAATTAACATTCTTTTCAAATAACCTATTGTATATTGACAGCCCTGGACACCTCTGAAGTCACGGATGCGTAAAAAACAAATGGTCGTATACACCTGGGAAATTACGATAACTTCTAAACGTATGAAGGAGCATAACTGAAATAAAAACAAATGGTCGTATACACCTGGGAAATTACGATAACTTCTAAACGTATGAAGGAGCATAACTGAAATAAAAATGTTAATTATATTCATATCAGTTCGATTAAAAATGGTTCAACTGACCACAGAGCAACGCGTATGTGTCCAGGGCTGTCAATATACAATAGGTTATTTGAAAAGAATGTTAATTATATTTTCTAAGGGTAGCCTTTTTTTTGATACGCACTGTACAATGTAGATGAATAAAATTTGCAAAGAATGCAGTATATGGCCTTAGGCCAAAAGGCGCATTTTGCTGTATTTTTGTTAACTTGCGGAGGCAACGACGGTTGAAGCTAGGCGCAGTGTAAATTTGATACGGGAGTAAGTTAAACAATTATAAGAAAGGATTAAAGATACGTAAGTAATATTCAGTATAAATAGTACATGGGACACAACCCTCGACAATTGTTTCGACCTTCTCGTGGTCTCTTCAGGAGGGATTTGGGTTTGGCAGTCGATGTGATTATGTTGGAAAAAACAATAAACAGCATAGAACGAGGCTATTAAATATAAATAAAGCGTGTGCTTACAAGGGGCCCACAAATATTTTTTTGGCCCGCGCGCTAACGTCTGCGAAGGAGGCTACCCTGGAGCCAACTGTCTTTGTGTTGTTTTTTGTTATTGTATTTCATTGTTTCTAGGGTTTATTTGCAAGAAGAAGACAATTAATTCTGACGGAGGGACCTCATCTTTATTATGTAGACGCACAAGCGATGGTCTTAAAGGGTGAAATTCCTTGGTAAGAAGGCTGGAATATATACCTGAACTATTGTAGTTTAGAGTTCTACATAATGAATATTCAGTTTGTCTTACTTTCCAAACCAACGTTTCGACATTTAACAACTCTTGCTATTATATAACATGGTAAAGTGGGGAACGGTATAGTGTGGTGTGTCTTCATATATTATGTATGTTTTGCCAGTTTGGGCGTGACATGGTATGTTATAGGTGGTGTGATATATGGTAGAGTATGGTTAGTATAGTATGTTTGGCATGAAGTGGTATGACATAATATATGGTATGTTATGGTGTGCTACATGTGGTTTGGTATGGTATGTGTTTTGGCACGAAATGGTGAGTATAGTATAGTATAGTGTGCTGTGGTGTGTTATGTGCTTTGGTATATATGGTATGGTATGGTATGGTATATGGTATGGCATATGTTTTGATATGAAATGGTGTGATAAAGTATGGTATGCTATGGTGTTCTATGCTATTTGTGTCACATGGTATGTTATGGTATGCTAACATCATGTAGTATGTTTTATGGTATGGCATATGTTTTGATATGAAATGGTGTGATAAAGTATGGTATGCTATGGTGTTGTATGCTATGCTATTTGTGTCACATGGTATGTTATGGTGTGCTAACATCATGTAGTATGTTTTATGGTATGGTATGGTATGGCATGTTTTGATATGAAATGGTGTGATAAAGTATGGTATGCTATGGTGTTCTGTGCTATGCTATTTGTGTCACATGGTATGTTATGGTGTGCTAACATCATGTAGTATGTTTTGGCATGAAACAGTATGGTATAGTATATGCTATATCATAAGTTATGATAACTACCAATACCAGTTCCTAAATGAACTATGCATATCTTTTAGGACAAAAGATTTGAAAGTAGAAGCGAAAAACTTCAAAATTTTCTTCATTCATACAGTAAGTCAGATTTGCATTCAGTTGGTACGAATTCAAGTTTCCATATTTTGTGTATTAACTGGTCCTTTTTTGCGATTCTTCTTTCAAAGCCAAACAGAACGTATTACCTAGAAGATCCGGAAGAAAACGCCGATGGCTGGGTAGATAAAGTCGAAGAAGTACACAAACTTTACTACGCAGAAGAAGCGACTCCTCCTTGACGTGCATGGCTTGCGTTTGACCAACGGGGAAATCATTAATTGACAGAGAACAGGTCAGAAGTCCACATCAGCAATTCCACATAATTTTACATGTGAACAATCAAATTCAAACAACTCCGAAAGAGTTCTTGCGATTTCAAAACCTTTCGAAGTTCGTATGCCGTAACAATAATAATAACGACGAACAGGTTCTGTTCGTTTAAAAATAAAACAGTTTTATTTATGGACGACGATTTGCACTGAATTAGCCACATTGCTATTATTATTATTTATACAATACCCTGGTTGTTATGCGTGTTTTCATTGGTTGTTGCCCATGATCTATTAGAGGACAGACATATGGTTCACGTCAGCTGACTTGCTTTTTTCTTTCTTCATGCCCCAAAATCCGACAAGCAGTGGCGTGGTGGCAGGGGGGCCAGGGGGGTCAAGCCCCCCCCCCCCCCCAGCTGGGGTTGCAGAAGGGGCACCAAAATTAGCAAGGGCGCCAAAACCTAACAAAATAAACCTTTGTATAGCTAGGTCTTCAATGGGGGATATAAAGATCTGAAATCTGTAATCTTTTGTGTTTTCTATGAAGTTTTATAATCTTCAGAATTCTGTAAAATCTCACTCCAAAATGCAGGAAATGGCACATCAGAGACTCTAGATTTCAAAATTTTTCGGGGGACCATGCCCCCGGACCCCACTAGAGGTTTGCCGTTACTTTGGTGCTCGTATGGCGTGGCGTTGTTTGTTGTAATATTATATATTGCTACTTAAAACAAAAAATGTGACCATTTATCAGATACAGTAATGTCTTTCTTTCTTTTTTTTTTTTTTTGGGGGGGGCGCCAAAGCTAATCTGGCCACCCCAGCCTAAAACTTGCCACCACGCCACTGCCGACAAGAGTATCGATAAAAACCTTTTAAATTTTTGTATTGTATGAAACAAATGGATTACTTTTTTTGTTGTCTGTTCAGTTATGGATGCACAGAAGGACGTCACCGTGGTAAGAACATCAGTGACTGCGTCTCGTGGGCCATTGTTTTGTTCTTACTACGTTGTGATGTCATCTGTGCATCTATAACTGAACAGACAACGGCAAAATGGAATCTATTTGTTAAAGTGAAGTATTCGCACGTCGTTTATATATAAAGTTGTTTTATTTTTAATGTGCGTTTGACATGAAGGAACGAACATGCACTCAAAATGACAAAGCAACATATTTTGCAGTTTTTGGTTTCCTTTCCGCCTTGTTGAGATAATTTCAATTTGTGCGTAATGAATCAAACCAAACTTAAATCGAAGGAAGCATGTACGTGTGTCCCTCCCACAACACTAAACATGTAGAATTTTAAGTGATTTTTGCATATCAAACGAACTGAACTGATATCTCAACAACGAAGCACGAAAACTGCAAAATATGTTGCTTTGTCATTTTACTGCAAGTGCTTTTTCAAATAAGACATACATAATTTTGAACAAACAATTGAGGAATAAATGGTTCATGGTTAGGCGTGCTCCGTCGAGTTATGGATGCACACGGGAAGTTGGGAGAGCACGAAAAAACGTGAGCGATGCTCAAATCGACACCCACTGTAGATTTCTGAGGTTTCACACCATAAAATACGAAACAGATGTCCAATATATGGTTACTCATGGATCTGCCAAGGAAACTGACGTTCCAGCTCATGTTACTTCACGTCACAGACCCACCCACCCCAGATTCTTTCATGTGCGTTTTCCGTCAAATGGTGCACTTTATTCCACTGATCTCAAATTATAGACTCATTATACTGGATAGAGCATCTATTGTTTCGCGCGTGGCAAAAATTGAAGTCGGAAGTGAGGCTACAAATCTCGCGGCGGCCATATCCGGTGGGACCCACAATATTGCCGAATCATAGCCTTCGCCTCTGGTTTTCGCTTTAAATGATCGGATTTTTAACGAAAACCAGCTAAATTTTTGTGACATGTATCTGTCGCTATGGGAGAACTTAAAAGTGGCTGTATGAAAACCAAGTGGGTCTCACCTGAAATGGCCGCCGCTAATTTATTCCGACTTCACAACGAGCACCGGATGCTCTATCCAGTATGAGTCTATTATTTGAGATCAGTGACTTTATTCGTATAGGTAATAGCGTGGTTTCGAGTGCAATTTGGAAAAAAACATGCACGAGTGAGTTTTTCAAAGACTATCAAAATTGCACGAGTCCGAAGGACGAGTGCTATTTGAGGTCTTTGAAAAACTCACGAGTGCGTGTTTTTTTCAAATTGCACGAGAAATCATGCTATTACTTATTAATAATATACATGAAAAATTTTATCATAAAGAGAATCTTTCTAATCAAAATGCTTTGTTCAAATAACATACATGTAAGAAAATATTAACAGGAAGAGCTTTTTGTCTAGTGAAAAATGATTTCTGTGCAAATTAAAAAAAATTACAAAATTTGCACTGTATTTCATTTTTCTGCACTGAATTACACTAAAATTGCACTCCTCTCAGCCAATTAGAATTGACAAATTTTTTCATGTATATTATTAGCCTGATTATATTATTCGGAAACATAACTTCTTAACACTCCGGTAAGATTCCCCATATACTTTATAACTTTGAGTCAAAACATTGTCGTTGCCGAGATATGATCTCTTTAAGCGATTGGTTGGTTACACCTGCTACAGTCTACCTGCAGGCGTTTCGGGGGCGGAGGGCGAGGACACGGACACAGGCGAGCACCTGCAACGCCCCAAAATTCGTCGACCCATATTTGGGTAAATTTCAAAAGTGAACTAAAAGAACGGAAATGATGAATATGACTATTACAAGCCTGTATTCGGTAGTCTACCATACCAGGTACATTCCTAAACCTGGTGTATGCCAAGTCCGGTTTGGTCAATTTCGACGCAAGTTTTTTCCGAGATTCTGGCCAATAGGCGAGTTTCAGGGTGTTGCGCGCGCATCATTTTTCAAAAAAACTGGCAAGCTCCCCTCAAAGTAAACGTACTATTTAAAATGAACAAAGTATAGATATAGTTTCTGGATATTTAACACTGTTATTCTGCTGTCGTTGGCTCGCTAGCAAGTCTGTTTGTCATTGCTTACTTTGTAGAGAGCCCGCCAATTCCTTTCCAAAACGATGCGCGCGCAACACTCTGAAACTCGCCTATTTCGACGAAAGCTTCTTTCTGACGATTCCAGGTTTGATGAGATTCTGGTCTATTCCGACGAAAGGTTTTTGGAGATCGTGGTTCATCAACTTGTTCCAGAAAACTCCGCCTTCAAAACCCAATACCCCTCTCCCAACACTCCTCTATCGAAGTCGCAAATCTTCCTTAGCATCGCGCGAAACACAGCACTGTCGCCCACGGGTAGCTTCGAGCTGAACTCCTCGAGAATTTCCCGCGTGGTCGCGCGACCCGGTTGTGAACATCGCGTCGCGATAAAGTTGCGTACCTCGCCCATTGTTTCTTGGTATTTTTGTTCAGTCGACGGAACCTCGCTCCCCGCGTCGTTTCCGCCACTGAAATTGCGGGCTCTCATCCGGGCCAGTAGTTGGGTTGACGACATAGGTTCCGCTGACGTGGCTTTTGTGTCGGCACCAGCCTTCCCTTCAAGCAGCGTTTCGCCACTAAAATGCATGGTAGAGTCTTCCTGTTGTGTACAATATCAAAAAGAGAAACTTGGGTTTTCTGCCAGTTATTCGTTACCGGTTGGAAAAAATTGAATTTGAGAGTCAAGAGCACTGATCGATATATAACTGGACTGCGCGTCCCGTCCAAAAAATAGCAGAAATACGGATCCTTTCTCTCATGGTAGCGACCGCTGACCATTGTTCTGTCCATTATGTTATTTGACTGTGGGCTCAGCCGCGCCCGCAGGCCGATCACATTGACAAAAATGTCAGCGGTTACTACTATGGGAGAAACATTGCGCATAGCCAGTCATTGATATAGGACACCCGCAGTCCAGTTATGTATACCGTCAGTCGTCAGTGGTAAAGAGTTGTGATGGTAAATGACATACATACCTTGCGTGGTGCTTTCGTTTTCGTCTTTGGTCCAAACATGGTTCTACACAGCGGGAAATGATACACCAGTCAAGACTGCATACTCAGTGGTGGAACACGTATTCCCAATCACGAATAGGCCCAAAAGAATACACTCTTGGGTCCAGTGAGCTCTATATATAACAGGAGTAATATCTCTGGCTCGTCGATTGAAGCCAAACAAGGCAGACAAGCCCTGAAGTACGACGTGTAGTTTTAGTCTTCTACACGGTTTTTTGACCAAGTGCAGATTTGGTCAGACCGCGTAGAGGACTGAAACTATACGTACTTCAGACCTACATGTCTGCCATGTTTGGCTTCAAATCGATATCAAAGATATTACTATGTATAGAGCTCACTGTCTTAGTCTTAGACATCCTCATTACCAGGGCCTCCTTGGTTGCCTTGACATAACCGAGGAGGACCTGAGGACAAAGATGGGTCTTTGACAATTCAGTTACATGAAAAGATCAGCAATCTTGTATCCAGAGGCTGCGGTCTTTTTGTCCAGCGATAAGGAGCCATTGGTTCTGGCCGAAACAGTGTAAAGTAGTGCGGTGATTGGCTTAAATTCTCATGTGCGTTCTCTCGGAAGTCCACGTTTTTTTGACCTGACATTCCAATTCCGGAGATCAGTGGGGCAATGGCACTGGAACGCTAACTCCATAAGAAAGGCCCTATGATTGGGTGAAGTCAAACTTCCGGCCGCTGGGGGTCGCCATTGCACGTCTGACGTCAACAGAACCTATGAGCGGCACGTACATGAAAAACTGAAAACTCGCTGCAAAAAACCATTTTTTAGACCTAAAGTTTTTTTATAGATGATAACGAAGAAGATAGTATGTATTGGGCTTATTGGCCTTGTACCTGAACAATTTCTACACACGAAAATGGATTGAACGACGAAATATCTGCCGAACAAAAGCAAAATTCGAGTCCGAAACTCGAACGGAAAATGCAGGTTTCTCTTATTTTTCTTTGTTATCTCAAACGTTTGAAGGTTGTCTTGCCAAGAATTAGTAATAAGATAATGCTAAATTATAGCTTTAACTCAAGTTTCAGTTGTGGAAATGCTAAATCTGACATTTTTCGATACGAAGAGTAATTCCAGAGCTGTAATAACACACGGTAAAGTGCATTTTGTTGTTTTTTTCCTACTGAAAATTTAAAAATTTAAAACCCAACTGTTTTTATAAACAACCTCTTCATTTTAAACCTGGGTTCCATATGTATTTTCTTTATATTTGTCCAAGTTAACAAGTTCAGTTTTTGTTTGATTTCAAGCTGTTTTTGCAATCCAGTTCACCAAATTCAGCTTCATTTTCTCTCGGTTATACAGTAAAAGGGACTGGGATTGACGTGCATGGCGGCCCCCATGTCCGCCATTTTTGGCTTCATGATACGCCATCGAGTTATCGTTCCAGTTTACTTAGAGTTCAATGGGCAATGGTTCTTTGTCGCTGGATAAAAGGACCACAGGCTCTAGGCACGAGATTGAAAGATCAGCGGTTTCGATGCACGCAATATCAAGAACTTCTATCACAACCAACTATACAGTAAAAATAGAAAACCTTACTTTTTTGTAAATCCGTGAGGCGATCCAACAAAACCGGATTGACCGGTCCACGTGGGTAGGCCAGAGGTCCGAAGTTGCATGCACTGTTCACGTGATCGTCTTAAGGCTTCCGCTGCCTGGGCAGCCACACGCTGTGCCTCGTTTTCAACCAGAAGATGGTCGGAGTTACCGGAGTTAACGATAGTGTCGTGTTGAAGTGCACTGTGCACTCCTGAAAAAAGAAAGCAAAAAACACACCAATGCAACTCCAAGAAATTAGTAAGTGATATCGATTTGGGACTCAGATGGCTAGTTTGAACATGTGTACAACTCAAAACCTTCTGATCGCCGATAAGGTCGACGGTCTAACCATTGAGCTATAGTGGGACTCAAATGACTAACGTTGATTGGATATGTGTACACAATGTACAATGTACAACCCACAACCTGATTACCAGTGAGACGCTTATCACCAGTGAGACACTCGTATATAACTCATGTGAACAAGAAACGCGTATGACCCCAACGTGAGCGAAGGAGGCTTACCCGACTTCTTGAAAAGTTTTCTCAAGATATAATGGTCGTCATCCCCGCCACGTGTTTCGTCGCCATCCTCGCCATCTTTCTTGGAAACATAAGGCTCAGAGTGGCTCAGCTGACCAATGCGAATTCCTTCAACTCCTTCAAAAGCGACAAAATAAAGAAAGTTATAGTAGCAATTCCTAAGCCCTTGACAAGCTGAACATCACAAAGTTAGATTATACCGTATTTCCTCAAATAAGCGCTGATGCTCTAGTAAGCGCTCTCTTCGAATAAGCGCCCACTTTTCCAGCAAAAAAATAAGTGCCCCCTTGAATAAGCGTCCAGCTTCTTGCACGGACCTCTATTTCAGGCTGAGTACAAACCCGCGGGGAAAGGAGGGAGCACCCACTCGCAGTCTAGAGTATAGTAAAGGTTAAATACAGTAAAGAGAATACAAAGACAACAAACAGCAAACTTCATGTTGTTTGTGTCATCCCTTTTACAAAACTAAACTATATACGGTAAATCAAAATAGGAAACCAGTTTCTTTTTCTTTACGTCGCTCTTGTACGTGTATTATCTCTTTTCAATCTTTATTTGCCCTATTGCCACGTTCTCCGTAATTATTACAAAGTTCAGTTTTGTTAAAATAAATGTTCAGTTGGACTGGTTAAAAGAATATATTTCATACGCGCCCATCTTTTTGCCCAAAATTTAAAATTCTAATTCTTCTAATTCTCTTTATTCACAATGATTAAATACAAATCATGCGTTACAAATTCAAATTCTAAGGATTTTTCAATGTGGCCGTGTCGAGGCATATCAAAGGCGCTTTAAGCAGCCGCCATACGACACAGTTCAGACCACGGATCCCAGCTAAGCCCTAGGTGTTGATTTTATGGAGGGAGGAAAACCGGAGAACCCGGCGAAAAACCCTCGGAGCACAGGAGAGACCAACTAAACTCTACTCACATAAGTCCCAAGCTGGCGAGTACGGGGTTATTCCCAAACGGTCACCCATCCAAGTACTAACCCCGTCTAACCGGGCTTAACTATTGGTGAGAGGCAGCGCCCTAACAGCACACGCCATCCGTGCTCCCCTAAGCATAAGCAGTCGGTACTTATTCGAGGAGATATGGTATATGTGAATAATTCTTATACTTACTGTTTCTTTTCTTCTTTTTGCTTTTCTTCTTCACCTTTCCTTTCTCTTCCTTACGTGGTGCCGACGAATTGCGATCAAACGTTTTCGTTTTTCTCCCTTCGTCAGCACCCGGCGATATCTTTATCGGGGCAATATTCATCCCATTCTGCTCTGATTCGGAGAAATCCTTGACAGAGGTCTGGGTACGACCAATATCGCAGACCTCGTGATCTGACCCAGTAACGTCACACGAACCCTTGTAAGTAATACCAGCGTCCGTTGTTGACAACGGCAGCTCATCACAAACATTACTAACCGTATTCTTAATATGGTTCTCGCGATCACGACTCTTCGACGTGATCTCGGAATTCTCCGAAGAGTCCCGACTACAATCCGATGGCTTACGGGCGTCACCGGGAATATCCAAAGAAATCTTACGATCTCTGCTAGTTCTGCTAGTCTCCATTGACGTGATGTCGGAATTGTCTGGAGAGTGACGAGTATAAGCCGATGGCTTATGGGCGTCACCGCGAGTATCCGAAGAAATCTTACGATCTCTGCTAGTGTTGTTAGTCTCCATTGACGTGATGTCGGAATTATCTGGAGAGTGACGAGTATAATCCGATGACTTACGGGCATCGCCGAAACTAACCGATTGCTCCTTAATTCTTGCTTCACTCGGGTGGGAGTCATTCGTTTGCGTATTCTGTTTTTTGGAAGAAGAGAATTGAGCCTTCAGTATTTCTTTTGTTCTCTCTCTCATCATTTTCAAGACGCTGGCATTATCACTTGGTTCAACCATCTTTCTCTTCGTTCCTTTCTTCTGTCCCAACGGAACCTTCACCTCGCAGCCAAGCCCAGCAAATATGGCGCCCGTTTCCGTGCCGGTTTTCTTGCCATCCGACGTGTCCAACGTGAAGAGTTCGAAGAGATCATTCGATTTGAAGAAACGCCTTTGCTTCGGGTCTTTGAGGACACGATTCGTAAGAAACTGCTTGAAGATTTGTCTGCAAAAAAAAAATTGGCGGAGGAAGTGAAGCGAGTTTATTTCTTGTTTGTAATAAAAACTAAACTCACATTATTTATTCTGGATATCCCTATAAGTCATATCTAAACAGTTCTCCCTAGAAATCCAGTAAGAGGCAACCCTAATTGGTCCAGTGTTACTACAGGAGAAAACTGGAGTAAACGAAAGTAACTTTATTTATTCTGGGTATCCCTATCAGTCATATCTGTAAACGGTTCTCCCTAGAAGTAGAGCCATTTCTCACTGATCCAGCGTTACTACAGGAGAAAACTGGAGTAAACTAAACGAGTGAAATGCCCAATATCACTTAATATACCCAATTCTCTCCTGGCATTACCAACCTTATTATATATACAGAACTCGCGATCGAGCTCTTGGCAACGCCCTCCGTGGCTCAGTGGTCAGAGCATTGCACTAGAATCGCAAGGTCGTGGGTTCAATTCCTGCCGGAAGGCCTGTGTAGTTGCATTTTTCGCAACTGGTCCCGGTTTGGTCTTAAAATGTATATATTCTACACTCGAATTTTCCTTCACCCAAAATCCTTAGAACATACTATGTAGTCGAGTGAAATGCCCAATATCACTTAATATACCCAATTCTCTCCTGGCATTACTGGATATCCTTATCAGTCACATCTATAAGCGATTCTCCCTAGAGGTCCAGTAAGAGCCATTTCTCATTGGCCCAGTGTTACTACAAGAGGAAACCAGAGTACCCAGAGGAAACCTGTGGTGTTTGGTAGAGTCAAGCTGGAAGTACTCTTCTCACATGTGCACTCCCCCCCTAACCACTGTGCCACCGACACCCCTAATCACTATTCCATTACCACCAACATCGCTTAACCAATGTACCACCAACATCCCATCTGTGGTAATTGACGCATAATTAATCAACTCACCTGTGGTAGATCTTCTCTTCAATGGTCCCCGTCGTCAGCAAACGATAGATAGTAACGTCTTTCTTTTGTCCCACCCGCCACGCGCGTTCTCTCGCTTGCATGTCCGTCCCAGGATTCCAGTCGGGGTCATAAATGATCACACGGTTAGCACCGATCAGATTCACGCCCAGTCCACCAACGCGCGTCGTCAACAAGAACACAAAGATGGATTTATCCTAGTTGAAATAATAACGCAGTAGCAAAAACGTTACTTAATTGAAATGATAATATAGATTAAGTAAGTAAAAGTCATCCATATAACACGTACAACTATTGAGCTGAATGTTTAGAGTATCTAACTGGTCATTAGAAGATTGCAGATTCGATTACTGCCTGGGGTTTAGAACCATTTTCTGACGTCTACCAAACGTCTGTTGTCTCACCTTATTAAACTTCTCAATAAGTGGCTGTCTTGAAGAGATTGAGGTGGAACCATCCATGCGGCTGTAATTATATCCTTGAGACTGGACAAAAATTTCGAGTATTTTCAACATCTGTAAGCACGATAAGTAATAAAGGCACGAGTTACTATGCTTTGTACAAGGCTTTAATGTGATATAATTGAAATGGTATGTGATATAATTGAAATGGTATGTGTTGTAGTGTTGTAATGTGCTGTGATGTGTTGTGCTGTGCTGTGGTGTGTTGTGATGGTGTGATGTGATGTGGTGTGTTGTGGCGTGACCTAATGTGATGTAATATGATGTGATGTGATATGGTGTGACGTGATGTGTTGTGATGTAGTGTGGTGTGATGTACTGTGATGTAGTGTGGTGTGATGTGATGTGATGTGACGTGACGTGATGTGATGTGATGTGATGTGATGTGATGTGATGTGATGTGATGTGATGTGATGTGATGTGATGTGATGTGATGTGATGTAGTGGGATGTGATGTGATGTGACGTGACGTGACGTGACGTGACGTGATGTGATGTGATGTGATGTGATGTGATGTGATGTGATGTAGTGGGGTGGGATGTGATGTGATGTGATGTGATGTGATGTGATGTGATGTGATGTGATGTGATGTGATGTGATGTGATGTGATGTGATGTGATGTGATGTGATGTGATGTGATGTGATGTAGTGTGGAGTGATATGACGCGATGTAGTGTGGTGTGATTGTGGTGTGATGTGACATAATGTGATATAGTGTGGTGTGATGTAATGTGATATATAATCTTACCTGTCTAGTTTGTGTAAACAGTAACACCTTGTGCTTCTGTCTCTTCCATAACTTTAACAACGAATGAACCACGACTAGTTTGCCAGATCTTTTCCAGTAACCATAACCACCAACCATCTCTTCACCACTGGTTTGACCAGTTTCGGTTTGTTCTTCGTCTTTTCTTAACTTCCACAGCGAGCCAGCTTCAGTGGTTAGATCAGGATGGTTACAGATCTTTCTTAACATGATTAATCCCGGAAATACCTGAGAGTGTATGAGTAAGAAAGCGAGTATGTTAAGTACGTCGGATTAATAGGAAGAAGAATAAAGGAAGTGATGCGAATAGATAGATTCTTGAGGGGACGAGTGAGTTAGGAAGAGAAGGAAAAGAGAGACAGAGAGGAGGAGTAAAAATACAGGCAGATAGAGGAAGAAAGGAAAGAAGGAAGGAAGGGGGGAGGGATAATCCAGTGTTTTTGAAACAAGTCACGGAAAATTACAAACTCAAGGTAAGACCGAGCTAGCTACGGTGAGTTGGAGGAGAGACAAGAACGATGAAAGCAAGAGGGACATGGAGGAGGGAGATAGGAAGGGAAGGAAGGAAGGAAGGAAGGTAGGAAGGAAGGAAGGAAGGAAGGAAGGAAGGAAGGAAGGAAGGAAGGAAGGAAGGAAGGAAGGACGGAGGGAGGGAGGGAGGGAGGGAGGGAGGGAGGGAGTGAGGGAGTGAGTGAGGGAGGGAGGGAGGGAGGGAGGGAGGGAGGGAGGGAAGGAAGGAAGGAAGGAAGGAGGGAGGGAGGGAGGGAGGGAGGGAGGGAAGGAGGGAGGGAGGGAGGGAGGAAAGGGAAGGAAGGAAGGAAGGAAGGAAGGAAGGAAGAAAGAAAGAAAGAAAGAAAGAAAGAAAGAAAGAAAGAAAGAAAGAAAGAAAGAAAGAAAGAAAGAAAGAAAGAAAGAAAGAAAGAAAGAAAGAAAGAAAGAAAGAAAGAGAAAACGAAAACCTATACCTTCATTGTTCCCGAGAGAATAGATCCCACTTCCCTTGACGCAAGATATTCCTTATAAATTTCTGTTTGCTCCTCAGTCAAACGACAAAACAGGACCTAATAATCCGTATATGAAGATAATTCATAAATATTATAGTTGCTAAAATCCCATGACCAATCAAATTCAAAACAGCAAAACAACGAACTTGGCTACAACGAGAACTAAGTTCCGAAACTTTTGTTTTGTTACGACAGCAAACGGTTTTTTTTGTAAACGTTTTCTGAGGGGTATACAAACCTGTTCATTCTTGTTCGGCAAATTTAACTTCATTTTCACGTCATTCTTCATTCTTCTCAACAGATATGGATTGATTGTATCTCTTAGAACACAGGCACATTTGTACGCCGTCTGGACCTTTAATAACAAAGGAAAAAACTTCGTGAAACCAGCAAGAGTAGCGTAGGTAAATGATAATATTAATCACAATTAAGCTGTACATGTTTATATACACTAGGCAACTAGGCGATGGGTGACCGCTTGGAATAATCCTGTTCTTGATCTTGAGAGACAAGTGAGTAGATTTGTTGTAGTTGATCAGGTGGCGTGTGCTGTTAGCGCGCTGCCTCTCACCAAAACGTTAAGCCCGGTTAGACGGGGTTAGTACTTAGATGGGTGTCACCGCTTGGGAATGACCCCGTTGTCGAGCTTGGAACTCATGTGAGTAGAGACTGTAGAGTTTATCTCTCCTGTGCTTCGACGATTTTTCGCCAGGTTCTCCAGTTTTCCTCCCTCCATAAAATCAACACCTAACATCTTAGCTGTGATCCGTAGTCTGAACTGTGTCGTATGGCGGCTGCTTGGAGCGCCTTTGATATGCCTCGACACAGTCACGTTGATCTGCGTCCTTCGCAATTCAACCGCTGGCTGCAAGTAAGGATGATTAGCCCCCTATCCTTTATCCTTCAAGGATTTTTCTCCTGTTTTTCTCCTTCCAAAAGATCAACACCTAGATCTTTATAGCTGTGCTCCGTGGTCTGATATGTGTTGTATGGCAGCTGCCAAGAGCATCTTTGATATACCTTCGACTTGGCCACGTTGATCTGCAACCTACGCAATTCAGTGATTGGCTGCACGTAAGAGCGATTAGCCGCTAAGTCATTCCCATTCGTCTCCTTTCCTCTTTTCCTTTCCTTTCCTTTCCATTCCTTCCCTTCCCCTTCCTTTCCTTCCCCTTTTTTTCCTCTCCTTCCCTTTCCTTTCTAGAAATTGCCTAGTGTAACATCCTCTACAATTCATTTGCAAAGCAATAAACTTAGACGTTGCGAGACACGGACAATTGCCCAATGTAAATAACAAACGGTACCTGGACAGACGTTGCGTTTGCGTATCCACCCGTGGTGATAGGCACAGAGAACTCCTGCATAAACACGGGTAGAGTTCCTAACTTTCCAGGAAACACGAAGTCGAACAAGGACCAGAGTTCTCGAAGGTTATTCTGCATTGGAGAACCTGACAGAACAATGCGATGGCAAGTGCGAAACTACGAGAGAGAAAAAATAAATAGCTTTATTGGCGATCACGAGTGAGTAAGACTTTTCGTAAATAAAATTTGCCGTATATGGCCGTGTAAGGGCTTGGAACTGACGTCCAAAAATGCCCCACGTCCGCCATTTTTTGCCTCACTTGTTGATTGGCAATCAGCCTTCCAGGTATATATAGAGTTCACTGATATATACTGTAACAAACGAGATTGTTATATAGCTAGAGTTTCACTGGATACAACGATGACTGTCATTGGTTGGTTTGTGGTCACATGACCTTAGCTAAATTTCAATGTCTACCGAGCGGGCAAAAATTGAAAACTTATTGCCTGCTCGGTCAATAAGTTTTCAATTGTTGCCCGCTACAACTTTGAACTCTTCACGGCATCCTATAAACAAAAGCTTGTTTGGTACGAAAAAAAGAATATTTATAGGTCTTCAAAGCATGTGTGAAGATTAACTGGAGAAATGTATTGCTGTTCTTTTGTTCTGAGACTTAAATTTGTTCGGTTGAAGTGAAATTACGGAGCCAGGCGAAATGTTTTGGTAAGTCTTAGCGTTTGTCTTTTGTGTACTTTCCCTTGATAAACGTTGAAATTATTCAGCTCAAGCTATATAACAAAACACTTAATGTCTGCTCCCTCGGGAAACAGTTAGTTTTGTTTTCCCTCGAGTCTAGATGTTTCCCTCGAATACGTCTCGGGAAATATCAAGACTCTCGGGAAAACAAAACTAACTGTTTCCCTCGGGAGCAGACATTAAGTGTATAGTATCCTACAGAGAAAGTAGATAGTGCACCTGCTTGCAGGCCAATGTGATTTCAGCATCCGGGTTACGAATGATATGACCTTCATCTAAAATGACGTAATCCCATCGACATGGCAACAGATGGTCCTGGTTGAGCCTCACTCCAGAGTACGTTGTGATAAGAATACTACCAGGTGAATTACGCATTTTGTTAATCAGGGTATCCTAATGAAAGAAATCAATTAAACGTGGGCGTGTCATGAAATAATATTAAAAGCGCGATAAAAAAGTTCCAAGGACATATAGAACATTGATAAATTGAAAAATAAAAAAATTATATATAATCTTCGGAGTTTATGTGCCTATGCACTTCTACGAGTAAACTTTCTCAAAGTCCTTTTCAAACATTTTTGACCTTTCGGTTCCTCGTTGAAAAGGACTTTTCCCACCTGCAGCGCGCCAAAATTCATCGGTGAATTTTTCGACCGGTGACGTAATTCGGAAAGTAATTATATTCAGGCTAAATTGCTATGCAAGTGCTATCTTTGGAAGTTGGAGTTAAACAGACTCTTGAAACCGTTTTAGTAGGGGTAGAACCACTTTCCATTGCATGTACATGTAAGACAACCCGAAAAACATCAAAACAGGGCGATGTACATTTCAGCGATTTCCCGCCAGCATATTTACTTAGCTTCAAAAACCTGCAAGCGAAACAAGTCCGCCTCTTTCCTCCCGCTTTTCCGCTCTCCCGCCTTACCACTCGCCCGCAAAAACTAGCGCTAAGAGGCGGACTTATTGGAGCAAGTCTATTTTACGAGTACAAACTTCGAAATTGAAATGCAGCGCTCACATATACCTTTGGTCCTTGGTAAGATCCCGTGTCGTGAAGAACTGCGACGCGAAACTCTGGCCACCATTTGTGGAATTCGGCAACCCACTGAAAAAGCACTGTAGCTGGGCAGACAATAAGAACAGGACCTAAACCACATTGCCTGAAAGGAACGTCACAGAAAAACACACACGAGTATGTCAGCGATAAATTGATCTTCTTGGGAGTAGCCCCCCGTGTTCCTTTTCTCACGCCCAATACTACCAAATGAGCCAGTTTTGCAGGCTACTGGACTGGAGAGCATAGCTCAAAAATAAACCAAAGCTCAAAAATAAACCAAAGGCCTAACCAGAAAATGAAACTGTTGGTGGCACAGCAGTTGCTACTGCACAGCGCTTTTCGCTTCTGCGACCCGGGTTGGATTCCTGCTTTGTTATCCAATTAAAATTTCAGCTGTAGGCCGTATGTGAGTGCTTCCAGTTTGACACATACCACAGGTTTACAGCTCCGGGTATTCGCGTTTCATCCTGTAGTGTGGTAACATTGGACCACAATGAAGGTTGGACCACAGAATGGTTGGACCTTACCGAATCTCTAAGGAGAGCAGTTTAGATATAACTGATAGGGTTATCCAGTATAAATAGTTAGTTTATAGTTTACTCCCGTTTCCTT
>OZ036011.1:7955481-7962981 GCA_964035015.1 Corallium rubrum
TTGTACAGCATGTTACACACTGTATAATGGTTCGTGCAACTTATCTTGCACGATGTTGACCATTGCACAGCATGTTTCACTCTGCAATAGTTCTTACAATTTGTCTCCAAAAGTTTTGACTATTTCACAGCATGTTACACACTGCAATGGTTTGTGCAATTTATCTCCCAACGATACATCAATGCTATTGCGAGAAAAGTTGCATGAAAAAAATGCACCGTGCAATAAACTTTTTAATTGAATCAACAGTTAAATTGTAATTCTATAACTTGACTAAAATACGGGATATCTTTTATGTTTTTAAAATATAAGTTAAAACTCTGTATAATAATTATAAAAACTAATTCTCTTTCTGTGTCGCTAAACTGAACGTATTTTGGAAAATCCTCCTTTCTCGGAAATAAACTCCTCCAGAACTTTAATAATGGATAACATATCTTTGGACGTGCTCATCTTCGCCTCTTGTCTTATGTGTTCCATTACGATCATACTGCTCTGGCACTTTGATAGAAATACGTACGCTCTAGAAGAAGAGAAGAAGAGAGCTTCTAAATCTCGTAGTCAATTCAGAAATGGTCCAAAAATACTATACAATGGATTTCCACAAAACACTTGATAGTTAAAAAGTAAAAAAATAACAATGTTGTTTTCTACCTAAACAATGTATAATGATTTGTCTCCGCTTCCATTAACAACCTTTTCAATGAATTCATATCTTGGATAACCTGAGCAAACGAAACAACATTGATTCTCTTTATGCAACTTTCTTTCTTTCTTTCTTTTTCTTTCATTCATTCATTCATTCATTCATTCATTCATTCATTCGTTCGTTCGTTCGTTCGTTCGTTCGTTCGTTCGTTCGTTCGTTCGTTCGTTCGTTCGTTCGTTCGTTCGTTCGTTCGTTCGTTCGTTCGTTCGTTCGTTTGTTCGTTCGTTCGCCCCCCTCCCCCCTCCCTCCCTCCCTCCCTTCCTTCCTTCCTTCCTTCCTTCCTTCCTTCCTTCCTTCCTTCCTTCCTTCCTTCCTCCCTCCCTCCCTCCCTCCCTCCCTCCCTCCCTCCCTCCCTCCCTCCCTCCTTCCTTCCCCTCCCTCCCTCCCTCCCTCCCTCCCTCCCTCCCTCCCTCCCTCCCTCCCTCCCTCCCTCCCTCCCTCCCTCCCTCCCTCCCTCCCTCCCTCCCTCCGTCCGTCCGTCCGTCCGTCCCTCCCTCCCTCCCTCCCTCCCTCCCTCCCTCCCTCCTTACACACCGTAGCTAGCTCGGTCTTACCTTGAGTTTGTAATTTTCCATGACTTGTTTCAAAAACACTGGATTATCTAATTCACCACCAACCATAATCTTTGCCCAGTCATTGCACACTTCGCATATATCTACCGAGAAAAGCAATATTTAAGTACTAATTCAGTATTGCCATTTGTCATCAGTTCTTGTACATCCTGTGAAAAGTAATACGAGTAAATGCAACCCAAGATAAGTGTACTGCCTCCCTGCAGTTGGCAGCAACAATGGCACAGCGTCAGATATTAAATTACTGCTTAATTAATAGTTTTGCGCGGGACAAAAATTATATTTGTGTGCAAAGAACAGGATAAATATTCTTAAAACGTTAAAAAAGTAAGTCATTAGTACATTTTCTTACGGACTATTTAGTTCAAGTTTTGACGCGTGTGACATTCACCAAAATTTTAATCATGTGAACTTGAATTTTTCAAGTTGTGTCATGGTTGACACTGTGCCTTTAACTTATAAAAGCCCATAGCACTGATCTCTAAATAAACTGGATGGGCCCTTCCCTATGGCCAGCAGTCAAACATTTCGTGGCAGTCGCCACCATCTTTCGTAGTGGAACATATGACGCATTGCAGCCTTAGAACTTGTTCCCAATCCTAAAGTTGACTAGCATAAGCAATCTTGACGTCAGTACGGTCAGATTAGCCGGGGGTAGGACTATTATCTGTGCTGTGCCGGGGGAGTCGGAAAAGCTGTAAACCAAACAACAGATGCCGGTTCGTTTAGTTTTCACGGTTTAACAACAAATACAGTCAAAAGATGGCAAGTACACAACACGAAATATTGTTAAGGCATTAAGATTACTATAAAAGACTTGAAATTGAATTCTTCGTAGATTTTATAGTCTGTTTTTCAGTTTATATATATTATCGTGAAGTTTCTTCGTTGTCGGCACTGAAGAAAAACAACGAAATTTAAAGGTTTTATAGCTCAGTAACAGAAACAAATACAAGAAATTAACGTCTTAAACATTATTAAGTACTTCTTGTGTCCTTACATTCGTTTAAATTTTCTTAAAATAACTCTTTTTGTCTGTTTTCAGTCTACGAAAGCTATGAACTTCAGTGGCAGCCATCTTGGGTAGTGGTCACGTCACCATACAACTGGCACGCAAAATCCGGCCCAATGCCCCATCCAGTTTATATGGAGATCAGTGGCCCACACTACGTCTAACGCACTCACCGTTACATGACAACTCAAATTTGAAATCTGACTCTGAAAACGACAGTTCGTTATCTTCGTTTGATTGCTTGGCCATATCTTCCAAAAGCTTGTGGCTACTTTCCTTAAAATAAAAATCAAAGACTGCTTCCAAAGGCGCATATAGACGACACGCGATTGTTGTATACGACTGTCATCTTGACGTACAATATGTGAACTGGAGTCGCAACTCATTCATCTGATGATGGCCATCTTGTCGGCTACTTGCCATCGGCTGGCTACACGCGTAAAAACGCACAACTTGTTCACGGTTGTCAACAGGCGTGAACAATGTTGTGCTGCTCGCCGTGAACAAGTTGTCAACAAGGTGTTCACTTATGGTTCGAACAACTTATTCACGGATAAATCAACAGTCATGAACAAGTTGTTCCAACAGCACATTTTTTATAGCCAACACGTTGTTCGCACATGATACAACATGTTAACAGCATAACGAAATAACAACGATGAACAACAATGTTACAACAATGGTGAACATGGTTGATGTGTCAACACGTTCTTCGATTGTTACAACATGCGTGAACAATGGTTGTTGTTTCATCAAGCAGTAACAACTTGTTGAAACAATGATGAACGATGTTGTTCACTTATCAATGTTGTTCACATATGTCAACAATTAAGTTGTTACAGCATTGTTGCAAGTTGTTACAGCATTGTTCTAACCTGAATGTCAGGCCTTTATTTGTTCCCGCCTTCCGCTAAACCCGGCACCGCGGGCAGAGGTGCGGGCGAGCGAGAAGGCGAGAAAAATAAAGGCCTGAGGAAACTCTTAATAAAACTGTGGGTTCTCCGTCCATCTCATGGACGGGAGCTCTGATTGGCTGACTAATTGAAGTAAGGATTTTGATTGGTTCATTCAGATAAACAACTTCCCCAAAGGTGCACCGTCAAGGTGCACACCGTGACAAGGTCATCGCCATTTCTCGAATCTGTTTATGGTGTACGTTTCTGTGACCAATTCATTCATTTAATCATTCATTATGTCGCAAAATCAAACCATAGAAGGATTTTTAGAAACTGCTTTGTTAAATTCATTGACGCATTTCGGCTATCAGTCTTTGAAACGAGAACAAATGTCGTGCATTCGAAAGCTCGCTGTTGTCTGTTGACAGCCAAGATGTCTTTGCTGTTTTGCCCACTGGTTTTGGTAAAAGTCTGATATATCAGATATTGCCATTTGTGTTCTGTGAACTTCATCGACTTCAACACGGCACGGTGAGGAATTTCGTTGTAGCAGGTGGAGACCGTGTGAAAAACAGTCTACTTGGGTCCTTCGTTCGATGATCAGTGACGATGGCTACTGAAGGCGAAGCCGATGCGAAATTCCAAGTTGTTTATGGCAGTGCTGAACCTGCTGAACAATGGTTGTCAGAAAAGTGGACCCGTAAATTACAAAACGGGAATCTCTGAGCAGTTTATAGATGACTGAGTTTATACGGTTGAGACGTGTTTATAATTATGTATCAATATATTAATTAAATGGTCTACCTGCATTCTAAAATTTAAATTCTAATGCTACAAAATGATATAATTATTAATTTAGTCGAAACTATATCAAGGCGGCTATCAAATCGTGTTTATCTTTTATTATGGTGGAATTTTGAATCAATATATATGTATATTCTCAAATTGGCAAATTTCTCGGTTTCTTATCGTAGTTTCCAATTCTTCGACTTCTTCTCTAGATCGGGTCTAGATATACCATGGATAAACGCCTTCAATTCGACCTTGTGTATTTATTGCAAGTCTACCTAGACTGGTCTGGACTAAAATCAGACGCGGAGAAAGACTATATATTTCTGTGGGATGAAATCAAAACATACGCTTTGATATTTTGACAACTCATATCAATCATACTCGTTCATATTTAAAACAAGACGCCCGCTAGGCGTTAACTCGGGCTACTTAAAATATATACAACATATTAAAAGATTAATACGAACTATGAACAATAAAAACACAGAAACCAAGGTGAAACCTAGCCATGCTGGTGTAGTAAAACATTGAGATGGTGGCCATACTGGTTTACCAAAACAATGAGATGGTGGCCATACTGCGTACCAAAACAATGAAATGGTGGTCATACTGGTGTACCAAAATGAAATGGTGGCCATACTGGGGTACCAAAACAATGAAATGGTGGTCATACTGGTGTACCAAAATGAAATGGTGGCCATACTGGGGTACCAAAACAATGAAATGGTGGCCATACTGGTTTACCAAAACAATGAGATGGTGGCCATACTGGCATACCAAAACAATGAAATGGTGGTCATACTGGTGTACCAAAACAATGAAATGGTGGCCATACTGGTGTACCAAAACAATGAAATGGTAGCCAGACTGGTGTACCAAAACAATGAAATGGTGGCCATACTGGTTTACCAAAACAATGATGGTGGCCATACTGGCATACCAAAACAATGAAATGGTGGTCATACTGGTGTACCAAAACAATGAAATGGTGGCCATACTGGCGTACCAAAACAATGAAATGGTGGCCATACTGGCATACCAAAACAATGAAATGGTGGCCATACTGGTGTACCAAAACAATGAAATGGTGGCCATACTGGTGTACCAAAACAATGAAATGGTGGCCACACTGGGGTACCAAAACAATGAAATGGTGGCCATACTGGCGTACCAAAACAATGAAATGGTGGCCATACTGGTGTACCAAAACAATGAAATGGTGGCCATACTGGTGTGCCATAACAATGAAATGGTGGCCATACTGGTGTGCCAAAACATTGAAATGGTGGCCATACTGGCATAGCAAAACAATGAAATGGTGGCCATACTAGTGTAGCAAAACATTGAGATGGTGGCCATACTCGTGTGCCAAAACATTGAAATGGTAGCCACACGGGTGCACAAAACAATGAAATGATGGCCATACTGGTGTGCCAAAACATTGAAATGGTGGCCATACTGGTGTGCCAAAACATTGAAATGGTGGCCATACTGGTGTACCCAAGCAATAATACACACTTGATGAAAGTAATGTATAAAGTGTTTAATTACAATAATAAACAATACAAGCAAAAATAAAGGAAACCACATACAGCATTCACAGACAAGTCAGTTCAGTTCAGTTAAATGTCAACCTCGATGAAGATGTAAAACACAGCATGTTTACCTTTCACTTCCAAGTTGGCTTTATCAACTTTCTTTGTTCTTTGATTTACAGCACTTGAGCAACATTTTCAGGACAATTTAATTAATATTAACACATGTAAGATCATGTAAATTGATCGAGAACACATTGATCGAGAATTTTCGTATAAAGTTTGATCGAGTACTACACATTTTCAGCGTACGGTTATCGAGATCGCCGACCAACCCAGGTCTACTATAGTCTATTGTAAGCATTGTGAGCGTGTTTATCATTAAAACACAAATTCACTTCGAACAACACAACCAAAGGCCGTCAGGAGAGAAAAAATGCATGACTCCTGCACGCTCAAAATCATCAGCCATGATATATACAACGGCGTGGTTTCGCAAAGCCTATCGGGATGATGCAATAATTGCAATTTGTCGACACAAAAAAAAATCAAAATAAAAATAAAAACAGAGCCGAAACCTAGACTCGGCTACCACAGGTAGCCCGAGTAAATAGCAAAGTGGGCGGAAGACGGTTTTGTTAAGAGTTTCCTCAGGCCTTTATTTTTCTCGCCTTCTCGCTCGCCCGCACCTCTGCCCGCGGTGCCGGGTTTAGCGGAAGGCGGGAACAAATAAAGGCCTGACATTCAGGTTAGCATTGTTCAGGCAACAATGCCATAACAACTTGCGAGATTTTTACGCGTGTACCCTTCTCCACTATAAAGTGACACACATTCAGCTGATGTACGTCAAACTAAATTCAATGCCCAGAAAACGTTTCTGAGCCCAAGACAGGGCTCAAACCTGTAAGCTTCTAATGACCGGTTAGTCCCTCTAACCATTGAGCTACTGAAGCTCGATGGAGTACTAAGCGGCTCTAGCGTTAGCATATGATATGTAGTCAACGTACCTGGACGACTGGAGTACTCAATAGGCTTGATAAACTGCAGACATCGACAAATCTATTGAAAACAAACGTTTTATTAACTTCTTGGAGTTTTAAATTGAAATGAAGTGAAGTGAAGTGAGGTGAGGTGAGGTGAAGTGAAGTGAAGTGAAGTGAAGTGAAGTGAAGTGAAGTGAGGTGAGGTGAGGTGAGGTGAGGTGAGGTGAGGTGAGGTGAGGTGAGGTGAGGTGAGGTGAGGTGAGGTGAGGTGAGGTGAAGTGAAGTGAAGTGAAGTGAAGTGAAGTGAAGTGAAGTGAAGTGAAGTGAAGTGAAGTGAAGTGAAGTGAAGTGAAGTGAGGTGAGGTGAGGTGAGGTGAGGTGAGGTGAGGTGAGGTGAAGCGAAGCGGGGTGGGGTGGGGTGAGATGAAGTGAAGTGAAGTGAAGTGAAGTGAAGTGAAGTGAAGTGAAGTGAAGTGAAGTGAAGTGACGTGAAGTGAAGTGAAGTGAAGTGAAGTGAAGTGAAGTGAAGTGAAGTGAAGTGAAGTGAAGTGAAGTGAAGTGAAGTGAAGTGAAGTGAAGTGAAGTGAAGTGAAGTGAAGTGAAGTGAAGTGAAGTGAAGTGAAGTGAAGTGAAGTGAAGTGAAGTGAAGTCAGTAACGCGAGGGTTACGTGTAAAGAATTAAGGTAAAATGAGGTGAAGCAAAGTGAAGTGAAGTGCATTACACGCCCTTACCTGTTAATATCTTCCTTTACATTGTCTTGACAACCTCTGATAGATAAGGTCTCACCAAGCAGACCCTAAAAAAATCATTCACACGGCGTTTAGTGTGTGACGCTGGTGTTCGCTAAACTACAGTTGTTCCCGATATAGATACATATTAAGATGTAAAACTACCCTCAAAATTATACCAACCACATTGATTAACGACGCCAGTTGCAATTGGAATAATTTGGTACAACGACAAACATACAGAATCTAAATAAAAGAACAAATAGATAACG
>OZ036011.1:7967981-8030481 GCA_964035015.1 Corallium rubrum
ATCACCACTAGTACCATCACCACTTACACTACCACCACTAACACCACCACCACCATCAACACTACCACAAACTCCACTACAAATATCACAACTAACACTACCACCAACTTTACCACCAACATTACCACCAGTCCACCATCATCAACGCAGTCAACACTACCACCAACAGCACCACCAACACCAATACCACCAACAACACAACCAATACCACCACAAATACCATCACCACACTTCAACACATGCATCTTTAGTCAGACCCAGAGCTTTTTATTCAGGTTTATATAGCTAATACAGAGTATAGACATCAGTACATGGAAGACAATACGTCAATTATACTCCACTCGCACAAAACAAAATCAATCTAACCAACCTGTTTGTAATGTACTTGTAGAGACAATATCCCTTCAGAAAACACGTTGTCGTTTTTGTTTCCTCTTCGGATGTATCGACAAGAACTTTAGCAATATCACTCCCGCTTCCTCCATCACTTTCGGTCGCCATGTTGTGTACCGTAGTACAGCGGGCTCGCTTCTTGTTCAATAAAATTTTAAAATTCAAAAATGGCCAAGAGTAAATTCGAGTATACTAGAAAGTTTGAAAGCAACGATAGTTGTTTGCCAAATTGCTTCATTGTTGTGCGTTTGGATGGAAGGAATTTTCACAGGTTAGTCAGCTACTGATTTACTTCTTCGGTTTTCGCCTGGGAGTCTGGAGTTTTGTATTGAAAGTAAGAGGGGTGAGAGTGTCCGAAATCTATATATGCCAGTCGCTTTAGCTGGCAAAGAAACAACAAGCGACTTGTCTGAAGGCTTGTTATTAGCATTTATTAGTCGTCTTTTCCTATCCAGGATAAAGCTAAAGATACTATTGTATATAAATAAGTATTTGCCCAAAAAGCGTCCATCTCTCACGTGTGAACCACGTGTGACTTGTCGTACTGCGCAAGCGCGTTGGTGTTGTGTATGTGCATGTGTGTTGGGGGGGGGGGGGGGGGAGGGGGGAAGGCAGGGGTTTGTGGCTATAGCCTTACAACAAAAAAGATAAGCTCCATCATAGACAATCCAGGTCAATCCAGAAGACGGTATTTGTCTTCTGGATTGTCTATGGCACTCCATACAGTCTTGCCAAGAGATGACTGCAGGCCCCACAGCAAAATGGTCAGGTAGAGGTCCTTCTACAGTTCTAGTTATTGGGGCTCTGGGTGCACCCCCCTTGAAATTTATTTACTATTTGGTCTACTGGTATGAAAGACTATTTCCTACATTTTTGTCTGCAGTGCCAAGCTGGATTTGAAATCTGCTGATTTCTGAGGGTATATTGAACGAGGCCTCTCCTACCCCCACCCCAGCATCCCTGTCTTTATACTGCACAAATACTGCAGTTCACTACAATAATATCTTGGCTGTTACTGTAGGTTCTCTGATAGTCATTGTTTTCAAAAGCCCAATGATGAAAATGCCTTAAAGTTGATGAACAGATGTGCTGAAGAAGTAATAAAAGAGTTTCAAGACATTGTCTTGGCTTATGGACAAAGTGATGAATATAGGTATTAAAAATAATTGTCAGGTACATGATTACTTGAAAATGAATGTCAGTGCATGCAAATTGACTGTAAAACTAAGTGAAATAATTATCCAAGTTTTATAGATATTAATTAGTCTTTTTGCAACTTTTTTACTTCTAACAGTTTTGTGTTTAAAAGAAGTACAACTCTGTTTAATCGCAGGTCCAGGTACGGTATGCTTCTTTTTTTATTCATTAATTTGTTCATTGATTTGTTCATTCATTCATTCATTCATTCATTCATTCATTCATTCATTCATTCATTCATTCACTCTCACTCACTCACTCACTCACTCACTCACTCACTCACTCACTCACTCACTCACTCACTCACCCACCTATACTCACTCACTCACTCACTCACTCACTCACTCACTCACTCACTCACTCACTCACTCACTCACTCACTCACTCACTCACTCACTCACTCACTCACTTGCTCATTCATTCATTCATTCATTCATTCATTCATTCATTCATTCATTCATTCATTCGTTCATTCATTCATTCATTCAAACATTTACCCATGCACCAACTCACATGCCCACTCACCCACCTACCCATTTTGTCACCCACCCACTTATCTACCTACATACATGCAACCTCTCCATGTACCCATTTATCCACCAACAATCGAAATATGGTATACTTAGGTTAATACTGCCGAAACAGAGAACGTAAGTGGTCTAATGTTTCGAGTGAAGGCCCTTCATCAGAGCCATATTTCAATTGTTGTTTCAACACTGCCTACGCAGCACACTACTTTTATCCACCTACTGTACTCATAAACCCATCTATCCTCATTCATCCATGCATCCCCCTATATATCCATTGATATCCATCCACCCACTCAAGCACCCACCCACCCACTTGCCTACCCAACCCAAATCCACCCACCCACAATTTTATTTTTTCTGTCACCAGATCTATCATGTTATTAAGATGATTGTATTCTATTTTTTGTTAGCAAACTGATGACCAACTTGGCTTCATATTTTGCTTCAAGTTATGTGTTTTACTGGAAAGAATACTTCATTGATAAACCATTACAATATCCCCCAACATTTGATGGCAGGGTTGTCTTATATCCCTCAGAAGTCAATTTAAGGGACTATTTAAGCTGGAGGCAAGCTGATTGTATGTACCATCATAATATGATACAAAATGTTGAGTGAAGCTATGTGAGAACGCAGAGTTGGAAAAAGTATTCAACCTTCCTCTGGATGGGTTTTTAAGTTTAGATAACCTTCCTCAAAATATATAGCGAGAATTTTGTGTTTTGCAACGTTCATAAATACTGCGTGACTTTTACAGTACCTTGGTTTTCTAGGTTTTCCTATATAGGTAAGCTTTGGCATACTACAATAGCTACTAATAACTGACTGCTGCTGACTGACAGCCTACTAGCTACCCTCGACTGCTGCGAAGATACAGACATCACAGCAGACATCAGCGTACATGTCTCACACATGTAACTGCTGCCACTGCCAGTGCTGCATAATTGTTGGTTAGCCAATGTTTTGCCGCAAATCGCTTTTCTTCTCGACACCTTGCTTGGTCAGTTATAACTTTCTCAGATTACCGAATGTGTTGTTTCACGTGCTTTCACTTTAAACCTTCCTCACTAAAGTAAACCTTCCTCTGGGTGGTACCTGCAGCTTTTTCCCAACTCTGTGAGAACGTCTATGAAAGCATTGTTATTAGCCTTCTCCACAGGCAAGCTTTGAGATTGAGTTTGGCTTACACAGGCTAGCTGTCACTTTGGAGGGATCCACAGGTCTGAATTTTTCTCACCTCTACCCAATAAGAGCACAGAGTTGCCTGTGGAGGAGGCTACCATATTATACAGTACACACATCCAGGGTCCGAATTAGCGATCAAAAACAGCTTCGCAATTTTGTTTTGAAATTTTTTTTGTTAGAACACACATTTTTGCCCACCCTCCTGACAGTATGAATTTTTAAAACGTCACAAAAGCGAATATGCATGCAATGTTTTTTCGATAGATACGTTACATTGTGTGAACTTACATTACATTGTGAGACCTTGCGTTGTGAGACCTTACGTTACGTTGTGAGACCTTACGTTACGTTGTGAGACCTTACGTTACGTTGTGAGACCTTACGTTACATTGTGAGACCTTACGTTACATTGTGAGACCTTACGTTACATTGTGAGACCTTACGTTACATTGTGAGACCTTACGTTACATTGTGAGACCTTACGTTACGTTGTGAGACCTTACGTTACGTTGAGACCTTACGTTACCTTGTGAGACCTTACGTTACGTTGTGAGACCTTACGTTATTACGTTGAGACCTTACGTTACATTGTGAGACCTTAGGTTACGTTGTGAGACGTTACGTTACCTTGTGAGACCTTACGTTCCGTTGTGAGACCTTACGTTCCGTTGTGAGACCTTACGTTACCTTGTGAGACCTTACGTTACGTTGTGAGACCTTACGTTATTACGTTGAGACCTTACGTTACATTGTGAGACCTTACGTTACGTTGTGAGACCTTACGTTCCGTTGTGAGACCTTACGTTACGTTGTGAGACCTTACGTTACGTTGTGAGACCTTACGTTACCTTGTGAGACCTTACGTTACGTTGTGAGACCTTACGTTACGTTGTGAGACCTTACGTTACTTTGTGAGACCTTACGTTACGTTGTGAGACCTTACGTTACCTTGTGAGACCTTACGTTACGTTGTGAGACCTTACGTTCCATTGTGAGACCTTACGTTACGTTGTGAGACCTTACGTTACCTTGTGAGACCTTACGTTACATTGCGAGACATTACGTTCCATTGTGAGACATTACGTTACGTTGTGAGACCTTACGTTACGTTGTGAGACCTTATGTTACGTTGTGAGACCTTTCGTTACGTTGTGTGACCTTACGTTCCATTGTGAGACCTTACGTTCCATTGTGAGACCTTACGTTCCATTGTGAGACCTTACGTTCCGTTGTGAAACCTTACGTTACCTTGTGAGATCTTACGTTACGTTGCGAGACCTTACCACAGAATAGTAATACAACCAGAAGTCCAACTCGCGTCGGAACCTTTGAAGTTTATGTCCTCGCGCATGTCGCCTCGCGCATCTGGATTCCTCGCCATCCTACGCCATCCTACGCCATCCTACGCCATCCTACGCCATCCTACGCCATCCTACGCCATCCTGGCAAGTTCCCCCGGCAGTTTGGCCCTTCAAAAGAAGGTTAAAACTGCCGGGGGAACTTGCCAGGATGGCGTAGGATGGCGTAGAATGGCGTCGGATGGCGTAAAATATCGCGCCTGCGCATTGAAGAAATGCGGACAAGTTTTCACTTGAGTTGGACTTCTGGTTGTATTACTATTCTGTGACCTTACGTTACATTGCGAGACCTTACGTTACGTTGTGAGAACTTACGTTCCATTGTGAGACCTTACGTTTCGTTGTGAGACCTTACGTTACCTTGTGAGACCTTACGTTACGTTGTAAGACCTTACGTTCCGTTGTGAGACCTTAGAATACCAAACAGCGTTCGTTAAAATGAGCTTCACGGGTTTTCGAAATTTTTAAAATCGCTTCGCAATTCGCGATTTGCGAAGCGCTAATTCGGACTCTGACATCATGGTATATAAATCTTTTTCCAGGTCATATCAACAATTTATATAATACATGTTTCTGGAATCTGGTGAAGAAAGGATGCTTAACCCCTGAAGATGCTGAGAAACGACTTTGTGTAAGGATTGAAATGTTTTTTAATAGTTGTTCCATTTAAATATAATGTTTTCTGAGACAGTGGAAATTTGTCTTCTATTTGGTTAATAATTTTTCTGTGACTATATAGTATGTGTAGAGAAGATCAGACCAATTCTCCCAGGTGTGGATTTAGCCCATGTGCATAACAAAATGAATACATAATTTAATGTAATTAAATTACACCACTGTTTGTTCCCAGGGTACGCTTGCAGCTGACAAAAATGAGATCCTCTTCTCAGAGTTCAACATTAACTACAATAACTTACCAGCAATCTTTAGAAAAGGAACAGTTCTCCTTTGGCAGAAGGTAAATTATCAAATACTCTACATTAATATTGTTATAGCAACACACATATGTATACGTAACGAACACGCCTTTATTTTAGGTTGAAAAAATTGTTAGAAGAGCTCCAAAAGAATCAAATGCTGACCAAGATTTGAAACAAGTTAGTCGAAAACGTCCACAAGTTATGACCTTACATGTGGACATAATCAAAGAAGAATTTTGGGGAACCTATCCACACTTACTTTGAAGATACAAATCCACCCAGCATTAGTTTGGGCTGGCTTAAGTTTAAACATTGGATATAAGGAGCCAAATGTTGAAAAGTCTTTGCTCTGGACAAACCAATTTTAATGCAGATAAGAAAATGAAAACTTTGTATATCATCACGTTTCATTTTCCAACTAGAGTGGAATGTCATACCCTGGTTTTCCACTCAAGCTTCCATTTCCACCTCCCTCATTCCCACCTCACCTTTCCTGTCCCCATCTCCCATCCCCACCTTCCTGGTCCCCACCTTCTCAGTCCCCACCTTCTCAGTCCCCACCTTCTCAGTCCCCACCTTCTCAGTCCCCACCTTCTCAGTCCACACCTCAGTCCCTACCTTCTCAGTCCCCACCTTCTCAGTCCCCACCTTCTCAGTCCCCACCTTCTCAGTCCCCACCTTCTCAGTCCACACCTCAGTCCCTACCTCCCATGTCCTCACCCCCAAGTCCCCACCTCCTTCATCTCCACCTCCAGTCCCCACCTCATGCCTCACCTCCACAGTCCCCACCTTCTCAGTCCCCACCCCCCCCCCCCCCCCCAGCACCACCTCAGTCACCACCACCTCAATCCCCTATTCCCGAGTTCCCCCTCAGTCCCTGTCTCCCATGTCCTCACCTCCCAAGTCCCCACCTTCCCCATGTCCACCTCCATCTCCCCTGTCCCCATCTCCACCTCCCCCATCTCCACCTCCCCCATCTCTACCTTCCCCACCTCTACCTCCCCCACCTCTACCTCCCCCATCTCCATCTCCCCCATCTCTACCTCCCCCATCTCCACCTCCCCCATCACTACCTCCCCCATCTCCATCTCCCCATCTCTACCTCCCCGATCTCTACCTCCCCCATCTCCACTTCCCTGACCTCCACCTCCCCCATCTCCACCTTCAGTCCCCACCTCCCCTGTCCCCATCCTCCCCTGTCCCCATCCTCCCCTGTCCCCATCCTCCCCTGTCCCCATCACCACCTCCCCCATCTCTACCTCCCCAGCCACACCATCTCAGTCCCCACCTCCTCAGTCAGTCCCCACCTCCCCAGTCCCCACCTTCCCAGTCCCTTTAATTAGTTAGAAATTTAAGAAAATGTCTTTTCTCTTATAATAACTCTTACTTATTTGGTTTTGTAGACAAAACTTTAATATTTTAACTTCAATATTTTTTTCTTATAGTTTAAAATAAGTACAGTACTGTGTATATCATTCTACTGTAATAGATGAAATTGCAGAAGCTAACTGAAAGGAACGTTTTGTTTTGTAAGATAATACATTTTACTAATATAAGTGCATGAAGGCTGTTTACTAATTATAAACCACATTGCATGGTTCTAGTAATTCAATTATTTTAAGATTGCATCTTAAAGTTCAGTCTTGTCTTTCTCTATGTCGTCTGTAAGATTTTCACTATCCTCATCAGCATCACTATCCTCATCTTCACCCTCTCCTTCTTCCTCATTGATTTTATTTTTGTTCTTTTCCTTAATTGATCTGTTTATTTCATTGATCAATCTATCAGCCGCGCCTTCTTCATTGATGTTTACGTTAAACGATTCAGGTCCCGAATCTTTGCCGCTTTGCAATGGCTGCTTGCGATCGTTGATATTCACTTCCAAAGCTTCCTTTTCCTTTACGCTGCGGTCCACACCTTCACAAGCCTTGGAGATTTCGTAGCAAATTTTCTGTTCAAAACCTTCAGTCTGAGAAACAAATGTGTTCTCAATGTCCTCGTCATAATGATCTAAAAATTCGACGTAGAATTGTATGATGAATAAATAAATAAGAAGGCCGTCACAGTAGTGCAGGCCTGGCTATATGATTTCCTGAAGGCGCGCGGAACATCGCTCGCCGTCAGGGCGTATATAAGCGCCCTGCTTGCCGTATTAAACTTGCGGTCACTCAGGCGCGCGATGACAAAACTACGTGTTAAGGTTACAGAATACTAGGAAGCCATTTCAAGAAATTTGTTACCGCTCGCTCAATTTTTTTCCGATTTGTCTCAAATTTGCAACAAATGTAGTTAAGTATGTGACGGACACTATCGTATTATACAGTAAATAAGAAGTAAAATATTGTTGCAGATTTACTCATCAGTTTAAAATCAAAAGCTCTCAATTTATCATATTTACACTTCTCAATGTTTGTTCTAAAAAAGTGTGTTCGCATTTTTTTATTAATGTAGTGGTTTAGCAGCTAAGATATTTTATTTCTCGACCTATGTTGTGGCACAAGCAATTGACAAATAAAAGCTTGTAACTCAGGTAATTTTTACATAAATAAAACGCGCGAACACACTTTTTTAGAACAAACATTGAGAAGTGTAAATATGATAAATTGAGAGCTTTTTGGTAAAACCAAAGACCGCCTTAAATCGCGGCGCGAAGGTACTGTGATTTTAAACTGATGAGTATATCTGCAACAATATTTTATTTCTTATTTACTGTATAATACGATAGTGTCCGTTACATACTTAACTACATTTGGTGCAAATTTGAGACAAATCGGGAAAAAATTGAGCGAGCGATAACAAATTTCTTGAAATGGCTTCCTGGGTATCCTGTAACCTTAAGACGAGACGTTTTACTGGCTACTGCATAGTAAAGACGTTAGGATACATCATAAAACGTTGCGCTAAGTTGTAAGATGTTCCACCCTTATAAAAATTCCACATCATGTCACTGTTCCAAAACCACATGTGAGCACATATGGTTCATGTCATCACATGTGATTTTGGAACATGACATGTGGAATTTTTATAAGGGACTACGCTATAAAACGTTCCGTTATGTTATAAGATTTTCCACTACGCTATAAAACGTTCCGTTATGTTGTAAGATGTTCGGTTAAATTGTAATACATTATGCTACAATGTAAGACATTACGCTACATTGTAAGACGTTGCGCTACGTTGTAAGACGTTGCGCTACGTTGTAAGACGCTACGCTACGTTGTAAGACGTTACGCTACGTTGTAAGACGTTACGCTACATTGTAAGACGTTGCGCTACATTGTAAGACGTTACGCTACATTGTAAGACGTTACGCTACGTTGTAAGACGTTATGCTACATTGTAAGACGTTACGCTACGTTGTAAGACGTTACGTTACATTGTAAGACGTCAGGCTACAAGGTGTATTAAAGACGCTTATTAATAGCATTGATATTACGCATCAAAGATAAGCTGTCAGTACCTAGGAGGTATTTGCAGGCTTGTCCAGTTTTCGGTGGTGAATACTGATATTTTCCAAAATTCTGCAAGTTACAGATATCCTCCATGGCATCCACAACTTTGACCTCACGATTTTCACCAGTCTTCTTCTCAACCTTTTTAAGTATTTCTATTGAGAAAAAATGTGTTTAATAAGTACATAATTGGGACTTAGTGCAAAGTGTAATTTGTCTCAATTTTAAGAAACACTGTATTAAACATGAAAATTCTTTTTGAGACAAATAATCACACACACACACACACACACACCAACTATATTGTGGACATTGCAGTTTTGTTTAATTTGGATTTTTAAATTAATGTATTTTTTTAAAACATTAAGTATTAGCCTGCCAGAAGTTCAATTTGATCATGAGGGATAATGGGGACATGTGGGAAAGTCAGGTGGTAAAGTGGGAGGGGCCAACCTGGAGGGTGAGTGCCACCTGGTGTCCTCCTGTATCCCCATTATCCCTACAAGGGTGGAAGAACCTCTGGCACCCAGGGTAGTATTAACCTATTGCTGGCTAGGATGTCTGAGAGTTCTCTCTTTGATGAGCAAAATCATCTGGCATTAGACTGACCATAAAACAACAAAGGGACTGTTATTGGCTGGCTAAGGCATGAATGAGTTAAACTTAAAGGCTGGTTCTCATGCTGGTGATCATGCTCTGTGGCCACCATGACTGTGAAATTGTCAACATGATGGTGGGAGTCATCAGCATATGAGAACCAGGCTGAACTAAACATCTAACTGTTTGTGATGCTTAGTACAGCGCTGGATTTAGGACTGTGGAGGCCCCTGGGCAGTCACTGACCAGCACAATATATCAATTCGAGACCTATCAGTATATTTTCCCCCGAATCACACTTTCGTCGGTAAAGACATGAGATAATTTTGCTTTACAAACTAATACAACTTCAAAGTCACAATTCCCACACTGAATCAGGTTTACAACATTAGAACTTGTCAACTCCATCCATCAATCTGTCATAATCGATTATTCGTTATAGTATACACTTTTAGAAGTGACCCTATATATCATCCATATATCTTGTTTTTGACCCATATTTTGGGCTCTCAAGATTTTTTTCATTTCAACTCCTATTTTTTCAACTTTCAAGACATTTTTGTGAAGGCCTCCCCTTAAACATTACTTTGTGGGGGTCCCTGGGTGACCACCCAGTCCGCCCTGTCCTAAATCCGGCTCTGGCTTAGTAGTAACAGTAGTTCTGTCAGCATTAATAATTTATATGCTATGGTGCAAATAATACATGTATGGTAAATTTAAAAAAAAGAAACATTATCAAACCTGCTACTGTTGCAACACATCCTTCACAAAATATAGCTAGTAAAAAACCCAATAAAATAAATTTAGTTTGGGTTATTATTTTGATTAACATTTATTTACACCTATTTACTGTATAGTTGAGTGTTAAAGACACCATTGTGACTAAATGAAAACCAGGCCAAAACTCAAAAGTTGGGTTACATTCTCCAAGTCTCCGACACCCCCCCCCCCCTTTCCAGTGGCGTCCCAGACCTGGGAGAGTGGGGGGGACAAAATGATGATGTCATCGTTATATGATGTCATAGGTAAATAACATCATCGGTATATGTCATAATTGGTGGTACTTCATGTTTATTCTATATAATAGTTTTTATATAGATAATTGTGATTTTAAAATATATATGATCATTTCGGGTGCATTAACCTTAACCCCCAAACATTCGTAAACTTAACCCAAATTGTTGTGTGGACCTATAATATAGTTTATATTTTTGGGCACCTAGTTTGGATGCCCAAACTGGTGTACCGGCGTCTCAAACAACCTGGATACAGCCCTGAGTGAACTAACGCAAGAAAAGATATGAAAAACAGATTCACATACTTGTAAACTATTTGTCCAGCTAGCGGTGTAGCACTTAGAATCATTACATACCCCCCCCCCCCCTCCAACATTTCTCATCAGATTTGGAAGAATCTCAAAATTGGTCTTGAAGAGAACTGGGGGGATGCGTCCCCCCCCCTAGCGACGCCACTGCCCCCTCCCCCCCGAATTACAAGCTCCTTTGAAATTTGAACAAATATATAAGAAGTTGATAGTATCAGCTGCTATTAATTCAAGATTGTACATGTAATTGAGTACTTTATATTATATTTACCTTGTGACAACTCTGAAGGTTTGTTAGCATACGAGATATTCAAGCCACACAAAGATAATAGCACAAATAACACAAGACTTCTAGTTTCCATGTTGCTAAGATTATATATATATATAATACCTATAAAATCTGTAATAAACAAAACACAATTCTTCGTTAAATATCCCTTGATCATATGCCAAATTGCCAGCAAAGTGCTAGCCTGATTATCCGACGGTCTGGTGTTCGCTCACTCCAGCAAAGTGCGTAATTATTAAAAAAGACTAGAGGAATATAAACAGTTGCAGAATTGCTTACTTTATTCACCTTGGTCCAACAAAACTTGAAAGGAGCAATAAACTACAAGAGTGCGTTACAAATAACGACCCCGTTCATGACAAAGGCGCAGGTGGCCTGTATGCAAAGGCCTGCTGCAGAGCTACACCCGATTTTCTAACAATAAATGTACCTGCTAAAGTGCACGGGGTTGTCTTCAGAGTTGTTGAATATTTTAGTTTATTATTTTTGTTTACTTAAATGCATAGTATTAATGCTGGTTTTAAAAGACACGACACATATAAATTATTGAGAATATTGTGGTTTTTTTTTGTTTTTTGAAAAAGCCTTCTATTCGGATTCAGATCAACCATGGGGTATTAGTCCGTAGGGTCTGATCTTCGCACGATCTATTTTTAAAATTGTGACATTGAGAATTTTAACAAATTATAAAATTTTGAAGTAAACACCATGTATTTAACGTTCTATACTGAGCTTCCATCTTGTGAGCTCAGGTCTTCATCAAAGCTGATGAATGGAGGGCAACAATAATAAATTAAGAATTAAATACATGGTGCTTACCTCAAAATAAATTAAAATTTACTATATAATAAATTTACGGTACAACCATATGAAAAATTCAAAAAAAGTCTATTACTTTTCTGAGCTTTCGTCCTGGTTAATTACTCAAGACTTTTTCAGACCAAGGTAAACTAGGACCTGGCAAGACGAAAGCTCAGCAAAATATATAAAAGACTTTTCTTCACATGGTTGTACCGTAAATTTATTATAATAACAAAACATCAACATGCCAAGTTTCAAATTACTTGTAAATAAAAATTTGTTAATTACTCATCACCATACCATACAAAAAGACAAAGTTTTTTAAATGAAATCATTGATTGACAATTTTATTTTTACACTAAAACAAGTTTCCAAAACACATTTTCGAAAACGTTTCCGAAACTTGTTTCAAAAAATAGAACAGTGCTCTAATCAGGGAAATTTGGTTTCTGAAACAAAGTTTCGGACACTTTTCAACATACACTGGAAAATTTTGTTTTGGAAACCGTGTTTCGATATAAACTTGACAAGTACTTGTTTCGGAAATTTTCTCTAGCTGTATGCTGGGCTAATAGGACTAAGTGACTGACCAATGACAGAAGAATTAATGTGCCTTGTACTAATACTGGCAGTATAGATATTACACTTTGTTACAGTAATAACTGATTAGGTTTACTTATTTGTATGGTTCAAGTGTAATTTGGAAAAAAAACGTGCACGAGTGAGTTTTTCAAAGACTATCAAAATTGCACGAGTTCAAAGAACGAGAACGCTATTTGAGGTCTTTGAAAAAATCACGAGTATGTTTTTTTTTCTCAAATTGCACAAGAAGTCATGCTATTACTTATTAATAATATACATGAAAAAATTTAACATGAAGAGAATAATCTTTTCAATCAAGATGCTTTGTGCAAATAACATACATGAAAAGATGTAACAGGAAGAGCTTTTTTTTAGTCAAAAATGATTTTTGTACAAATTTAAAAAAATAAAAAATTTGCACTGTATTTCCTTTTTTCTGCACTGTATTTCCTCAAAACTGCACTGCTCTCAGCCAATCAGAACTGAGAATTATAATTTTTTTCATGTGTATTATTATCCAATAAACAAGTCAACAAATTAGTGACAACGTGTGGTGCTTAAACTCCTGGGTTCATAACTCCTGGGGATTTTTTGCCGCCAAAAGTGCTCAACGCTGACCTCCAGTGCGCCCGTGGTCCATAGACACAACATCAACATGCATTATCTCCAAGCAGAAATTTTTTAAAAATGTTGTCGCTTTTCTGCAATATTTCAAGATAATAAAAGAAAATGGAGGTATCTACAATAAAGGATGGGGAATATACATCTTCCATTTACAACCTGGTAAGAATTCAAGCGCAATTTGTCGTAAGAAGACATGAATTTACCAGTCAGTTTCTGACTGAAAATTTCATAACAACACACAACGTTATATACTCAACAGTATTTTTTAAGTTTTTGCTTTTACAAAACTTACAGTTTAAAAAGAGTTGTATAAATATATAAAGTGTAGTTTTTAATACAACTTCAACTTATAATATTAAATTATGCTTTGTAGTATCTTGGTTTTTTAAATTTCTTCAAAATGAAGAACCTTGTAAGTAAAGTGATGGACTCTCGTTTGTGTTTTTTTTAGATAAAGGGTCAGAAATATCAAGAGGCCATTAACCATCTTGCTCTTGAGTTGGAAAACCATCCAAAGGTTTTTGAAATATCTAATTTTGACAATTGACAGTTGGTGTATCTTGCTTGTGGGTGACTGCCGAGCGTAGAAAAATTCTGAAATTTTTGTACACTCGTGGGCTGACTGCCGAGCATACAAAAATTCTGAAATTTTTGAAATTCAAAAATTCTGAAATTTTTGAAATTCAAAAATTCTGAAATTTTTGTACGCTTGTGGGCTGACTACCGAGCATACAAAAATTCTGAAATTTTTGTATGCTAGGGGTGTACCACTAAATGTACTTGATACCCCAACACTGTTTTAATACTTCTGTCTTAGCAAAACTGGCAAATATTGGTGCCCTGTTAAAAAAAAGGTGAAAATACAGTGTGCACTCTGTGCCAGACCAAGTACATGTAACGGGTGTTGTAAAAAAACAAGTAACTAGGGTTGTACTGGGGGGGGGGGACATGGAACTGGGGAGGGGGGGAGTGAGAGCTGCCATTCTTGTTTTTTGCTTTCAGGGAGAGTAATGAATACACATGCAAAATGATACACATGCAACACCTGGCAATTTGCCAATTTATACACTGGTCACATGAAATGTAATTACACTATTCAATTTCACTCACTGAAGTTTTTCTGTCTTGTAGTCTAGGGCTGCCTTGTCTTTACTTGGATACTGCTATTTTCAACTACAGAATTTTGAAAATGCTGCTGAATGGTAAATATTTTGTAAATTGTATATTCATCCACAAATATCATACAGTGTAATGCAGAGTTTCACAATATATAGTCTAACACGTAATGTAAGGTTTTGCAATATTGTATAATGTAAAGTCTCACAATGCAATGTAAGATCTTATAACAAATATTTGTAATTAAGGTTTCATAAATATAAAGTTTACAATATACTGAATATAGTATAATACAGTGTAGCGTAATGTCTTCCAGTGCACGAAACAATTTTTTGCATCTTACAACATGTTAAAGCAAACAATTTAGCCTTTTAAGTTTAAACCAGAAAATATACTGCACATATTGCATAACTGTATACAGTAGTCATAACAGATCAGTTTAAGCATCCGCTGCATATCTGTGTGATCTGCAGATGGAAAGAGATGTAGGTGTGTGAATTGTCGAACACATGGTGCACTTTTACTCACAACAGGCCTGATATATGTATTATACATCTATGGACTCTAAAATAAACAATAATTATTTATGTTTCAGTTATGAGCAGCTCGTACAGATTAACCCTGAAGTGGATGAATACAAATTAGCTTATGCACAGGTATACAGTTACTGATTTCTTACAGTCAAAATGCAAATACCTTCCCACTTCTACTTTTTTAGTTCATTGCGTATTTCTGTAGCCACTAACGAAGCCTGAGAAATTTTTTTATTGAAAACTGCACATAAATAGTATAATTTAGCTTTAAATGGCATTTTAATACAATGGATGTTTATACCCAAATCAATACCAACAGACAAATATACATCAAGAATTGGTGAAGTTTATTGCTAGACTTTCCTCGCACTTCAGTAACGGCTACAGTAATACAATAATACACAACCAACTATGGAAGCTTCATTTTCACTGTAAAGGGGCCACTTTTGGCTACCTCGGGCATGAATGGGTTAGGTTAATAATATTTGACTTAATTAAGTGTGTTTCTTTTACAGTCTTTATATAAAGCATTTAAATATCCAGAGGCCACAAAAGCAACATTTCAGATTGAAAATCCTGCATGCCAATCACAGGTGAGAAGAGTTTTTTTTTATCATATGACTGATCTTGTTTTTTAGTTTTGTATACAGAATAGTGCAGGCTCATTGTTTATAACTGTAGGTATTGAAACTTCAAGCTGCAATTAAATATGGTGAAGAGGACCTACAAGGAGCAAAGGTTAGTCCAATTAAAACTTTTTGTTTCTTTTTTGGATTTATTCTTTTCTTAAGTTTTATTCTTTTCTTAAGTTTTATTCTTTTTTTCCTTTCTTTTTTTTTTAATTTTTTTCTCTTTTTTTCCCTTTTCTATCTTTCTCTCTTCCATTTTTTTTCTTTTGTTCCTTATGCCATTATTTATTCATTTTCCCCTTTCTTTTCTTTTTCCTCCCTTCTAGCTTTCTTTTATTCCTTCCTTCTTACCTTCCTTTCTTCCTTCTTGCTTTCTTTCCTTCCTTCCTTTGCTTCCTTCCTTTCGTCCTTTTTTCCTTTTTTTCCTTTACTTTCTTTTCCTTTCCTTTCCTTTGCCTTCTTTCTTTCTTTCTTTCTTTCTTTCTTTCTTTCTTTCTTTCTTTCTTTCTTTCTTTCTTTCTTTCTTTCTTTCTTTCTTTCTTTCTTTCTTTCTTTCTTTCTTTCTTTCTTTCTTTCTTTCTTTCTTTCTTTCTTTCTTTCTTTCTTTCTTTCTTTCTTTCTTTCTTTCTTTCTTTCTTTCTTTCTTTCTTTCTTTCTTTCTTTCTTTCTTTCTTTCTTTCTTTCTTTCTTTCTTTCTTTCTTTCTTTCTTTCTTTCTTTCTTTCTTTCTTTCTTTCTTTCTTTCTTTCTTTCTTTCTTTCCTTCCTTCCTTCCTTCCTTCCTTCCTTCCTTCCTTCCTTCCTTCCTTCCTTCCTTCCTTCCTTCCTTCCTTCCTTCCTTCCTTCCTTCATTCCTTCCTTCCTTCCTTTCTCCCTTCCTTTCTTTCTTCCTTCCTTTGTTTCTTCCTTTCTTTCTTCTTTACTCCATGCTTTCTTTTTTCCTTCCCACCTAATCCTCCCCCTCTCCTTTTCTTCCTTTTTTTCCCTTCCTTCCTTTTTTCCTTCCTTCTTTTTTTTTCCTTCCTTCCTTCCTTCCTTCCTTCCTTCCTTCCTTTCTTCCTTCCTTCCTTCCTTCCTTCCTTATAAATCCTTCCTTCCTTATAAATCCTTCCTTCCTTCCTTCCTTCCTTCCTCCCTCCCTCCCTCCCTCCCTCCCTCCCTCCCTCCCTCCCTCCCTCCCTCCCTTCCTTCCTTCCTTCCTTCCTTCCTTCCTTCCTTCCTTCCTTCCTTCCTTCCTCCTTTCCTTCCTTCCTTCCTTCCTTCCTTCCTTCCTTCCTTCCTTCCTTCCTTCCTTCCTTCCTTCCTTCCTTCCTTCCTTCCTTCCTTCCTTCCTTCCTTCCTTCTTTCCTTCCTCCCCTCCTTCATTCCTCCCTCCCTCCCTCCCTCCTCCTTTCTTTCTTCTTTACTCCATGCTTTCTTTTTTGTCTTCTTTTCTTCTTCTCTCCCTCTCCTTGTCTAACAGCTTCTCCCAGCTTTGACCTAATGCAACTCTACGCCATTTTCACACTGTAATGTATTCTTTATTGCAGAGTTTGGTAGAGCAATGTGCAGGAGATGATCCAGACGTTGAAATCAACCTAGGCTGTCTACTGTACAAGGTAAACAATTTTTAATATCCAACAAAGGGCCTTTAAACCTGTTTTTTGTTGAGAAAAAACCCCCAATATGGTAGCGCTGTTTTTTGAAGTTATATTAATTTTTTAAATTTATCTTTACACAGGAAGGACGTTATTCTGAAGCTTGCCAGAAATTTTCGTCCGCAATGAATATTCTGGGTTATCAACCAGGTTTGTTTTTCTCAAAATTACATCGGAAATTTGATTTGGATTTCAAGGAAAACTGCAGAGGAAAAGCGAGTTACTTTTAATTTAGAAGCATAGATATTATATAATTTGGACAAATTAAGAGCAGAATAAGTCAGTTTGTAATCTCGACTGCGCATCAACATGCTGTGTTCTGACTGCGCATCAATATGCCGCGTTCTGACTGCGCATCAACATGCCGCGTTCTGACTGCGCATCAATATGCCGCGTTCTGACTGCGCATCAACATGCCGCGTTCTGACTGCGCATCAACATGCCGCGTTCTGACTGCGCATCAATATGCCGCGTTCTGACTGCGCATCAACGTGCTGCGTTCTGACTGCGCATCAACATGCCGCGTTCTGATTGCGCATCGATATGCCGCGTTCTGACTCCGCATGAACACGCCGCGTTCTGACTGCGCATCAACATGCCGCGTACTGACTGCGCATCAACACGCCGCGTTCTGACTGCGCATCAACACGCCGCGTTCTGACTGCGCATCAACACGCCGCGTTCTGCGCCCGGATAAACTTTATAATTCAATTCATAACATCAGGCTGAGGAATTCAGTATAATGAATTCAGAAGTGAAGATGAAAATGCAAATAAATCCTGCGGTCTTAGCCTGATGTTATGAATTGAAGTATTCTAAGTTTTATCCGCGTAGAACACGTCATTTTGATGTGCAGTCGTGCTTACGGATTTGCTTATTATTTTCGTAACATGCGCCCAAAACATTCAGCACATTAAAAATATTACTCATTGCATATTCTCAACAACCAGTGAACCGTGTACGGTATTTTGGTTCAACTATCTACGAACTCCAAATCCGAGTGAAAATTTATTGATCGCTACCTTTACTGTGGAGAAGCTTGCATGACGTGAAACGCTCAGTAAAGTTCAGTATATTACGTGGCGCATTATATTTGGAAAAGGTCTCACAGAGTCTTCCTTTTATAACTTTTACCTCTCCAGTGATTTTCTGTGCTTAAGGTGACTCCCTACGATAATTTCAATAGGGGACTGGTGACTAGAAATAGTATCGCTACGCATGCGTAAATACCGATCTTGTCGATTCGAAATTCTATGACTGCGTCGACATAGATGTTAGACTTGTAGACGTTTTCTTCGGTGAATTTTGCCAAAATTTTGTATATAAGTAGTTTATAAAAAGTTCTAAAGTGTATATAATTTTAAAAAATTTTCATAAGACAGAACCTTTTTAAATGTGGAACCGATGCCAAAGAAATTGAAGGAAAGCTGAACTCTGACCTAGCTAGAATTTCCAACTGGATCCAAGCAAACGGTCTAGCCATTAATGTAACGAAAACCGAATTCATGGTTATAGGTACTTCACAAAAAATGAGATATTGTGAACCTATTGCTCTATTCCTTGACGATGTTCCTATTAAAAGAGTTGAGGCTTACAAATACCTAGGAGTCATTATTGATCCTAATTTGTCCTGGTCACCACACATCGATAAACTATGCAAGAAGGCCTCGTCAAGGATTGGCATACTCAAACGCATAATGCCTTTCCTCTCAAAATCAACAGCTAATCTTGTCTACAACACAACCATCAGTCCAGTATTTGATTATTGTGGAGTTGTCTGGGATAGCTGTGGTACCACATCAGCAACAAAACTACAGGGTTTACAGAACCAGGCCGCAAGATTAATCCTCGGAGTAAATTCCACTACACCTTCCGATATAGCCCTACACCAATTGGGGTGGATTCCTCTGAGTGATAGAAGACAAAAACATAAAGCTATCTTAATGTACAAATATTTACATTGTGACATTGAAGGAATAAATATGGATCTCACGAAGTACGTGGAAAGACACAGATATAATACCAGAAATAAAGAAGATTTTATTCTACCTAAGCCTAGAACAAATCAATTAAAGAGATCATTTAAATATTCTACAACTTCTATCTGGAACTCTCTACCAACGAGTACCAGAAACGCTGATAACATGAGGTCTTTTAAAAGTTTGTTGATGAGTAAAACTTAGTTTATAATCCAAATTCTGTTTTATATATACATTTTTATGTGGATCTTTTAGTAAATAGATATAATAACTTATTTTGTATCTTATTTTATCCTTATAACAATTGTAATACACTATGTAATTCATAATATATAAATTTATGTGAATAATCTTATAGCTGATTAGTTTCAGCGCCACTAGGGAGAACAGTTTTTAACTGATAGTGTTACCCTGTTGAAATAAAGCTTATTATTATTATTATTATTATTATTATTATTATTATTAAATCGATAATTTTTATAGCGAAAAATCTGTCCATACAACCGCCTCTGATTTTGTGCATGGATATTCTCCACAACAGTATCTATCATCTCAGCAATTTTTAAAAAATTTCATTGAAGCAAACTGAAGATATGCCGCTTCAATTATGCAAAATTTGAAAATATACCAAAGTTCCAACGTCATTATTACCATGGTAACAGCAAATAATTGAGCTTTTTGATAGATATTTTATATCTGCGATAGTTCTGCTATACTTAGTATTTATCTAACGAATTTTTAAACTTGTGAAGAACATTAGATAATGAGCGTATGAAATAGCGCGTATTTACTGAAACTATAGGGAGTCACCTTAAATTTGATATACAGAGGATTGTTCTTTTAACTTTGTTTTAACGTCCATTTGACCTGATTTTCACATTGGTACTAGTGGTACTAGTCAAAGTTGTTTTATCTTCGTCGTATTTTCTTTTTTAGATTTATCCTACAACATTGCACTGTGTTATTACAGCATGAAGCAATATGCTCCAGCGCTTAAACATATTGCTGATATCATTGAGAAAGGAATTCGGGAACACCCAGGTAATCTTTAGTACTTTGTATACTCACCGAGCGCACCGCGGAAGCACAAGATCTTTTAAAGAGCACATGACATGAAAATTGACCTCGGCTTTTTATTATTGTTTTTGAAAGAACATTTAAAATAATGGAAAATGGCTTTACATGTCTTTCAGATCTCATCCCATTCTGGAGTTATCGACTACAAAATTTCAGCTATGATGTCATTAGTTGTACATAGTATAAAATGTAAAATCAACTAGATCTTCTCATTAGTTTAACTAAACTGGTTCAAACTACTCAGAAGTATGGTAGGGTCTAGAATGAATACGTCAGCAAAGTTTGAGTCAGTTTGGTCAAACCAATCAGAAGATATAGTTAATTTTCCGTTTTATGCTATGCACAACTAATGACGTCTTAGCTGAAATGTTGTATTTGAGTTTGAATTTATTAAATTTGCCACTTAACGTGTGGCAGGAGAGAGGAACAGAACTTTCGTCCCAATTGACACCAAACTCCTAAATGTAGACAACTTAGACCTAGGTGTTGATTTTACGGAGGGAGGAAAACCGGAGAACCTGGCGAAAAACCCTCGGAGCACAGGAGAGACCAACTAAACTCTACTCACATAAGTCCCAAGCTGGCGGAGTACGGGGTTATTCCCAAACGGTCACCCATCCAAGTACTAACCCCGTTCGACCGGGCTTAACTATTGGTGAGAGGCAGCGCCCTAACAGCACACGCCACCCGTGCTCCCTAGTCAATACTCAAGAATGGGATGAGATCTGAAAGGCATGCAAAAGCCATTCTCCATTATTTTAAATGTTCTTTCAAAAACAATAATAAAAAACGGGGTGAATTTTCTGTCATGTGCACTTTAAGCACTAGAATATACAGTATGGCTGAACTTCGAAGGGACCGCAGATCAACGTGGCGAGGTCGAAACACTGATCTGTATATGGGTTAAAAGCATATCAAAGGCGCTCCAGGCAGCCGCCATACGGACACATGCATGTCAGACAGACCACGGAGCACATGAGCTAAGATGTTGGTGTTGATTTTGCGGAGGGAAGATGATCTGAGCGCCGGCAGAAAGACCATCGAAGCACGGGAGAGACCAACAACTTTACTAAATCATAAGTCTCAGATTTACATCACTTGTCAAATCTGTATGAGCGCGTTTAAAGTGTCTATGAAGTGAAAAATACGTTGGCATTTTTGTTGTTTTATTGTACAGAGGAGCATGACAGGAGCACTCACTGAAAATTTCAAGAGAATCTGATGCGTAGTTTTCGCGCTATCAACTCTCAAAATTTCTTCTTGGTAACAATGCCTTATGACATACGCAGATGATCATTAATAGTGAAATCTATTGTTCTTATGCATAGTTGTCCATCTGCGTACGTCATAAGCATTGTTTCCGAAAGCCCAATTTTTCTCCAAGAACGAACTAGCCATGGCAAACTTTGAGAGTTTATAGCGCGAAAACTACGCATCAGATTATCTTGAAATTTTCAGTGAGTGCTCCTGCCATGCTCCTCTGTACAATAAAACAACAAAAAATGCCAACGAATTTTTCATTTCATAGACACTTTAATAATAGATTTTACCATATAGTAGACATAATTAGCATGTATCTTTTAAACGCTACTGTTCGTATTGCAGAGCTTAGTGTTGGTATGACAACAGAGGGAATAGAAGTCCGCAGCGTTGGAAATACAAAGGTAAGTTTATTCGCTATTGTCTTTGCCCAAGTAATATTTAGCTTCCAAAGCGGACGTTTCAGTAAAGAGAATAAGAACGGTGTCCTCGCTCCTTTCCCTATACGGCTACGGTAATGCTTATGCTTTGCAAGGTTTTTCCCCGGAGTTGGAAAAAAGCTGCGGGTATGCGGGTACCACCCAGAGGAAGGTTTACTTTAGTGAGGAAGGTTTAAACACGGAGCGACTGCATAAGTACTGGCTGAGGTACTCAGCCAATCCCGCCCAAACGCATCTGATTGGTCCACACAGCTAAAATTACTTCCGGCCTTACAGAGGAACTTTGGCTGAGACTGAAGAGTGGAGCTTTTGTGAGACTTGTTTACTGTTTTTAAATTAAACTTGCCACTTCCCAAACGTCGAATTTGTCTTTTTCAAGTGTAACACATCATTTTGAGTAGAAAGACGGAAAAATTACGCTTCCAATACGTCGAAACAAAACTAAGGTGAGGAAAAACCGTACGAAAAGACCAAGCGTCTCACCATTTTTCTTGTTGAATGCAAATGATGTCTGTATTCTTTGCTTATTCATTCATATCTTCCTTGTAATTATAAGACCCTTTTATATACACCAAGAATGTTGATAATGAATATCTCCATGTAGATGTCTGAACATCATCTCACTTTTCAACGACGACAACTTTGTTTTTGCACGACCGACAGTACATGTTGTCTGGAAAGCCAGACAAATGACTACGAAAAAGTTCTCAATTTGTGATATATTGACTTGCAAAGTTCGTATAATAAACTATTTATTGTCTTCGTTTAAATGGTCTGTTTTAGTTAAATATCAAAGTACTGTCTTTTATGTGGAACTCTATTTTAAAAAACCGCGAAAGACAAAGCAGCTCAACGTGACCTTCAAACATCGTTTGAAAGCAAGGTCATAATATAAGCTTATATATTTTACAAATTCATTGACCAAATAAATCTAATCACTTCAGAATTGTTTTTATCTAAGACTCTTATGCTTCTCTTTACAATTTACATGGGTAATTGAAAGGTAAAAAGGTTATAAATAAAAGATAATTCTCAAAACTTCACCAGCTCACTGACTCGTTGTTGACTTGACTGTTGACATTTCAAACTGTCAGTGCGTAGCCGGGGGGGCGCTCCCTTTTATGCGCTCGCTCCGTGTTTAACCCTATCCAGACTGGGCTTTTTTTTGTCTTCTGGGACTGGGGGGGGGGGGGGGCGGAAAGTGCCCGCGGTCAATATCTCCTGAACCATTTGGTGTATTCCGACGAAACTTTTACAGGTGGATGGTATGCCTTGTTCAAGTATGTGTTACACTTATGTTGCCATGGCGACAAATTATGACGTCATTATGACGTCAGTAATTGGAAAAACCCAGGATTACTAGAATTTCCAAAATTTTTTTTCCTATTGTTTTGTTAACATAAAAAAGGTAGTATACCAAAAAAATAGTTTCTCTTTATTAAAAAGTGCTTACTTTTATTGTAATTATTATAAAAGCAAACATAATAAAAATTGTCGGCTGAAATTTTGTGTTGGTAGGTGTTCACGACTCCGCTGTAACTTTTTTTTGGCGCGATATTTTTTCACCAAATTTTCCACACATAAAGCCCATACATATTTAGGAAAAGTCATAAAATTTCAGAACCATACCTATAATGGTTTAGGAGATATTAACTTTTACATTTAGCGCGGGCACTTTCCGCCCCCCCCCAGTCTGGATAGGGTTAAAGTGAAAACACGTGAAACAACACATTTGGTAATCTGAGAAAGTTACAACTGACCAAGCAAGGTGTCGAGAAGAAAAGCGATTTGCAGCAAAACATTGGCTAACCAACAATTATGCAGCACTGGCAGTGGCAGCAGTTACATGTGTGAGATGTACATGTACATGTACGCTGATGTCTGCTGTGATGTCTGTATCTTCGCAGCAGTCGAGGGTAGTTACTAGCCTGTCAGTCAGCAGCGGTCAGTTATTAGTAGCTATTGTATATAGTATGCCAAAGCTTACCTATATAGGAAAGCCTAGAAAACCAAGGTACTGTAAAAGTCACGCAGTATTTATGAACGTTGCAAAACACAAAATTCTCGCTATATATTTTGAGGAAGGTTATCTAAACTTAAAAACCCATCCGGAGTAAGGTTGAATACTTTTTCCTACTCTGTTTTTCCTACCGCTGCAGTGGGCCCATGCGGGCATGTGCGTCTAAAACCCGACGTTTGAGGTAAATCAAATCAAATTCCGTTTACCTATAGGTTCTTCACGAAACAGCTTTGGTCGAGGCGTTCAATTTAAAAGCCGCTATTGAATATCAGCTCAAGAACTGTAAGTACCAGATTCCATTTTTTGCCGCACGACAATGCGATGTTGTCTCAAACTCATTAATAATTCAAGTGCACATGAAGTGTGTGGGTAACGCGTTGAGAGATTTGATTGGCCCTCGCAAAACTTTGGACATCCAAAACAACGGACAAACATTGGACATAAGGTCTTATTTCTCGCCCTTGCTCCGCTTGGGTATATAGGTTCTGCCATGATTCGATCTCGATACGATTTTGCTTGGTTTTGGTATTTTGTTTAGATGAGGCAGCCCAAGAAGCCCTAACTGACATGCCTCCGAGATCAGAAACGGTAAGATTCGTTGAGTTCTGAGTTTGTTACTGCATGCATGCTACTCTTTGCCTGGGGCCGAAACAACTCAACCCTAAGTTTTTCTGAGTATTACTAACTAACACAGCTTGTACAGCAAACAACTGACAATTATTACTAACATCAAGCTGCAATTTCTGAAACTAACTAACAGTGTTTAACTGGAAACTTACTGTTACAACGCGACTTGTAGAACCAACAAGTACTTGTAACCGAGCGGTTAAGACTCGTTCCTGGAGGACTGGGCACAGTCTAAGGTATAATTACCTTAATTAACCTTGCTCCGCTATCTGAGTTCTAGTGGCTCAATGGTTAGAGCGTCTGGCTAGCATTCAGAAGGTTGTGGGTTCGAGTCCCGCTTAGAACTCAGAGTTTTCCTGAGTATTACTAACACAGCTTGTACAGCGAACAACTGACAATTATTACTAACATCAAGCTGCAATTTCTGAAACTAGCTCAACCCTAATTGTTATTTATTCACTGATTAATTCCTCACAGGAACTTGACGCTGTAACTTTGCACAATCAAGCTTTGATGAATATGGAAAGTAATCCGACCACGGTATGCAAAATCAATATAATGATCATTTCTATAGCAGGACACTGTGCGAGTCAGAGCCCCTTTCCAACCTACGCAGGCTTCGGGGGAAAGTGGGCTCTGCCAACAAACTTGATATTTCTTTTTGAGCATGCGTGAACGGTTGCCAAGATACTATTTTGGGCCCAGGCTCTAACGCGTCACTTCCTATTTTCCTTACGCGTGTTCGTAAACTAGAACTTGTTTGACCAGTTTAAACCTGACTGACTCGCCCCAAACTTGGGGCGAAGATCGAGTTTCTTGGCAGAGCCCACTTTCCCCCAAAGCTTGCGTAGGTCGGAAAGAGGCTCTGACTCGCAGGGTACCTGCACCGTAGCCTGCTCCCCAAAAGTCTTTTCAACGGAGTCAATAATATCTTTGCATTGGAGGCTATGATTATGTTTGAGATTTATCTTTTTATGCATTGTTCTAACGGGTTTTTTAGGGATTCGAGAAGCTTCAGTTTTTATTACAGCAGAATCCATTTCCTCCTGGTACGTTTCATCAGTTCTTTTACTCGTACAGAAATCTTGGATATGTATTTTAGTTATACGCTTATTTGATTAGGTTTAGAAAAATATTTTTCAACAAATTAGATGGTCTTTATACTTTATATTAACTTTAAAACTTCATTGTCTTCAATAGAGACATTTGGTAATCTGTTGCTGCTCTATGTTAAATATCAAGTAGGTTGTCACCTTCTTTCCTTCCTTTCTCCCTCCCTCCCTTCTTCCTTCCTTCCTTCCTTCCTTCCTTCCTTCCTTCCTTCCTTCCTTCCTTCCTTCTTTCCTTCCTTCCTCCCTCCCTCCCTCCCTTCCTTCCTTCCTTCCTTCCTGCCTGCCTTCCTTCCTTCCTTCCTTCCTTCCTTCCTTCCTTCCTTCCTTCCTTCCTTCCCTCCCTCCTTCCCTCCTTCCTTCCCTCCTTCCTTCCTTCCTTCCTTCCTTCCTTCCTTCCTTCCTTCCTTCCTTCCTTCCTTCCTTCCTTCCTTCCTTCCTTCCTTGCTTCCTTCCTTCCTTCCTTCCTTGCTTCCTTCCTTCCTTCCTTCCTTCCTTCCTTCCTTCCTTCCTTCCTTCCTTCCTTCCTTCCTTCCTTCCTTCCTTCCTTCCTTCCTTCCCTCCTTCCTTCCTTCCTTCCTTCCTTCCCTCCCTCCCTCCTTCCTTCCTTCCTTCCTTCCTTCCTTCCTTCCTTCCTTCCTTCCTTCCTTCCTTCCTTCCTTCCTTCCTTCCTTCCTTCCTTCCTTCCTTTTCCCTCCCTCCCTCCCTCCCTGTCTTCCATCCTTCCTCCCTGCCTTCTACTCTCCCAGCCTCTTTTCTTCTCTTCCTTCTTCATTTCCTCTCTATTTTCCCTTCTTTCCTCTATTTTAATGTATTTTTATATTTATTTTAGTACTATGATCTCGCTGCGGATGTTCTTGCTGAAAACGCTCATTTAACGTACAAGTTTCTCACATCGGTAAACAATTATTAAAACTTGCTATACGAGTTTTTATACGAGTATACAAGTGGTAATGTGCTCGTGGTGGTGATGGTGATGGTGATGTTGATCGTGATGATGGTGATGATGATGGTGATGATGATGGTGATGATGATGGTGGTGTTGATGATGATGGTGGTGATGATGGTGGTGGTGGTGTTGGTGGTGATGGTGGTTATATTGGTGTGGGTAGTGGTGACGGTGATGCTAATTGTGGTTGTGGTGATGGTGGTGGTTATGATGATGATAGTGGTGATGGTGATGATTGATGGTGGTATTGATGATGGTGGTGTTGATAGTAATGATGGTGGTGTTGATAGTGTTGATAATGTTGATGGTGGTGTGACGGTGATCACTAAATTTCTATTTTACATATATAGTATTTGTACGAGTTTTTGGACGCCATGATCACTCGACAGACTTCACCGGAAGAGGTATGGTGTATATATCTGATTCATGTGAATATACTACTTTTCATCCAGTCATATACGTCATGGAACTAGAATACTTTGTTGTTTTCTTTTTGATTTCAGGCGTTTCGCAGCTTCGACGAAATGGCTACAAAACAGACAGAAATGTTACGAAAATTAACTAAACAGGTAACTTAACTAGTATACGGTATATGAAAGACCTTCACTCCATTCTGGCACCATTCTCTAGTGTTCTGATAAACATAACTGGACACATTACTAAAGAGCGGTGCCTCGGCTATTTGACGTCAAGAATATCGCGTAAAAAATGTCGTGTCAAAAACGTCGTGTCAAAAACGTCGCTTGCTATTGATTCATCACGACGGACGGACGGACGGACGGACGGACGGACGGACGGACGGACGGACGGACGAACGAACGAACGAACGAACGAACGAACGAACGAACGAACGAATGAATATAAAGCTGTATGAGAATGTGTTGCGATGCGTACAGTAGCTAACTCTTCAAGGTCCCGCAATGTCACACAGTTCAGTACTAATACAAGGTTTTTGAATTCCGACTTGGTGTTTCGATGCTTTGATTGATTTTTGCATCAAGCATGCAGACGAAAAGCCAAGTCAAGTTGTAAGTCACAAAATGGCGAGACACCGGTGGCCACGTCTGACTAAATTCTACTTCATGTTTTTGTAAGGTGCAAGAGTCTCGCCAGAACCACGATGACGACGCCGTGAAAAGAGCCGTCAACGAATATGACGAAGCATTAGAAAGGTACAGAAAAGTGTTATTTGATTCACAAACCAATAATATTTCACACATCATTTCATATGATATGTGTAATGTTAAGAAAGTTTTCCCCGTGATATGAGTGACCTGCCATTACAATCTCCTGATTGACCCCCCCCATTTATTTTTTCGATTTCTTTCGTTTAGGTATATCCCAATTTTAATGTCGCAAGCGAAGATCTACTGGGATTTGGAAAATTACCCACAAGTAGAAAAGGTAAGCAACTAGGCAATGATCAGCTTACATATTAATTACTTCTAAAATTGTTAAACTTGTCTCTTGACAGATTTTCCGGAAGTCCGTGGAGTTTTGTAATGAACATGAAGTGTGGAAGTTGAACGTTGCTCATGTGTTGTTTATGCAGGTAAGAATTGATTATATGAATGTTTGCATGGTAACAATTGTTGTAGTGGTGATGGAGATGGTCATGCTCATGGTGGTAGTGATGCTAGTGGTGATGGTGACGGTGATTCTCGTGGTGGTGGTGGTGGTGGTGGTGGTGGTGATGCTGGTGGTGATGGTGATGCTGCTGCTGGTTGTGGTGGTGGTAGTGATGCTGGTGGTGGTGGTGATGGTGGTAGTGATGCTGGTGGTGATGCTGGTGATGCTGGTGATGCTGGTGGTGGTGGGTGTGATGCTGCTGGTGGTGATGGTAATGGTAATGGTAATGGTGGTGATGGTGTTGTTGTTGGTGGTGGTGGTGATGGTGGTGGTGATGGTGGTGGTGGTGGTGGTGGTGGTGTTGGTGGTGGTGGTGGTGATGGTAATGGTGGTGGTGCTGGTGCTGGTGGTGATGACGGTGATGGTGATGGTGATGGTGATGATAGTGGGCGACGACGACAATGACGACGGTGCATAAAGGTGATGAGAAGGTGGACGATGATCATAACGATTTCTTTATGAAATATTGATCATCACAATCCTGGTATTGTGTTTAATATAGGAAAATAAATACAAAGAAGCTATTGGTTTCTATGAGCCAATTGTGAAGAAACATTACGATAATGTAAGTTCTCTGTCTGTTTCCTTTTGAAAGCCCAGTAAAGTCCGACGTATATTTGCATATTGGTGCTTCTTCAATAACGTGGCCGTTGAGTATATTTTTTTCTCTTAGATACTCAGTGTAAGTGCGATTGTTCTGGCTAACCTCTGTGTTTCCTACATTATGACAAGCTGTAATGAAGAGGTAAGTGAAATCTTTAGTTATCTATTTATCAATATAGTACATGTATATACATATTACATATCACTCTCAACATCACTTTACTCATCTCATATGCAAGCGCTACCTACAATCAGTGACAAAATACCTTGGGACACTTCGTGTTTGTAAGTTAACTTAATACATTTACATTTTTTTTCTCGTGATAGAGTTTATTCCTCCCTCCCCCTCCCTTTACAGTGTTGACTTGGAAATAAGGGATGCTGCATGTGAACGTGAAAATGAGCGCTTAAATAGTCACCAACATTGAACAGGGGGACCGGGGGAACATAAAACGTAAAATGTTGCTTTTTAAGTTGAAGTGTTCCAACACTTTTGTCACTGATTGTAGCTCTCCATCTGAGCCTCAGTGGCTCAGTGGTTAGAGCGTCTAACCGGGCATAACAAGGTTGCAGGTCCGAACCCTGTCTGGGGCTCAGAAATCTTTTCTGAGTAATTGAGCTTGCCAAACGTCCACCGAACGTCCGTTACATTACACCAAGCTCGCAAACGTACCACATGCACTACATGTATACGTACAACTTATCATATCACTTTAACTACATCTCGTATGCAAACGCTACCACTTGGGAAGCACGTATCTGTGTCTCAGTAGCTCAGTGGTTATAACGTCCAAACAGTCATTAGAAGGTTTGACGTTGGAATAGGCGAGTTTCAGGGTGTTGCGCGCGCATCATTTTTCAAACAAATCTGGCAAGCTCCCCTCGAAGTAAACACACTATTTAAATAAACAAAGTATAGATACAGTTTCTGGATGTGTAACACTGTTATTCTGCTGTTGTTGGCTCGCTAGCAAGTCTGTTTGCCATTACTTACTTTGTGGAGAGCCCGCCAAGAGCTCGCCAATTCCTTTGCAAAACGATGCGAGCGCAACACCCTGAAACTTGCCTATTGATGTCCAAATTTAACAAATAATGTCTATAGCATAAATGTTTTGAGTATGTTCTAGATAATTTAAAACTAGTAAAAGTTTCTGGACGACGCATCTTAAATACGTCGGTCTATTGGCAAGACATGTGTCAATATTAAGTCAAAGAGCCAGCTTTGGACATCAATTCCGAGTATTTGAATTGAACGTTCACCAAACGTCTGTCTGTCATATAAGACTGCTTATTTTGTTTTATTCCGTTCCATTTAGGCTGAAGAACTGATGCGAAAGATTGAGAAAGAAGAGGTATAGATGTTGTGTTAGGAAGAAAGTATTGTTCCTATTCTTGTTTACAGATCCAATGACTTTTTTTAGCGCGGCCACATGAAATGTTTTGAAGTTATTACAAATCTGATTGGCTGAGCTACTTACTCAGCTGTCAGTTATCTACCACTAAAGAGTCGCTAAAGAGTAAATTTTTAAAAGTAAAACAATGGCAGAAAACGCATGATTTTTGTTACTATGTAGAATTCAGAAGTTGAATTTTTTTATCATTTCAGGAACAAGTTGCTTATGATGATCCAGACAAGAAGATATATCATCTCTGCATTGTTAACCTTGTTATTGGGTAAGTATATATTAAGGGATTTAAAGATTTTATTTTCCAAGACTTTTATTTAAATTTTTTAAATTTCCCACCACACGTTCTCATGGTGTTAATGAACGTTTTTCCTTTTAATTGATTTATTAGGTCCGTTTCAAACGTCGCTCTTCTCATGCGCCGAACCTAATACAAATAGATTGGACGTTGGAGCGGCTCTGGAGCGGCGTCGATTCAAACGTCGAACTTAATTCCTCAAACTATTAAAAACCGGCAAAAACCCTGCGCATGATCAGTGGCAGCGATAATACATTAAAATAATTTATGCATTAGGTTCTGCACATGAGAAGTTCGACGTTTGAATCAGAGTGGCTCCAACGTCGCATAATGCGACAGGCCTTGCCGCTCCAAATACAATCTGCCGCTCCAAATACAATCTGCCGCTCCAAATACAATCTGCCGCTCCAAATACAATCTGCCGCTCCAAATACAATCTGCCGCTCCAAATACAATCTGCCGCTCCTAAAACAATCTGCCGCTCCAAATACAATCTGCCGCTCCAAATACAATCTACCGCTCTTAATACAATCTGCCGCTCCAAATACAATCTACCGCTCTTAATACAATCTGCCGCTCTTAATTGATTCAAACGTCGCTCTTCTGCCGAACTAATGCTTGTATTAGTGAACCTGCACAATCCAACGAGAATGGACGAATATGCAGTTATGCTAATTATATGGCAAGCAAAATCTTAGATGTTCATTGACTGACTGTTGCCGGAATGTAATCAATAGTCGTCAACATTCAGTATATAAGAACGACCAAAACGCGTATAGCCGTACTATTCCTTCACGCTGGAACCCGATCGAGAAACTATACATATCATGCTATTCGTAAGATCATTTGAATCATACCGGCACAGAAATCACCTGAGGTATAGTGTTATGACAATCTTCTCTTACTTGCCACAGCCACCGCTTCACAATTTATGTCAACTCCAAGTTGTCATTAACCCATTGGTATAGCTCTCCCCTTGACCACCTTGACAAGTATTTCAAATCGTCTGGCGTTAGCCAGAGTAAAATACTAAAGTCTGAATCAGTCCCAGAAGACTGATTCAGCAATCAGTCCCAGAAGACTGATTCAACCAGCCAGTTGGAACGACAAGTTATTATCACCCGCCTCAGTACTGACGAATATCATAATAATTTGTCGTCTCAACCAATAGGAAAGCGAGTCCCTACGAGTCTGGACGACTGAGTCGAGTCGTTCAGTTAATAAGGTTATTCGTTGGTTCTCGTTGGATTGTGCAGGTTCACTATTAGGTTCGGCGCATGAGAAGAACGACGTCTGAAACGGGCCTTACAAGTTGTTTTTTGTTTGTTCTGTTTGTAAATATAGTTTTACGTCTTACTCTAGTTTCCCGTTTACAGTAACGTCAGTTAGACTTATTAGTGTGTCCAAAGCTGTCATGGTCTTTTCAGTTTGACATTGATTTGTTTGTTTGTTGTTGTTTTCAGAACTCTCTACTGTGCCAAAGGCAACTATGAGTTCGGCATGTCGAGGATTATCAAGAGTGTTGAACCGTACAATAAAAAGGTAAGCTCAGTTCTATCTAGTTTTATATCGACGCAACACTAGTCATATTTAAAGCGATAGACTTTCGGATATTTGAAAAAGGATTTTGACACAGAATTTAGACCAATGAGATTTGTATGTTTTGTTAGCTTGGCACGGACACTTGGTACTACGCGAAGAGATGCTTCATAAGTTTATTGGAAAACATGGCTAAACATATGATTATGCTCAGAGACAGTATTACACTGGAAATAATACAGTTCTTGGAACACTGCGAAGGTAAGAACTCATTACATTATATATGGTATGAAATGGCTTTCCAATCCAGTTTTTCAACTATCCATAATAATTAAGGGCGTTCGTTTGAGTTAAAGGAGCAGTGTCACCATTTGCGCATCTTTTTTGCGCACATAGAAATAACTTCGGAAAATGTTGGAAATAGCTCTAAATCGGACAAGAAACCAGAGAAATGAATCAAATGATATTTACCTTCTACGGTATTCCAATGAGAGCAGATGGACTGCGAAGTCGCTATCGCTACATGAATGACTCAAATATAGTCAGTGATAAGTAAATACGTTTGTGCTGACTATTCCAGGCTTTCTGTGAACTATTTGATCCCTCGTATTTTCTCTTTCGTCCTGAATTATCGCGTCTTCCACCATACGCTCCGCCAAGTGCGGTCGCCATCTTGGATCAACAAACTTGAAAACCTACAGGCTGTAGTTTTTCAAGTTGGCGCGTGATTATTGCGTGGGCTTTGCGAGTGACACTGCTCTTTAACACCATGCGTGTTAGTGGCACAGTGGTTATCGAAGGCTATCTTGAAAAGGGGGAACGGGGAATGGGGGAACGGGGAATGGGGGAATGGGGGAACGGGCAATGGGGGAACGGGCAATGGGGGAAAGGGGAATGGGGGAACGGGGAATGGGGGAACGGGAATGGGGGAACGGGGAATGGGGGAACGGGAATGGGGGAACGGGGAATGGGGGAACGGGAATGGGGGAACGGGGAATGGAGGAATCGGGTAGACAAAGACAAAGGAATAACCAATCTGTTTACCCATCAATACGTATAATAAAGACTAAAGTAAAGTAAAGTAAAGTAAAGTAAAGTAAAGTAAAGTAAAGTAAAGTAAAGTAAAGTAAAGTAAAGTAAAGTAAAGTAAAGTAAAGTAAAGTAAAGTAAAGTAAAGTAAAAGATATGTACGCTTGTTTCTGCTGTATAGCCTAGTCAATGTGCCAAACAGACCTTATGCACCAATGAGTTACGTGCGCGGTTTTATATTTTCTTTGCGGGTTTTTTTCGTTACTTTTACGCACATTTCTTTACGTGGAAATACTATTCTGACCAAGGTATTCTTGACAATAGCTATCTATCTGAAATCTCACACCGGGTGACACGCGTTTTGCTCGGAATATTTTAAGATCACAAATGATTGCAATCAAATGTGCGTAAAAGTAACGAAAAAAACCCGCAAAGAAAATATAAAACCGCGCACGTAACTCATTGGTGCATAAGGTCTGTTTGGCACATTGACTAGACTATACAGCAGAAACAAGCGTACATATCTTTTTCTTTACTTTACTTTTACCTTCCCCGTTCCCCCATTCCCCGTCCCCCCATTCCCCCATTCCCCCGTTCCCCCATTCCCCCATTCCCCGTTCCCCCATTCCCCGTTTCCCCATTCCCCCATTCCCCGTTCCCCCATTCCCCGTTCCTCCTTCCCCCATTCCCCGTTCCTCCTTTTAAAGATAGCCGGTTAGCGAACGTGCCTTTCACCTCTGCGACTCGGATTCGATTCCTGCTTGACGCCGTTATCCGTTTTAAATCATTCCACCTTGGCCGCATACGAGAACTGAAGAATGCTTCCAGTTTGACTCTACCAAACACTACACGTTTCTTCCAAGTACCTCAGTTTCCTCCTGTAGTAACACTAGACTATAATGTCCTTACTGGACCTTTAGGGAGAACAGTTTAGATATGACTGATAGCGTTATCCAGTAATTGCGGAATAAGAATAATTTCTTGAATACTCCAGGATAGCCTGATCTCTCGTTTTTCAAACGATATAGGCTATTCTGCTTAATCTAGAGAGCTTAACGGATGGTATTCCAAGTGTTCCAGATTAAGAACAGTTTTTTAATTCAGATCCCGTTCACACTATAGCGGATAGCTTTTGTGCCGGCACGAAAATCATACCGGATATGCCTTCTGTGCACACACAAAACGCCTGTTCCGGCACAATTTCTTTATCGGAGTGCCGCTCCGATCTCGAAAGAGCTGCATCTTTTATCGAAATAGTGTAATAAAAGTAGTGTGCTGCGTAGGCAGTGTTGAAACAACAATCGAAATATGGTATAGTAGGTTAATACTGCCGAAACAGAGAACGTAAGTGGTCTAACGTTTTCAGCGAAGGCCCTTCCCCCGTTTCTCTCTGACGAAGGGCCTTCGCTCGAAACGTTAGACCACTTACGTTCTCTGTTTCGGCAGTATTAACCTACTATACCATATTTCGATTGTTACATCTTTTATCGGATTGCTTTTTGTGCCGTTCCAGCTCCAGTGTGAACGGAGTTCGAAATCGTTTCGGAAGTAGATTAATAGAATAGGGCGTGGTGATTGGTTGTATTATACGGCATAATTATAAAATAACAATAACAACAGATCGTATTTATTTCAGCACAATTCGTGCCGAGCCTGTTCACACTACCGGATATTTTTTGTGCCGGCATGAAAACCTGTCCAGTAAAGTGTGAACGAGGCCTTAGCGTTCGCGTACGTTATTCCGGCCATTCATATTCCGGAATGGTCCCAAACAAGCACACCTTCTAAAATGCTCGACGTTTTGTTTTTTTCTTATAGTTTACGGTCGTAACATACCTGCACTGGTGGAGCAACCACTCGAAGAAGAGAAACTTCATCCAGGGAGAAACACTGTCACGTATGAAGCTCGTCTGTTGAAAAGTTTGTTTCTTAGACTAAAATAACTATATAACGTTATCGCGTGCATCTCGGAACAAATCTTTGGTTCGAACCATTGACCTATATATAACTGGACTGCGGGTGCCCTATATGAATGACTAGCAATCAGTGACCAATCCAAGATGTAGATTTATGGGGCCTTTCTCTCATAGTAGTAACCGCTGACCTTCTCATAAATGAATTTATAACTAAATTGATCGGCCCGCGGGCGCGGCTGAGCCCACAGCCAAGTAACCATATTGGACAGAGTACGGTCAGCGGTTACTACCATGAGGAAAAAGATTCCTATTTCCGCCATCTTTGTTTGGTCACTTTTGGAGGATGGGATTCGCAGTCCAGTTCTATATAGGTCAGCGGTTCGGACATATTCCGTTACTAAGCTACAGTTGCTAAGGATGATTGCTAAGTTTGTAAATACTCAGAAGTTATGACAATATATTTACGTGGTTGAATCATGAAAAGGTAAGTTCAACTTCAGCCTTTCAGGTATTTAATGTTAATATTAATATTAATTTTAAAGAAAGCATTTGAAACGCAAATCAGTTTCACAACATTTTGTAGGATATAGTTTGTCTTAACAAACACTACCATCATTGGCCGTCCCTCAAACACCACCATCACCATCACCATCACCATCACCATCACCGCTACCACCATCACCGCTACCACTATCGCCATCACCGCTACCACCATCACCATCACCGCTACCACCATCACCATTCCGCTACCATTATCAACACCACCACCACCACCACCAAAGTACTTGAAACGCAAACTCAGTTTCACAACATTTTGTGGGATATAGTTTGTCTTAACGAACACTACCATCATTGGCCGTACCTCAAACACCACCATCACTATCACCACTACCACCATCACCGCTACCATCATCAGCACCACCACCACCAAAGTACTTGAAACGCAAACTCAGTTTCACAACATTTTGTGGGATATAGTTTGTCTTAGTGACTACCACCATTACCAACACGTACCACACCACCATCTCCATCACCACTACCACCCCACCATCACCACTACCATCATCAGCACCACCACCACATTTTGTAGGAGATAGTCTGTCTTAACGAACACTACCACCCTCACCACCACCATCACCACTACCACCCCACCATCACCGCTACCATCATCAGCACTATCACCATCACTACCACCGTCATCATCACTACCACAGTACCACCACCACCATTACCACCATCACGGTAATGGTATCACCGCCACATACCACCACCACCACCCCCACCACCACACATGTTTAGCATATTTCGAAAATGCATGAAATTGAGATGTTTTCATGCTTGCAGTCTTTTGCCATTTGGTTTGCTTTTGGGTCACTCTGTTGAGAGAAAAACAGAGAGAAAACGGCGTCCATCACTCACACAAACTGAAGTATAATAGCTAGCACTGAAGTATTAACAAGCTAAGTAAGGTTCTATTATATAAATAAGTTTTGTGGAAACACCACGTAAAATATTTCTTTGCTAAGCTTTCGGCTTGAGCCAACAGTTTGTTATTATTGCTCTGATGAAGGCCTGAGTCAACAGGCCGAAAGCTTAGCAAAGAAATATTTTACGTGGTGTTTCCACAAAACTTATTTATATTACTTTATCGCCATGAAAACGTTCGAAGAATTAATTAAGGTTCTATTGTTAATCAGCTTTGCTATGAAAGCCGATATAGTTCAATTATCCAGTGCTCTTATCCAGCTAAAAACTACTCTGAAAACGTTCACCGTTTTTAACGGACTTAAAGTACAACACTACTTTATCCTACTCTATCCGGATTTAAAGTAGAACATGCCTATACGTCTAAAAGTTCTATAAAAGCTTCTACAGTTTTCTATGAACTTAAACTGTGATACGATTTGTTCCTTTCTCCCAACCACTGCGGATTCTCTTCACCCTGTTGGCCAGACAAGGCAGTAGGAAAATCCCTCGAAGAACGACCGTGATGTAGCCAAAAATCACGACCAACACTGTAGGATAGAAGAAATACTTCACTTTCCACTTGGGGATGCCTTTGTACGCATAAATCGTGAAGTGCAGTAAAGCGCAAATCAGAGCGAAGTAACCCAACCCGGACTGCACGAAATTCCACTCGCGCCAACTCATGCGGTTCAACACGGTCGGAAGTGACGTCACGCCCAAGATGCACAGCGAGGTTAAGGCCACGACGCCGAGCGTGAGAAAGGCCTCACCCTGCGCGGTCATTTTTGTGTACTGAACAATCGAGACGTTGGCGATTTTTAAAACGCTTTCTTGGTACAAACGCGACTTGTATTCCGGAGCCCAGTAAAGCGTCGACATACAACCGTGCATGGCAGCCAACATCAAAGCGATCAAGCCGAGCTGTTTTCGGGACTTCATCCACAGGTCGAGCCAACGTGGGAAGCTGCGGTACTTGGTGCCGTACGCGAGCTGCAACAAAGCTGCTATACATCCAGGGAGGTATACCATATCCAATAAGCCGATCACGCAGAATGCGTTCAGGATGCTTAAACTCCGTAGGGGGAAATTGGTGAACGACCGTCCTCTGACGAGAACAGCGATGACAAAGTACAGCAGCATGAAGAGATAGAAGACACCAAACATTTTCATGGCAACGCGCCAACTTGGAAATAGTTCGTGAGGCTTTGTCTCGATGTTGTTGGCCATCTTTAAGGAGCCTTGGTCAACGGGGATGAACTGCATTGCTGTGGCTATTTCAATCACCTGAAGTTTTAAGAGGGAAACTTGTTTTGGGGCTTGTCTACGTGAAATGGTTTGCTTAAGCTGGGGAACTGTTCTGTAGAAGTGTGATTAGGGGGCTAATGTGTTGGGACAGCGAGGACGACTATAACGACAAACAGCAGCAGCAGCGGTAACGACAACAGCAGCAGCAACAAAAACAAGCAAAAACAAAAACACCACCATGCACCGCCACCAACGACAACAAGGACAATAACAGCAGCACCACCACCACTGCCACCAACAACCTTCACGACGACGACAACAACGGAAACCCGAACAACCACAACAACACCACTACCACTACCAACAACAACCATCACGACGAAGACAACAACAGCAACACAAACAACAACAGCACCACCATAGACAACCATCACGACAACGACGACAACAGCAGCAGCTACACAACAACCGCACCACCACCGACAACCATCACGACAACAATAACAACAAGAGTAACACAAACGACAACAACAGCACCACCACCACCACAGACAAGCATCACTACAACGACGACAATAACAGCAGCAATACAAACAACAACAGCACCAGCACCACCACCACCAACAACAACAACAACAACTACCTCTACGACGACAACAACAGCAGCATCAGCAAAAACAACAACAGCAACAACAACAACAACAACAACAACAACAACAACAAAGTAGGATTTAAATTCAAATGTGAATATAGATTCAAAACAAGCTTAAACAAACCTTCTGTTTGGCTTCTGTATCATCTCCACATATGTACACCATACGACTCCCACCGTAAATATCATTTTCCAATGCCCACGCCGATATCACATTGAACCCCTTCACTACGTGTGCTCCAGGAATCAAGTTAGCGAGGTACTCGGCGTGCGACGAAACATCACAAGAAGCCTGGGTACGATTGCTGACGTCAACCACTATCTTGTTGCTAACTCGCGATCTTAATGACGTCACCATTTGATCGTAACCATCGCGAGGAATGGCGAGGAAGATAATATCGGAGTGATCCAAGGCTTCAGCAATAGACATGATTTGACAAGATGTTGACACGATGGTCTTCCGATTGTCAGGCGACCGGCTTCCGAGAACGACATCGTAGCCAACCATTGACAGTCGTTTTGCTAATGCCGTGCCGAAGTCACCTGTTCCCAAGACTGCGATGCGAGGACGCGCGGGTCCAATAGGACACTTGTCCAGGTTATTCATTTCCAGTAGCGGTTCGCTGTGGTTATTGTGGTCTTCCATCATACAACTGTCGAAGTGTAAAGAAATTCACGATTAGGGCCAGCGCTAACATTAACTAGTATTGGCTTTTAGCTTCACTACTACCATAACAGCATTGTAATTAGCATTGGCACTGGTATTTGCATTGGCATTAGTATTGGCTTTAGCACAAGCATAATGGCATTGTAATTAGCATTGCCATTGGCACTTACTATAATTTAAGACATGGTTTATGCAATCGGGAGGTTGGGTGAACACGGAAAAAATAGCGTAAAGATCACCATCACTATCACCACCACTACCATTACTACCACCATTACTACTTCCACGCCACTACCACCAACACCACCATTACTACTTCCACGCCACTACCACCAACACCATTACCAACCTCGTACCCAGGCTTGCGCCATTATACTACTACCACACCAACACCAACACCATTACTACTACCACACCAACACCACCATTACTACTACCACCACCATTACTACTACCACTACCATTACTACTACCACTACCATTACTACTACCACTACCATTACTACTACCACCACCATTACTACTACCACACCACCACCACCACTACCACACCACCATTACTACTACTACCACCACCACCACCACCACTACCACCACCATTACTACTACCACCACCATTACTACTACCACCACCACCACCACCATTACTACTACCACCACCACCACCACCACCATTACTACTACCACACCACCACCACCATTACTACTACCACACCACCACCATTACTACTACCACACCAACACCACCATATGCATTACTACTACCACACCACCACCATTACTACTACCACACCACCATTACTACTACCATACCACCACCACCATTACTACTACTACCACCACCACCACCATTACTACTACCACTACCATTACTACTACCACTACCATTACTACTACCACTACCATTACTACTACCACTACCATTACTACTACCACTACCATTACTACTACCACTACCATTACTACTACCACACCACCATTACCACTACCCACCACCATTACTACTACTACTACCACCACCACCACCACCATTACTACTACCACACCACCACCACCACCATTACTACTACCACCACCACCATTACTACTACCACCACCACCACCACCATTACTACTACCACCACCACCACCATTACTACTACCACCACCACCACTACCATTACTACTACCACACCACCACCATTACTACTACCATACCACCACCACCATTACTACTACCACACCACCATTACTACTACCATACCACCACCACCATTACTACTGCTACCACCACCACCACCATTACTACTACTACCACCACCATTACTACTACCACCACCACCACCATTACTACTACCACCACCACCACCATCACTACTACCACCACCACCACCATCACTACTACCACGACCACCATTACTACTACCACCACTACCACTATTTAATATATGAGTTGGTTTTCCTTAGACCAAGTAGCAATGTGATTGATTTCCCTCTGTAGAGAACTTTCTTCATCTTGTAAAATAAACTCCAACATAGTGGTGTCATCTGCAAATTTCCACATCGATGTATTTGTCTCTCCCGAAGGCTTAAGATCATTGATCATAGCAAGGAAGAACTAAGGTCCTAAACGTGTTCCTTGTGATACTCCTTCATTATTGAACATGCATGCGAACATGCTGTATGCGGTCTAATATTTTACGAATGCTTGCCAAAGTCAACATGCAGAGAAATCTTGAGCGTGACTGGAATAACTGAAAAACAAGATCGAACCTTCCAGTCGGCTTATCAGTTGAGGTATATGAAGTCAACTGGGGTTCTGGAAACGCTAGTCACTAAAGAATATACGACTCAAGGAGCCACTCGGTCTATACTATATTACTATATCCGCGGCTTTTTCAAACTCTGTCGTTAAATTTGTTTTTCCAAATTTGTCGTCAAGCTTCAGTGAATCTCAAGATTTTAGCAATCTTTCTGAATAACCTAACCACAACAAAAACCCTAGTCAGAAATATGCTTTACCGCCCAGCTTTTTTGAAAAACATATTTGACGACAAATTTTGGAAAAGCCACGGAGGACTGGGTCCTTTTGAGTCATGACTTTTAGACCCCATTTACACGATGCCGGTACAATTTGAAAACGGAACAAAATCATGCCGGTATGCAAATACAGCATATAACATTTTATGTTATTTTTGTGCCGGTATCGTGTAAACGCAAGACCTAAACGGCATGATTTTGTTCCGTTTTCAAATTGTACCGGCATCGTGTAAACGAGGTCTTAGTAACGACCTCTGGAAACAGGGTGGAATCTTCTAGCGACCATACACGTATGACTTATCTGAAATATGAAGTGAGAAACGTTTCTCATATCTGGCAATCTGACAGCTCAAATCCGGCTATATAGGACCCACAGAGCGAGAAAACCATATACGGGATCTTCTCCTAATTCTGTTTTTCGCTTGTCATGCACTTCAGTGGCCTTCAGTTTCAAGAACCAATATTTCACTAAATATGCCGGCAACGTACCAACTGCTACGAGAAGCTTATTAATTACGCAGAGCTGGTTTTAATATATGGAGGCGAGATATCCAGCCAATTTACCAATTAATCCTTTGCGGAACAACTTTATCTTTTTACTCTGTTTAACCATAGGTGGTGTGCAACCAATCCCTTGAGATTCGAAGGACAAATATATTTTCGCCATGTTGGATGATATTATAATGATATTATAATTGCAGATGATGAAAATCTTTTGAAAACGTCAACCAACATGGCGGACCTATGGTCTTAGACCCCGTTTACACGATGCCGGTACAATTTGAAAACGGAACAAAATCATGCCGTTTAGGCCTTGCGTTTACACGATACCGGCACAAAAATAACATGAAATGTTATATGCTGTATTTGCATACCGGCATGATTTTGTTCCGTTTTCAAATTGTACCAGCATCGTGTAAACGGGGTCTTATTAGACCCCGTTTACACGATGCCGGTACAATTTGAAAACGGGACAAAACCATGCCGTTTAGGCCTTGCGTTTACACGATACCAGCACAAAAATAACATGAAATGTTATATGCTATACTTGCATACCGGCATGATTTTGTTCCGTTTTCTGTACCGGCATCGTGTAAATGGGGTCTAAAGGCCCATATTTCCACTCAGGAAAATGTTCCTTGCATGGACAGAAATTTTTTCTTTGTCTTGTGAGCTCTCGGGTGAAACTAATGAACTTAAGACAAAGAAAAATTATCTGTCCAAGGAGAATTTTCCTGAGTGGAAATGAGCCTTAACACCGTGATGATTTTACTTAGTCAAAGCTGATTTCCAATTCTTCGCTTTTTTCCCCGGATACGTAAAAAGTTGAATTTGGTTTAGCTGATTCATCTATAGGCAGGCGAATTGATGTTCTCGGAGCCATGCTGGTCAGCTCAAACTTGTTTATGCAAGTTCTAATCTAGCTTGTTCCAGCGCGTTACAGTCCGTTTCAGCTTGCTTTTGAAATCCGAAACGTACTTCACAATGACCTTCGCAAACTTCCGTACCTTCCAACCTTCCAACAAATGTTGACAAACGGATTTCAAACGACTATATATAAAAAGCAGCGAGATTTTACGTCTGCATGTGGCCTGTACATCAACGTTATATATAACATACATTCGATTTCTTTGTCGGACGCCGTTTCCTATTTTTGTAATAAACTAAAAAGTCCAGTATCATATGATAAATAATGTCTTGTCACAACAACCAAATAACTTTTCCAAATCATTAATAATTCAAAAAGAAAATTCAAAAATCAAGGTGTTGTAAATCGGTTATAAATTCGTCCTTTCCGCTCGATTTTCTCCGCTTAGTATAGATGTATAAATTGGAGTCATATACTTCGCTTCGCCGTTCAAAATGTCCATACAGTTCAGCAGCTCATTGTATATATTACATGCACAATGTTATTGTTTGTTATACAACGTTGTTCAGTCGTCAAAGCTATAAACGGTTGAAACATTCATGGCAACAACAGTGAACATCGTGCTTCATCGTGCTTGTTCTATATCAATACCAATTTTCCCTGTTTCAATAACCATGAACAACCTTACGACAACCACGAACAACCTTATTGCTTCGTCATTGCCGTACAATATTGTTGAAACAAGCGTCAACAATGGTCCGATTCCAACAATATTACCTCGATATTAGCTTACTATATAGTCATGCAAAACAACAATGCTGTTTAAGTCGAGTGTTGGCTTTGTTGACGGTTCATGAAGTCTTGTTCTCCAGGTAGGTATATAACAACTTGTGAGATTCTTACGTGTGTGGAAGAGAAAGTGACATTCAAACAGAAGTATATATAACGGCTACAAAACGTCAACACAACAGCACCCATTTCTAGAAAATCGAAAGACCTTCGATTTGCATGCATCTGAAGTGAAGAAGTTATATTATCTCCCTGTACTCTCTACATCAAAATTCCTTCAGTATATGTATCATCTACTTGCAGTTACAACGACAAATACACGTAAAACTTACCAATACACGAGTGCCGAGCGTCTGACTATTAAACTGTTGTCTGAATGGTCATATATATAGTATATAATATATCGTCTACTGCATGTGATGTTTCCTAGCTGGTTGCCTTGTTGCACTATCCAGGAAGTCTCGCTTCAGCGCACGTCACTATATTAAAGGTCAGAACTGAAAAGGGGTCAGTTCCGTTAACTTCATTCAATCATTGAGTAACGTCAGTGACGTGTTATTTTTTTCGACAGTGTACCTACCACGTTTTTGTCTGGCGCGATTCTTTTCATGTTTACTGACCCTTTCACTCAACCAGTCAAGCCATGCATGAAAGGCTTGACAAAAAGTGAAAACATACCGAGAAAGAGTAGAGCACAAATGGATCCACCCAAGTAACGTAATTCCTTGTTTTTTTACCGTTATATATAGTATACTATATAATATCCCCGAGCGCTTCAGCGCAAAAGCATAGCAGATTTCGGTAAATGGTCCCTGGTTTTCAAAAATGGTCCTTGGTCATCAGGAGGCCGGCTGCTATTCAAAAAAAAAATCAAATTGTTGCACTGTGGCTGGAAAAATTCCCGATAAGAGAGACTTAGTTTGAATTTGTTTACAAAGCGGACCAATAGATCGGTATCCCTTGCTTGTCAGCAACCTCTATTTTTAATAATAAATTACTGTTTTAATTTATTCACAATTCTTAACTTTTACTAAAGTCAGTTGACTGATCTTGACATTGTCTCAATGATCATAATTCAATTCTCTCCAGAAATCCTTTGAATGTTACAAAATCTTTAGTTGAAACTCGATTACTGTCGGAAAATTGTTTAATAAGGATAAGTGGTGAATAGATATTTCGTCAATAGAATTCTAAACCTTTCGCCATCTTGAACGTGTCGTCAGATATGGGTTCCAGTCCCATTTCATACGCGCGTGCTAGTCGCCACATAATTGTTCTAATTTGTTTAGCAACGGCACACTTGCTGCATTTGCCGTTGCTAAACAAATCGACGACACATTTTAGATTCATTCACTCATTATTCATTCGTTCATTTATTCATTCGTTGAATGTATTAAATTTGCCACTTAACTTGTGGCAGGAGAGAGGAACAGAACTTTCGTCCCAATTGACACCAAACTCCTGTGTGTAGGGAGGAAAACCGGAGAACCCGGCGAAAAACCCTCGGAGCACAGGAGAGACCAACTAAACTCTACTCACATAAGTCCCAAGCTGGCGGAGGACGGGGTTATTCCCAAACGGTCACCCATCCAAGTACTAACCCCGTCCGACCGAGCTTAACTATTGGTGAGAGGCAGCGCCCTAACAGCACACGCCACCCGTGCTCCCATTCGTTCGTTCGTTCGTTCGTTCGTTCGTTCGTTCGTTCGTTCGTTCGTTCGTTCGTTCGTTCGTTCGTTCGTTCGTTCGTTCGTTCGTTCGTTCGTTCGTTCGTTCGTTCGTTCATTCATTCATTCATTTGTGTTTACTTCACTTCACTTCACTTCACTTCACTTCACTTCACTTCACTTCACTTCACTTCACTTCACTTCACTTCACTTCACTTCACTTCACTTTGCTATAACTAGCAACCGAGTGACATTCTACACAGACGGTTTTAAAACTTTGCGGAGTTTCGACAATTAACATACACTGTTCTCACTGTTCGGTTATATACTGGTGTTTATAGTAACTATAGTCCCAACTCAACATGTAATAACATCACAACTATATATCAATCATATATTATAGATTACAATCTTTGAGCGTACTTCGCGTCTGTTGTCTACATATATATGCATTACTCATTAGTTTTTCTTGGTAACGGTGACTGTAACTTTTGGAAAAACAACGTGTTTCTCTTTGCTAAGAAAGGTTCTATGCAACTAGATGGGCGTTCATTTAAAGTGCTTATGAAATTAAATTTTCGCTAATTTCTTTATTTCATAATATAGAAATATAGAGATCGCTGATATTGCTACATATGCTCACTTTGTTTTTACGTGTTTAGAAAGTGCTTTATTTTTATATTTAAACTTGCCAAACCGTAGCATTTCTTAAGTCGAAATGCACAAGGCTAAACAAATTTATGATAATGATCCACCGTGCGACGTGCGGCGTTAAGCCCCGGTCAAACGAGGATGAGAGTCGATGAGAGTTGCAACTCTCGGTCGCGTTTGACCACCAACTCTCATCGACTCTCATGCACTCTTATCAACTCTCATCAACTTTGAGCTGGTTCAAATTTTAATGAGAGTTGATGAGAGTTTTTGCTCGTTTGACCGGTCATGAGAGTTGGCATATGAGAGTTGCTGAGAGTTTAGCGGCTAGCGGCTTGTGACTTTTCGTGACAAGAAAAGGCAAGAATGGAAAATATATCTGTCTATTTATTTGTCCAGTACGAGATTGTAAAATTACGAACTTTGTTTACCTCGAAATTCGTTCCTAGTCTCCCTGCTACGCGCGGTAAATCCTCAACTCTCATCAACTCTCATTCTCGTTTGACCGGGGCATGAGAGTTGAGAAAACTCTCAGACAAACTCTCGCTTGCCAACTCTCATCAATTCTCATCCTCGTTTGACCGGGGCTTTATTGTGTTGACGTTTCACGGCCCTAGCTATCAACTTTGAACTGAAAAATAAAATGTTTTCCAAAGACGTAAATATTAAATGAACATATGTACGAATATCAGAATTTTCTATATTTTTATATTATCAAATAATATAGAAAGCAAAAGCACTTTAAGACTGCAGTTTTGAAGTTTTTTCTCTAAACTATCGAAGACCGGGACGACATGTTTTGAAGTTTTTTTCTCTAAACTATCAAAGACCAAGACGACATGTTTCAGAAGTTTTTTCTCTAAACTATCGAAGACCGAGGCGACAAGTTTTGAAGTTTTTTCTCTAAACTATCGAAGACCTAAACGACATGCTTTGAAAGTTTTTCTCTAAACTATCGAAGACCGAGACGACAAGTTTTGAAGTTTTTTTCTCTTGACTATCAAATTACACTAGTTCCTCTTATTTCCCTGCCCAAACGGATCTTCTTTACTTTGTTGGCGAGGCAAGGTGTAAGCAGAATGATTCGAAAAACGACTGTGATGTACCCAATAACCACGACCAGCACAGTAGGATAGAAATACACTTCCAATTCCCAATCGGGAATGCCTTTGTAAGCGAAAATCGTGAAGTGCAATAAGGCGCAAACCAGAGCGAAGTAACCCAAGCCGGACTGCACGAAATTCCACTCGCGCCAACTCATACGGTTGAGCACGGTCGGAAGTGACGTCACGCCCAAGATGCACAGCGAGGTTAGGGCCACTACTCCGAGCGTGAGAAAGGCTTCACCCTGTGCGAGCATCTTCTTGTATTCAACAACGGTCACGTTGCCGATGTCGTCCGTGTTTTTCTGGTACAAACGCGACTTGTATTCTGGGGACCAGTAAAGCGTCGACATACAGCCGTGCATGGCCGCCAACATCAAAGCGATCAAGCCGAGCTGTTTTCGCGCCTTCATCCACAGGTCGAGCCAACGCGGGAAGCTGCGGTACTTGGTGCCGTACGCGAGCTGCAGCAGGGCCGCGATGCATCCTGGGAGATAGACCATATCCAGGATCCCGATGACGGAGAAAGCGTTGATCAGACTGAGCCGCTTCAGGGGGAAATCCGTGAAGTCGCTTTTCTTTACCACTCGTTTAAGGACGAAGTACAGAACCATGATGAGATAAAGAACGCCGACCATGCCCAAGGCGACTCGCCAGCTTGGAAATAGTTCCTGAGGTTTGTTTTCGATTGCTTGAGCCATCCTCAGGGAGCCTTGGTCAACGGGAATGAACTGCATTGCTGTGGCTATTCCCATGACCTAACGATTGAAGAAAAACACATTTTAACCCTGGAACTGTTTGGGGGGACGGATTCTTTGTTCATCGAAGCCTGAAGAAGAGTCTTTAGTATTTTATCTGGCTAACGCCGGACGATTTTATTCAGCACAGGGCGAGGTCCAGGCCTCCAAGGGTTAAAGATTTTAGGCTTGCCTACAACTAGCCTGCTTTTCGCAGGTCAAAAACAACGGCTGCTACTGCAGACTAGCCTACGACAGTAGCTTACGACAGGCAAGCTCCGACTTCTTATCGGTCGATATAAATAGCTCTCTTTCCTTGACTTTAATCACAAGGCGAGATAGGCACTTTTCAAAAATGGCGGCCAGTTACATCAGTCGAAAGAGAACACTAAACATGCAGAATTTTGAAAACGGCAAATTTTGAGAGTTTATAGCGCGAAAACTACGCAGCAGATTCTCTTGAAATTTTCAGTGAGTGCTCCTGTCATGCTCCTTTGTACAATAAAACAACAAAAATGCCAGCGTAGTTTTCACTTCATAGACACTTTAAAAAGAAATTGAGCCATCCCGCTAACCAGGCTAGCTTATGAGATCAACACATGCGGCATGTATGTATAAAACGCTTGATTGCACTCGTGCCAAAATTATGCAAAAATATTTTCATAAAATAAGGATAATGAGCGTAATCAAGCGTTTCTTCTACACGGAGAATCTTGCGGTCAGATTTTTATTAATTTCTCATCCACATTTTGACTAAATTCAATTTGAATTGGTCGTTGGTCTGTCAACCCAACCACAAGGGAAGCCAACCCTTCTACAAACTTTCATGAAAGTCGTTGCAATACTTTTTGAGATATCCTGGCGACAGACAAACAAACAAACAAACAAACAAACAAACAAACAAACAAACAAACAAACAAACAAACAAACAAACAAACAAACAAACAAACAAACAAACAAACAAACAGACAAACAAACAAACAAACAAACAAACAAACAAACAAACAAACAAACAAACAGACAGACAGACAGACAGACAAACAAACAAACAAACAAACAAACAAACAAACAGACAGACAGACAGACAGACAGACAGACAGACAGACAGACAGACAGAGACAGACAAGGTAAAAACATAACCTCCTGGCGGAGGTAATGATGAAAACAAAAAAAGGGAAAGAAAATTAATTAGCAAACCTTCTCTTTGGCTTCTGTATCATCTCCACATATGTACACCATACGACTTCCACCGTAAATATCATTTTCCAGTGCCCATGCCGATATCACATTGAACCCCTTCACCACACGTGCTCCGGGGACCAACTTAGCGAGGTACTCGGCGTACGACGAACCATCACAAGAAGCCTGGGTACGATTGCTGACGTCAACCACTATCTTGTTGTTAAGGCGCGTGCCGAATGACGTCACCATTTGGTCGTAACCGTTGCGAGGGATGGCGAAGAATATGATGTCGGAGTGATTTAAAGCATCCTCTACGGACAATACGCGGTACTTGAGTAAGGAAGGACGGTTGCTTTGACGCATGCTCGGGGATCGGCTGCCGATGACGACATCATAGCCAGACATTGTGAGTCGTTTGGCTAAGGCCATTCCGAAATCACCCGAACCCACGACCGTGACGGTGGGACGCTGTGGGACGGGAGTGTCATCCAGCTTGCTCATTTCCATTATGGCTTTATTTGTGTACAACCCGGATGTCGTCATGGAACTACTACTGTCTTATTGACCTTATTGACTAATATGGAAATTGACCTGTGGAAGGCAAAAAGAGCACGGATGAATATCTGAGCAGATAAAGGGGTAATACGGGCAACATTTTTCTTCAACTTTCAACGCAACTTAAAGTTGTGTTGCAAGTTGAAAAGCGTTGTTGCACGTATTACCACCCACCTTACGCATTGTCACGCAACATTGAGTTTGTTGCAAGTTTGAAAAAATTTGTTGAAAAAGGTGGACTCCAGTTCAATCTACGTGCTGCAACATGCAGCAAATTTTGTTGCGTGACAGTGTTTGAGGTTGGGTGATATATAATACGTGCAACAACGCTTCAACTTGCAACGCAACAATGTTGCAGCAATTTGTTGCTTGTATTACTTCACCTTCAAAAACTCAATAATTCACGAGGAAAACACAAAGGAAATCAGTACCATGTCCGTGGTTTTATACCTGATAAAACTTCTTGACGTCAGAAAGAATACTAATGAACATACAATTTTATATAAAGAATACTAATCGCATCACGTGTTTTATCATGCAGATCTACAACACTCGCATCACGTGTTTTATCGTGCAGATGTAAAACACTCGCATCACGTGTTTTATGCAGATCTACAACACTCGCATCACGTGTTTTATCATGCAGATCTACAACACTCGCATCACGTGTTTTATCATGCAGATCTAAAACACTCGCATCACGTGTTTTATCATGCAGATGTAAAACACTCGCATCACGTGTTTTATCATGCAGATGTAAAACACTCGCATCACGTGTTTTATCATACAGATCTAAAACACTCGCATCACGTGTTTTATGCCTTCGTGGTTTTAAATCTGATAAAACACTCCTGCTCGTGTTTTAAATATCACTTCAGTCCATTTACCAATAACAACGCCATTTTGAATTCGCAATGCATTGTGTTCTATCCAGGGTAACAAACTTAATTAATTAGTTTCAGATATTGCAGCTTGATGTTAGTAATAATTGTCAGTTGCGGGTTCGAGTTACCAACTAACACAGCTTGTATAGCAAACAACTGACAATTATTAAACTTAATTAAAGAAGACGCCTGCTCAAACGTTCTCTCTTGGCCACTGATTTCTGCAACATTGACGTATTGACAACAACTGACAATTTTTACTAACATAAGCTGCAATTTCTGAAACTAACTAACAATGTTTAACTGCGCGCCGCGGCAAATCGAAGGCACAACATTTGCGTTTGACATCGTTGTTATCGTAGTTGTGCACGCTATTGGATGTGGTTTCTATTAGATAGTAAATTACAACTTTAGCTCTTCCGAATACCGTCTTTTACTATCACAAATGCGAACAGCTTGGCCACAAAACTAAAATCAAATGGCAGACGTTGTAATCTAACTCTGGGCCACAGTGTCCGACTTTTTCAATTAAGTCGATATCACTATGGCAATATGGAGTTAAATTACCGTATTGTCATAGTGATATCTCCCGTTGCGTTTAATGGCTAATGCACCTAACGGGTGGTCCCATATGGCTAAAATCAGACACTTCTGAACTTAAGTAACATTATACTATTGTTTAATTTCAGCAATAGCTGATCCTGGCCAAGTGGGACCACCCGTTAGGTGCAATAGCTACTTATAAGTGTATAATTACCATAGCAAGTTGTACAAACATCGTTTCAGGTTTCGTAACATCGTTTTAAGTTTCCTATCCAGTTCCCCTTCCATTATCTTTGTTTAAAAGAAAACGCGCCATCCTGCCTAAAAGTATGTGTTTGCATAAAATAAGGATAATGAGCGCAAGCAAGCATTTCTTCTACACGGAGAATCCTGTGGTCAGATTTTTATGAATTCTCATCCAAATTTCAACCAAACTCAACCAAAATTGAATTGTTGGTTCTTGGTCTATGATCAACCTTTCACCAAACTCTCATGAAAACATGTGCAGTATTTTGTGAGATACCCTGGTGACAGACAAACAAACAAACAAACAACATACAGACAAACAAACAAACAAACAAACAAACAAACAAACAAACAAACAAACAAACAAACAAACAAACAAACAAACAAACAAACAAACAAACAAACAAACAAACAGACAGACAGACAGACAGACAGACAGACAGACAGACAGACAGACAGACAGACAGACAGACAGACAGACAGACAGAAAAACAGACAGAAAACAGATAAACCGAAAAACAGACAAACAAACAAACAGAGGCAAACAGGCTCCTGATGGAGGTAGCAATGTAGCAGTATGTGCAACTACACTGCATGAGACTGTTTCCAGCTCTGGGAAACTGTGGACTTTTAAACCAGCTTTGCCTTTGGTCGAAGTGTAGGTAGGTTTCCAAGTAACTTGCTTCATAGTTGATCAGTGATATATGCTTGCCACGACGAAGTATGGCGCTCAATCGCGGTGGGCCTCGCCAGCCAAGGGTAGTAATGCAAAATGCAAATTCGGGACACAATGCAGTAAGTTGTTTATCTTTATAAAACACTTTCGTGTCAAAAATGTCGAAATATGATCTTTGTGTTATTGATAAAAGCAACAATTCACAAATGTACGAGAACCAGATCTTTTTTGACCCTATACATCATTCCACACATTTTTCATCCCATCCAGGCCATTATTGAACACCTACTGTTTTTTGTAGACTTTATAGTCCAATGCTGTAACGTCAGCTTTTGCAAAAATATATATTTAGGCCGTTACCCGACTATCTGTAACATTCCAGAATAGCTTGACCTTTCGTTTTCCAAACAAACGCCGGGTTATTCCAGTTAATTTAGAGAGTTTATTTATCGAAATGGTATTCCAGATTTGATATAGCCCCTAAGCGAACGTTGTACTCTTCCTACTCCTATACAGCCGGAATGGTCTCAAACGAACATATCCTATAACGAACCTTCGTATAAAGTAACAGCTTTTACAGTTCCTTGCGTAAACGGCGTCCTGAAAGACCTGAAAACGCGTTGGTTGACGTTGTCTGTGCAACGGGGATGTTGTTGGGATAACTTAGCTGGGACTGCTAATTCTTCAACGTTTTGTTTTAGTCGAAAACATACTGCTGTACTTATACATCGTCGTTCGCGACGTTCGCGTTCTGCTTGTTGAAGAATTAAGGTCTTTAGAGTAACGTCTCGGTCTCCCTTTCCAACATATTGCTAAAGATGCGTCCAGGGTCGATCTTCTGCTGCAGCTGCGCTAGTCGTGAAGGCTAACTACTCACTACTCGATCCAAACGCATGCAATCAGCTCGCGGGTACTAGCTCAGTCAGTGTAACTTTCTCTTAGTTGGAAACAAGCGCCGAACTTCACATCACATGAACTTAATTCTCGGATTTTAGTTTGGCTTATGCGAATCGACGTTTGACCTGGGCGTTATATTGTCAATATAATTGAAAACATTGCGCTACACTTTAATACTTACTTGAGATTGAATTGAATTGTACTTGAAAAACTGCCCCGATTCCCCAGTGGAATGGATTCCCCGCTAGTGAGGGCTGTTTATACCTTGAAACTGTAGTCAAGCGTCTGTATAAATGTTGATAAAGGCTTTGGATCAGACTTTCTAAGTTAAGTATTCACTACCTTGACAACATGAAATTTTAGACGTTTGTTTGGTTTTAATAAAAGTGACTCTTTAATTACGTCGTCACTGAATCTGTCAGGGACTCGCTGAGACGGATGAAAAACAATCCGACAGTTGGAATTTTAAAGCTAAATAGATGAAAAACAATCCGAGTTTTGCCACAGGATTAAGTAATACAAACATATAAACTTATATAAATGCGAGTAATAAGTCAGGATTAGAGCGATTACTTTACATACAATTAACATTACAAGTAACCATTTACCGTTTTTGGTAATGTTTAATAAACGAGCAGCAGTGTTTTGTCAGGTTTACCACGAGAGCTCAATGGCGCTAGCCCGAGTGGTTTAACTTGATAAAACACGTGATGCGAGTTCATTATTGAACGGCTTAAAGTGTCTATACGTTGGCATTTTTGTTGTTTTATGGTACAGAGGATGGCAGGAGCACTCACTGAAAATTTCAAGAGAATCTGATGCGTAGTTTTCGCGCTATGAATAGTTTGTTTTCGGGAAATTTGGGCTTCTTGGTAACAATGCCTTATGACGTACGCAGATGGATCATTAATAGTGAAATCTATTGTTCTTATGCGTAGTTGTCCATCTGCGTACGTCTAAGCATTGTTTTCGAAAGTCCAATTTTTCTCCAAGAACGAACTAGCCATGGCAAACTTTGGGAGTTAATAGTGCGAAAACTACGCATCAGATTCTCTTGGAATTTTCAGTGAGTGCTCCCACCATGCTCATAGGCGTAGAGTTTTGTTTTCGTCTAGGGGGGCTGAAGTGCTGAACAGGGCCTTCCCGAGGGGTGTTTACAAAAAGGGACTCTTCTAGGGGGTCGGGGGCATGCCCCCCGGAAATTTTTGAAATTTAGAGTCTTGGAAATGCCATTTCCTGGGGTGATTTTTAAGAACACTGAAGGTCATGAAATGTCAAAAACTAGTTAAAATACAACTCATTTCAACAATTTTTCGATATTGTGTTTACTGGGTTGACTTATCACTGTATATGAGTGCTTTTGGCTGACAGGAATGAGGCTGTAACAGTTACTTTAGCCTAACGAGTAACCTATAATTTGTGAATGGTGATTGATAAGTCAGTTGCTGGAAAATTTCTGGGGGGCTCCCCCCCCCATTGAGATTTCTCCGGGGGCTAAAGCCCCTCAGCCCCCCCCCCCCCCCCCCCCCATACTCTACGCCTATGGCCATGCTCCTTGGTACAATAAAACAACAAAAATGCCAACGTATTTTTCATTTCATAGACACTTTAAAAGACGTTTCATTATTTGTTGTATATGTTCATTAGTATTCTTTTATACAAAATATTGTATGTTCATTAGTCGTTTTCTTTATATAAAATTGTATGTTCATTATGTTCATTAGTACTGTATAGTCTTTCTATAAAATTCTATGTTCATTAGGTATAAAATCACCGACTTGGTACTGATTTTCTTTGTGTTTTCCTCATGAATTATTAATGATTAACGTTTTTGAAAAGTTAATCTCGAATCATTAATAATTCATGAGATAATCAGCCAATTACAAGTTCATTCAATCGCCTGATGAAGATTGAACAACAACTCTTATTGTGTTTCATCAGGGGAATCCACACACTCGAATGCTTTCATCATGGATCCCCCGAAACACTCAAACTCGTTGTTGATATATATATTACATGTGAATTATCTAAATTTCTATTACTAATTTCTATTTAAGTTACTAAGTGTGCGTAAACAATAAAAAATAATTAATTAAATTACGCAATTCTTTAATCTCGAGTTTAATTTTCAGGCATGCGAGAAATTAAAACTATATGGCGCGTTTATATTTGACAATTTTCGTGAATGGTCCTGAACGTGATCAAATCCAGTAATTTAATTATTCCTAGAAATTTTGTCACTAGTTCACTACGAAATTTTTAAAATTTTTGGTCATGTAATAAACTCTTAATTGTCGTATTATTTTTTTAATAATTTAATTTATCTGTTTTTTTATTTATAATATATAAACAAGTAAATAACGAGGTTCATGCATGGAGCCTGGAAGCTTCGGTAGTATTGTTTCGAGGAGGCAAAAGTTTATACAGTTTATGTAAATTATCATCAATAATTTCCTGAAACAACTCATCATTTAAAACCTGTCTTCTACTAGACAGCGTTGTAATGTTCAGGACTTGTAAAGCCTGGCTGTAAGACAGTTCAGGGTACATAATACGCAATGCACGCTTCTGCAAACTCTCTAGATCATTGGATAGATACTGTGGTAATGCGCTATGAAAGACTTGACATGCATACTCTGTTATAGGGCGAATGCAAGTGGTATAAAAGAGAAGGTCATTGGAGAAGGAGATCGAGTTTGTTGGCAGAGCCCACTTTCCCCGAAGCCTGCCTGGGTCGGAAAGGGACTCTGACTCGCAGTGCACTTCCCGCCAACCAAACACCGGTAAATTTTCATCTGGCAGAATTTAGAAAATGGCGGAAAACGTGGATGAAAGATGAGCGACAGAACAAGTGAAGTTTAGAGCTAATTCTGATAATATTTAGAGAAATTAATGCTCCAGAACTCGCTTTCAGTCAATATTTTCCTGTCGCCAAGCACTTGAAAACGGTTGGAAAACGTGAGAAGAATCAAGGATGAGTTCTACAGCTTCAAAGGTACTGTGTCTGTAGCTAGACATGGCGAGAAATGGTGGACATAGAGAGGCGGAGTTAAAGCCCTATTAAACTAGTACCTATGTCGTGCGGTCGTCACAGTTCCGCGGTTCAGAAGAAAAGAGAACAACTAATTTATGCAATGTTGGATGAAATCTTCATTCGATGATCAGAAAATACTGAAGTTTTGAGATTGAAAACCGCAACAACGACAAATACAAGCTAGAAATGAAGAATATCATCGAAAAGACGGATCTTTATAGTAGCCGAATCAGATCGAAACTTGTATGGAAATAATATACCTCTGTTTGATTTTCGATAACGTGAGCAGCAAGGTTGGTACAATTTGCGTATTCGCCATATTGGCTTATGTTAGACTTGTGCTCAAAATAGTATATCAAAAACCGCAACGGATTTAATATCTGTGGCATATCGCTCATGATATTTATATCGCAGATGTGTTGCACTATACGATTCAGATGGAAACATTTGAAATAATTTAAAAATTGACACTGCTACGACGATTGTTTCACTCATCCTCTATGTAAGTCCTATTAATCTTGCAGAACTTTTCTAGTCAAAATTTTTGTAAGTGGGCATGCATTACGCGCATGCGTGACCATTATTTCTCGCCATGGTGTAGAACTAGTGAGTTTATTAATTCTTTGAAAGTTTTCATGGTGATAATGTAATATAAATAAGTTTTGTGGAAACACCACGTAAAATATTTCTTTGCTAAGTTTTCGGCCTGTTGACAACTTGTCATTGCTCTGATGAATTGAAGGCCTGAGTCAACAGGCCGAAAGCTTAGCCAGAAATATTTTACGTGGTGTTTCCACAAAACTTAACTTCACTTCATTTCACTTCATTTCATTTCACTTCACTTCACTTCACTTCACTTCACTTCACTTCACTTCACTTCACTTCACTTCACTTCACTTCACTTCACTTCACTTCACTTCACTTCACTTCACTTCACTTCACTTCACTTCACTTCACTTCACTTCACTTCACTTCACTTCACTTCACTTCACTTCACTTCACTTCACTTCACTTCACTTCACTTTACTTTACTTTACTTTACTTTACTTTACTTTACTTTACTTTACTTTACTTTGCTATGCTATAACTAGCAATCAAGTGACATTCTACACAGACGGTTTTAAAACTTTGCGGAGTTTCAACAATTAACATACACGTGTTCTCACTGTTCTGTTATATATGAGTATACTGGTGTTTTAATTAAGAGTAACTATAGTCCCAACTCAACATCTAATAACATCACAACTATATAATATCAATGAATCATATATTATAGATTACAATCTTTGAGCCTACTTCGCGTCTGTTGTCTACATATATATGCATTACTCATTAGTTTTTCTTGATAACGGTGACTGTAACTTTTGCAAAACAACGTGTTTTTCTTTGCTAAGAAAGGTTCTATGCGACTAGATAGGCGTTCATTCAAAGTGCTTGTGAAATTAAATTTTAGCTAATTTCTTTATTTCATATATAAAAATATAGAAATCGCTGATATTGCTACATATGCTCACTTTGTTTTTACGTGTTTTATTTTTATATTTAAATTTGCCAAACCGTAGCATTTCTTAAGTTGAAATGTCAGCAAGGACTGAGACGAGTAACAATACCTGTGACGTCACAAGGTGGATCAAGACTAAACAACATTTATGATAATGATCCACCATGTGACGTCAAATAGTTGTTGTTTCCAAAGACGTAAATATTAAATGAACATATGTACGAATATCAGAATTTTCTATATTTTTATATTATAAAGTATTATAAAATAAGGTATCCTCTACGCACGCTCTGATTGGCTGGACTCCGTGCATTTATATGAGAACATAGATCATGAATGACGTAAAATGGCGTAGAATGGCGTCAGCTGGCCGGAAAAGCCCGCCAAAATACAGAACTGCCTCACTTTTAGCTTGGTTTTGCTCCTTCTTATTTTATAAAACAAATAAAACATACCGCTCCTGTGCATATGTACTCTTATAAAGGTACGTTTGACGTCATTTGAACACGAAAGAAGTGTAAAGGCTCTCGGCTATCGCCTCGTGCCTCTACTCAACTTCTTTCGTGTTCAAATGACGTCAAACGTGCCTTTATAAGAGTACATATACGGAGCGTTATGTTTTATTTGTTAAATATAAAAAGCAAAAGCACTTTAAGACTGTTTTGAAGTTTTCTCTAAACTATCGAAGACCGAAACGACATGTTTTGACGTTTTTTCTCTAAACTATCGAAGACCGAAACGACATGTTTTGACGTTTTTTTCTCTAAACTATCGAAGACCGAGACGACAAGTTTTGACGTTTTTTCTCTAAACTATCGAAGACCGAAACGACATGTTTTGAAGTTTTTTCTCTAAACTATCGAAGACCGAAACGACATGTTTTGAAGTTTTTTCTCTAAACTATCGAAGACCGAAACGACATGTTTTGAAGTTTTTTCTCTAAACTATCGAAGACCGAAACGACATGTTTTGAAGTTTTTTCTCTGAACTATCGAAGACCGAAACGACATGTTTTGAAGTTTTTTCTCTAAACTATCGAAGACCGAAACGACATGTTTTGACGTTTTTTCTCTAAACTATCGAAGACCGAAACGACATGTTTTGAAGTTTTTTCTCTCAACTATCGAAGACCGAGACGACAAGTTTTGACGTTTTTTCTCTAAACTATCGAAGACCGAAACGACATGTTTTGAAGTTTTTTCTCTAAACTATCGAAGACCGAAACGACATGTTTTGAAGTTTTTTCTCTAAACTATCGAAGACCGAAACGACATGTTTTGACGTTTTTTCTCTAAACTATCGAAGACCGAAACGACATGTTTTGAAGTTTTTCTCTAAACTATCGAAGACCGAAACGACATGTTTTGACGTTTTTTCTCTAAACTATCGAAGACCGAAACGACATGTTTTGACGTTTTTTTCTCTAAACTATCGAAGACCGAGACGACATGTTTCAGAAGTTTTTTCTCTTGACTATCAAATTACACTGTACTTCCTCTTATTTCCCTGCCCGAACGGATCTTCTTTATTTTGTTGGCGAGACAAGGTGTAAGCAGAATGATTCGAAGAACGACTGTGATGTACCCAATAACCACGACCAGCCCAGTAGGATAGACATACACTAATCTAAATTTGGGAATGCTTTGGTAAGCGAAAATCGTGAAGTGCAATAAGGCACAAACCAGAGCGAAGTAACCCAAGCCGGACTGCACGAAATTCCACTCGCGCCAACTCATACGGTTCAGCACGGTCGGAAGTGACGTCACGCCCAAGATGCACAGCGAGGTTAGGGCCACTACTCCAAGCGTGAGAAAGGCTTCACCCTGTGCGGTCATCTTCTTGTATTCAACAACGGTCACGTTGCCGCCGATGTGGTCTGTGTTTTTCTGGTACATACCGGAGTGGTATTCTGGGGACCAGTAAAGCGTCGACATACAGCCGTGCATGGCCGCCAACATCAAAGCGATCAAGCCGAGCTGTTTTCGCGCCTTCATCCACAGGTCGAGCCAACGCGGGAAGCTCCGGTACTTGGTGCCGTACGCGAGCTGCAGCAGGGCCGCGATGCATCCTGGGAGATAGACCATATCCAGGATCCCGATGACGCAGAAGGCGTTGATGAGGCTGAGCTGCATCAGGGGGAAGTCCGTGAAGTCTCTTTTCCTTTTCACTAGTTTAAAGACGTAGTACAGAACCATGCTGAGATAAAGAACGCCGACCATGCCCAAGGCGACTCGCCAGCTTGGAAATAGTTCCTGAGGTTTGTTTTCGATTGCTTGAGCCATCCTCAGGGAGCCTTGGTCAACGGGAATGAACTGCATTGCTGTGGCTATTCCCATGACCTAACGATTGAAGAAAAACACATTTTAATCCTTCGAAGCCAGAAGAAGAGTCTTTAGTATTTATCTGGCTAACGCCGGACGATCTTATTCAGCACAGGGCGAGGTCCAGGCCTCCAAGGGTTAAAGATTTTAGGCTTGCCTACAGCTAGCCTGCTTTTCGCAGGTCAAAAACAGCGGCTGCTACTGCAGACTAGCCTACGACAGCAGCTTACGACAGGCATGAATCATTATCGCAACTACTTAGCTCAATTGTCTTACAATTTTAATACCTATAGGCGCTTAAAACGATGTTCAAAACAAGGAAGGACTCGTGTTTCATCCCTTTAAACACACCACGATCAAGTGTGCCACAGGTACCCACGGATGGGCTACTGTGCCGAAGGTCGCGGGTTCGAATCCCAGCCGGGCCAAGTAGAGTTTTCTCTACTTGTCCAGTATGGTTCGTCGGCTCGGAATAAGACCTTATTATTAGAGAAAATCAAATTCATAATTAAATGAACACAAAAAAATGAAAAAGAAGGGAAAGGAAACGAGCAAACCTTGTCTTTGGCTTCTGTATCATCTCCACATATGTACACCATACGACTTCCACCGTAAATATCATTTTCCAATGCCCACGCCGATATCACATTGAACCCCTTCACCACGCGTGCTCCAGGAACCAACTTAGCGAGGTACTCTGCGTACGACGAACCATCACGAAAAGCCTGGGTACGATTGCTGACGTCAACCACTATCTTGTTGTTAAGGCGCGTGCCGAATGACGTCACCATTTGGTCGTAACCGTTGCGAGGGATGGCGAAGAATATGATGTCGGAGTGATTTAAAGCATCCTCTACGGACAATACGCGGTACTTGAGTAAGGAAGGACGGTTGCTTTGACGCATGCTCGGGGATCGGCTGCCGATGACGACATCATAGCCAGACATTGTGAGTCGTTTGGCTAAGGCCATTCCGAAATCACCCGAACCCACGACCGTGACGGTGGGACGCGGTGGCACGGGAGTGTCATCCAGCTTGCTCATTTCCATTATGGGTTTATTTGTGTACACCCCAGATGTTATGAAAGAACTACTACTGTCTTATTGACTAATATGGAAATTGACCTGTGGAAGGCAAAAAGAGCGCAGATGAATATCTGAACAGATAAAGGTGAGGTAATATGGCAACATTTTTTTTCAACTTTCAACGCAACTTTTTTTTTCCCTTTTTTTATTTAAAATTTATTATTTGATGTTTACCCCAAAAGTAAACTGCTTGTCGGGGGGGCTTACATCAATACATCAATACATATATACCATTTGAACACACAACACACAAATACACACACTCACACAAAATAAAATATTAATATAGAAAATATTAAACATCAAAGGCGGATGCTGCAAAACGACATGTATTTAAAATAAATTGTTGAACTATTGAAAACAATGCACAATTTTCTTCATAAAATTCAAAACTTCAGATCCATTTAAAACACAGTTTAACTTTACAGTGTCGCTGCACCGCAACCACGATTGACCAAACAACTATGCAGCAGAGGTAAGCAAAGTCACACGCTGAGTAGCATAACGGGGACATTCAAGTAGATAATGTTTTACAGTTTCTTTTCCTTGTTTACACACACATATAGGAGAGACTGACGCAATTTTGTTGCGTTGCAAGTTGAAAAGCGTTGTTGCACGTATTACTACCACCCACCTTCAAAAGCTCATTAATAATTCACGAGGAAAACACAAAGGAAATCAGTAGCATGTCCATGGTTTTATGCCTGATCAAACTTCTTGACGTCAGAAAGGCCACGTCGTCCACACGTATACGTTTTCCTAGCGTTTTCATATATTGTTTCACGTAATGAGACCATTGTTTTCTGCTCCCCTGAGGACCGAGAACAATATAAAAACGCTATGAAAACGCATACGTGTGGACCTGGTCAAAGAATACTAATGAACATACAATTTTATATAAAGAATACTAATGAACATAACATCCAATAACGAATCGTTTTTGAAGCCATTCAAAACACTCGCATCACGTGTTTTATCATGCAGATCTAAACACTCGCATCACGTGTTTTATCATGCAGATCTAAACACTCGCATCACGTGCTTTATCATGCAGATCCACAGCACTCGCATCACGTGTTTTATCATGCAGATATACAGCACTCGCATCACGTGTTTTATCATGCAGATCTACAACACTCGCATCACGTGTTTTATCATGCAGATCTACAGCACTCGCATCACGTGTTTTATCATGCAGATCTACAGCACTCGCATCACGTGTTTTATCATGCAGATCTACAGCACTCGCATCACGTGTTTTATGCAGATCTACAATACTCGCATCACGTGTTTTATCATGCAGATCTACAGCACTCGCATCACGTGTTTTATCATGCAGATCTACAGCACTCGCATCACGTGTTTTATCATGCAGATCTACAGCACTCGCATCACGTGTTTTATGCAGATCTACAACACTCGCATCACGTGTTTTATCATGCAGATCTACAGCACTCGCATCACGTGTTTTATCATGCAGATCTACAGCACTCGCATCACGTGTTTTATCATGCAGATCTACAGCACTCGCATCACGTGTTTTATCATGCAGATCTACAGCACTCGCATCACGTGTTTTATCATGCAGATCTACAACACTCGCATCACGTGTTTTATCATGCAGATCTACAGCACTCGCATCACGTGTTTTATCATGCAGATCTACAGCACTCGCATCACGTGTTTTATGCAGATCTACAATACTCGCATCACGTGTTTTATCATGCAGATCTACAGCACTCGCATCACGTGTTTTATCATGCAGATCTACAGCACTCGCATCACGTGTTTTATCATGCAGATCTACAGCACTCGCATCACGTGTTTTATGCAGATCTACAACACTCGCATCACGTGTTTTATCATGCAGATCTACAGCACTCGCATCACGTGTTTTATCATGCAGATCTACAGCACTCGCATCACGTGTTTTATCATGCAGATCTACAACACTCGCATCACGTGTTTTATCATGCAGATCTACAGCACTCGCATCACGTGTTTTATCATGCAGATCTACAGCACTCGCATCACGTGTTTTATCATGCAGATCTACAGCACTCGCATCACGTGTTTTATGCAGATCTACAATACTCGCATCACGTGTTTTATCATGCAGATCTACAACACTCGCATCACGTGTTTTATCATGCAGATCTACAAC
>OZ036011.1:8035481-8292981 GCA_964035015.1 Corallium rubrum
AGTAACGTCTCGGTCTCTCTTTCCAACATATTGCTAAAGATGCGTCCAGAGTCGATCTTCTGCTGTAGAATTCCCAGCTGCGCTAGTCGTGAAGGTTAACTACCCACTACTTGATCCAAACGCATGCAATCTGCTCGCGCGTACTCAGTGTAACTTTCTCTTAGGTGAACTTATTTCTCGGATTTTAGTTCGGCTTATGCGAATCGACGTTTGACCTGGGCGTTATATATTGTCAACGTAATTGAAAACCGGCGCTATACTTTGATACTTACTTGAGATTGAATTGAATTGTACTCGAAAAACTGCCCCGATTCCCCAGTGGAATGGATTCCCCGCTAGTGAGAGCTGTTTACCTTGAAACTGTAGTCAAGCGGACTCGCTGAGACTCGCTGAGACAGGTGGAATTTTAAAGCTAAATGGATGAAAAACAATCCGAGCTTTGCCAAAACAAAATGGTGGCCAGTTTTGCTTTATTTACAGGATTAAGTAATACAAACATATAAACTTATATAAATGTAAGTAGTAAGTTAGGATTAGAGCGATTACTTTACATACAATTAAAATTACAAGTAACCATTTGTGTGTGTGTGTGTGTGTGTGTGTGTGTGTGTGTGTGTGTGTGTGTAAGAATGTTTTCGTCAAGCACGTGATCAACGCAAAGACCAATAGTCCAAATCAGCATACTTCAGAAGTCTTATTTATATGTCCGAAGGGTTTACGAACATGTACACGAACAACGAATGGGAGATAAAAGTTGAATTTTGCTTCAGATAATGAACATTTGCGCGCAATCACAAGACGCCAAGAAATATGATGACAAGTCGACAGCTGACCTTGGGCTACTGGTCTGTCGGTATAAATTTGAACGTTTTTGAGAATTTTTGCGGGATTGTCTGGTTTCGAAACGATATGTATTTCAGCATTTTAATACATTTTTATGCATGTATGTATGTGTATGTGTATGTATGTATGTACTGTTGTTTTATACTATAAATACAAGCGCGCGGTGACTGCACATTTACATGCCATACTAAATTTCTCGTGTTCAATTGTTACTATAATAATTCCGGAACGCGCTTCGACTTAAACCTGAATGCCCTTTTAACTGTCAAATGTTTCAAGTGTTTACGTGTTTATAAGCGCTCGGCCAAGATGTTTTAGCTATAAGTTTACACGCAGAAATCCACCGTGCTTGGCATTGCACGCTTGTTTATGTTACATGTAGACGTATTGTTTATGTTACATGTAGACGTATGCAATATATACCTATTAAAAAAACGCGTTGAACATAAAATAAAGCAATTCTTGGGGGGGGGGGGGGGGTGCCCCCCCCCCCCCCCCCCCCCCACACACACACACATCTGAGCGTCCGCGTTTCCTGTTTTTGCCGATTTACCTAACATTACACTCAAGCGAAATTAAAGCGATATAAGTATCATATTTTAATGCGATTATAGGGACAGCGTTTCATGTTTTTTTCCTGTTCACAAAACTGAACAGTCACATGTCCAGAGGAAAACAAGCTGTAATGACGTCGCAAAAATAAATCAAGTCAACATAGGTTCTGCCGTGCCAAGAGCTGCTGGCCGCCAAGATTAAAAAAAGAACAAACAGCAGGTTGAACAATAAATAAAACTATTATGTAAATCCACTTAACGTGCGTTTTTGCGGATATGCCACAAGCACGGTTTGTGTGTCCGAATGTTTTCGTCAATCACGTGATCAAGGCCAAAAGCTAATAGGCATACTTCAGAAGTCTTATTCGTATGTCCGAAGGGTTTACGAGCGTGTACTAGAACAACCACTGGAAGATTGGAAGTCGAGTTTTGCTTCAGGTCATGGATAATTGCACGCAATCACAAGACGCCAAGAAAATATCCACGACGAGTTGATAGCTGATAGTGGTCTACTGGTCTGTCGATATACAGTAAAGTTTAAACGATTTTGTCAATTTTTGCAAATCAGTGGCTGCTTTCTAAACCATATACCTATATACCAGATGAAATATGAATAGCCTTTTAGACCCTCGGTCATCTGATTGTCTGTATATACGCAGAAATCAACTGTATTTGGTACTGCTTGAGTTACATGTAGGCGTATAAAGTACTTATTCAAAAAGCGCGTTGATCATTGTTGAGACAAATCAATTCATGCGTTCTAATCTTTACTACGTTAATCCTAACGTAGTAAAGATTAGAACGAAAGCGATATATTATCACATTCTTTTAACAAGCGATTAGCGACCGGGTTTCCCGTTTTTCCCAATTTACCTAAAATTTTCATTTTAAGATTACAGTTAAGATTAGGGTTGGGGCAGGGCTTGGGTTAGGGATTGGGTTGGAGTTTAAGTAACGGCTAGAATTAAGCATTATTGTTAATAAGTTATTAATAAGGGCATTTAAAAATTAATAATTATTGTCGATTCTTAGATGATACGCGAGAGCATATGCTGATATGTCACAAGGTTATCAAGCATTTTCAGTATATTTTAGTGAACAATTTACGTTGTTCAATCACTACCTGTAGGCCAAATAAATACCAATACCCGCATGTACGCATTGCGTACCTATTTTTGGCAATGTTTAATAAACGAGCAGCAGTGTTTTCTTAGGTTTACCACATTAGTACTGTATAGTCTTTATATAAAATTCTAAGTTCATTGGTATTCTTTATATAAAATTCTATGTTCATTAGTAGTATTCTTTCTGGCGTCAATAAGTCTTATCAGGTATAAAATCACCTGATTTTCTTTGTGTTTTCCTCATGAATTATTAATGAGTTAACGTTTTTGAAAAGTTAATCTCGAATCATTAATAATTCATGAGATAATCAGCCAATTACAAGTTCATTCAATCGCCTGATGAAGATTGAACAACAACTCTTATCGTGTTTCATAAGGGGAATCTACACACTCGAATGCTTTCATCGTGGATCCCCCAAAACACTCAAACTCGTTGTTGATATATATATCTCAAACTCATTAATAATTCATGAGAATCAGCCAATTACAATAGTCCATTCAATCACCTGATTGACGTTGGATACGCCAGGAAAACACGCTAAAATCGTATACCACTCCAGATATTAGATGAAAACCGGTTTTCATCTAATTCTTAAGATCTTAATTATCGATGGAAAACAAACAAGTTGCTGTATGAATAAATTTTACACACACTCATGAATAAAATCTCATGAGGGTTTATTTTAATTGTATTTTTCAATTGAAATCACTCGATTGAGATGCCATATCAACAACTCGTTTATCGTGTTTCATCAGGGGAATCCAAACACTCGAAAACAATAAAATTCGGCCTCGTGCTTTCATCATGTTTTCTCGTGTTTGGATCCCCTGATGAAACACTTAAACTCGTTGTTGATATATTACATTACATGTGAATTATCTAAATTTCTATTACTAATTTCTATTACTAATTTCTATTTAAGTTACTAAGTGTGCGTAAACAATCAAAATAATTAATTAAATTACGCAATTCTTTAATCTCGAGTTTAATTTTCAGGTATGCGAGAAATTAAAACTATATGGCACGTTTATATTTGACAATTTTCGTGAACGGTCCTGAACGTGATCAAATCCAGTAATTTAATTATTCCTAGAAATTTTGTCACTGGTTCATTATGAAATTTTTAAGATTTTTAGTCATGTAATAAACTATTTATTGCTGTATTATTTTTTTAATAATTTAATTTACTTTTTTTTATATAAATTACAATATATAAACAAGTAAATAACGAGGTTCATTGATGGGGCCTGGAACCAACTACCTTTTTGTCCCGCGTGTTTCTTCCCGCCTTTCATCTGCAGAATTTAGAAAATGGCGGAAAACGTGGATGAAAGATGAGCGACAGAACAAGTGAAGTTTAGAGCTAATTCTGATAATATTTAGAGAAATTAATGCTCCAGAACTCGCAAGAGTCTTTCAGTCAATATTTTCCTGTCGCCAAGCACTTGAAAACGGTTGAAAAACGTGATATGAATCCAGAATGAGTTCTACAGCTTCAAAGGTACTGTGTCTGTAGCTAGAGTGTAGAACTAGTGAGTTTATTAATGCTTTGAAAGTTTCCATGGCGATAATGTAATATAAATAAGTTTTGTGGAAACACCACGTAAAATATTTCTTTGCTAAGCTTTCGGCCTGTTGACAACTTACCAAAGAAATATTTTACGTGGTGTTTCCACAAAACTTATTTATTAGGCCATAGGAATGAAAGTATTAGAATACCGTCCACCGCCCGCGTCGGTTCAAAGCCCCGCGCAAAAATTTTCATTATTTATAAAATTTTCATTATTTGCTGAAAGACTCAGGTATTTTAACATAAAACTGGTATAATCAGCCAAATCAGGTTATAATTAACAAATAAAACATAAAGCTCCGTGCATATGTACTCTTATAAAGGCACGTTTGACGTCATTTGAACAGGAAAGAAGTTGAGTAGAGGCACGAGGCTATAGCCGAGTGCCTTTACACTTCTTTCGTGTTCAAATCACGTCAAATGTACCTTTATAAGAGTACATATGCACAGGAGCGATATGTTGTATTTGTTTTATAAAATAAGAAGAGGAAAATCAAACTAAAAGTGAGGTAGTTTAGGAATTTGGCGGGCTTTTCCGGCCAGCTGACGCCATTCTACGCCATTCTACGTCATTCATGATCTATGTTCTCTTATAAATGCACGGAGCCCAGCCAATCAGCGTGCGTAGAGGACACCTTATTTTATAATACAAAATTAACGTGTATAAAAAGTTAAAAGTATCACTTCGAAAGATTTGGTAGATTTTTTTGCATCAACACATACCAAATGTAATATTGAACGTGGGCGCAGAAATGGTGTTTACACGTGTTTTATAACTGATGGCGTTCGTTCGTTCCTCGTGGATATATTGTTTGTTTGTTTGTTTGTTTGTTTGTTTGTTTGTTTGTTTGTTTGTTTGTTTGTTTGTTTGTTTGTTTGTTTGTTTGTTTGTTTGTTTGTTTGTTTGTTTGTTTGTTTGTTTGTTTGTTTGGAGAGGCGGTTTTAATATCTGTCTGAATATAAACAAAAGCACACCTCTAAAAACGTACAGATGAGTATATAAAACGTTCTTGGGGTTTGTATTTTCTGCAAGTTCCTATACAATGTCATGCATAATCTGCCAAGACAAACTGCGCATGACTTTATTGTGGGAGCATGTACCTTTAAAATCACTTTTATGCACCAAAAATATGGACTTTATATCAAAATTGCTAAATAATGAATAATGAATAATGAAAAAAACCCGCATTACTCTTCAAATATTTTCGGACGGTATTCTAATACTTTCATTCCTATGGCCTTAGTGAGTTTATGTCAGAAGTTCATTGTTTATAGTTAATATACGGTGTCTGTTAAATAACAACTCCCCAGCTTGCTATATAGAATAAACTATTTAATGATTTTGAGGCTGTAAAACACTAATGGTTGGTTTGCAGGGGCGGATCCAGGATTTTTCGTTAGTCAAAATGTTCGTTTGTGAACATTCAGGGAGGGGTACGGAAATTTTTCCAGGGGGGTATGATTAGTTATTAATACCCACACTAGATCTTTTTCGGTAAATAAAACGTGAGGTGCAAAAATTACTGTTTCACCCAATATCAGGGCTCATCAGCATGCCTAGAAAACACATAATATCACACAGCAAACTTGCAATTCCAACATGGACAGCCTTTGGAAGGCCGAAAAAGAGCAAACTGGTTTTAAATCAATTTATTTAAATCAATTATTATCAAATCACAATTTATCACATCTGAACTAGAGAGATCGTATTACTGTGGTCTAACAAGTCAACAAGACACTGACACAGTCCATATACATTATTATATATGGATAATAGATATCCAAATCAAAATCTTAAACTAATATCAGGCAACAAAAAGCATAAACAAAATGCCTACACTACAGTATATATTGGTTCGGCTGTGTTTGCGGTATATAAGTGAAAGATTTAATATTGATAAACTTTTGACCACAGTAATATGCTAATTTCATAAACGATCATGCCAGCCGGTCGTGGCGCACAGTTTGTTCAGGTAATACAAGTCCAAAACTATTATAATAAGAGTCAAATTTAGTTAAAATAGAATATATTTACATTATGGCTGTACAAGACTTGTTTTTCCTTTCTCGAACATACTTCGGGATGAAAGATTCGGCACCAAAATTTCTACTGAGGCAGAAGCTCGTGTTGTTGATAGCACTCAACCGCTCTTCAACAGAACTCTTCGGCAAAGCGTCGATTCACTTCATCAGATCAGTGTAAACATCTTGAAGATATGGCCAATCGTTTCTCTCAAACGTGGACTGCACATTCTCATAAATACTACAAGACATTGCAGTATGTTCGCTATTTCGCTTTTATATTTCTGTGGCACTTGAAATTGAACATTCGCCAATCAGAAAGGCTGTAGAATCATGCCGTATACACTGAAGGCTGATGCATATGATCGATCAAAAAATGTAGCCAATGAGAATTCAGATATTTTTTGAATTAGCCAATTGGATAGCTTGTATACGAGCCCTTGATCCACAAATTGATCAGAACTCCCCACAGATCGATCAAAAAGCAAATTGGCCAATCGCATGGCTGGAATCAGACTACAGAGCGATCAAAACTCACGCGCAAGACCGCTGTTCTGTGACTTGATATATTTATTACATTATCGAAGGCCTTGCCACTGTATGAAACTTGATAACTGGACTACAAATTTCGAATATTAATGTCTTTGCTATGGACCGCAGTTTGAATTAATTAACTTAATTAACTGCGCAATTTTTACCTTAGTCGTGTGATCGGTTTGACTACCCCTAGATCCGCCCCTGGTTTGGGTTAGCATGTAAACTAGACAGTAAACCATTGATTCTATATCGACTATCAGTTTTATACAGACTAGAGTGTAGAGATAGTTAGGGTTTTGTTTAGATTGATGTAAAAAAGTAAAGTAAATAAACTAGTTTGTAGAATTAACATTTATTTTATTTTATCATTTACCAATGTTTTGACACTCCTTTCCAATTATTGGCTCATGTCTAAACCTTTGTAAAAATATTGTTAGGTTGCTGATATTTTTACGGCTGCTGGGGCAGCATTCAATCGTCTTGGAGAATTAACCGTGCAACTGCATCCTTTGACAAGTAATGAGGGTTCAGCACAAACTGGGTAAGACCTTGTGATTGTAAAATATTAGACCTATGGTTTAGAACTAGTTGTCTGGTTAACCAGGGTTTCTTTTAGGGGGGTGAAGGGGGCCTTTTGCCCCCCCTTGAAAAATATTTGCCCCCTTTTGTAAATTTAAAACCCTGATTTTAACACGATCGGAAATGGTGGCTGTCGAGGCTCGTGAAATACGGGCTGACCCATATTAGCTATGCATGCGTAGAATGAATTTCTTGCGTGTAAACGTCATCAATACATGGCCGACAACTCACTTTAGCCAGCATGCACATGGACTGCAAACTGCCCCATGAAAGTGGCCAATTTTCTATGCAATGTCCAAACGTGAACAGTAAGAATCAAGATTATAGAGACCTGCTCCCCCCACCCCACATAGTACGTATTGCCTGTTTAGCCCCCTGTTATTAAATATTCTGAAAGAAACCCTGGTTAACTATTAGTTATGCCAATGGCACTGCAAATAATGGTGAGTCAGCCAATTTCTTGTTTTGAATGATCATTTTGACCAGTGAAATAAAATGCATACCTGTAGTTGAAAATCAACAGTACAGTTGGCTCCTACACTACCATGTTTTAGAATGCAGATTTTAGTACTACTGTTTAACTTACTTAACTTGATTTTAGTAGTACTATTTAACTTTGGAGAATTTTTCCCCACCAAGTGGTTAAAAAGCAGGGGGAGGAATGAAGATGGTCACATTTTACAGTTTTGTAATAACATTTGGAAGCTACATGTACATGTACTTGGTACACAATATTTCAAGTGTACAAGATTGACAGTTAATTTTTGACAGTTTCTACTCTCATTTTACAGATACAGTATATAATTATCAATTATTGGATGAGTCTGACCAAAATATCATGATTTGTCAGTGGCAAGCTACTTGTTATTTGCCGATCCCGAAGACAGAGGCAAATAACTACACGGCCAGAAACGCACAAGTTGTAACAAGTCTGTTGCCGGCCTTGATACAATTTGCCATCAACAAGTCTGAACCTGGATGCGTTCGCTCAGCTTGTTGTGGCTTGTCGTGACAAGTCTGCAACAAGTTGTCAACAGGCTTGTTGTAAGTTGTTGCGACAGACCTGCAGCAATGCTGTCGTCAACAGGTTTGCTGCAAGTTGTCGTAACAGGGCCGCAGCAATGCTGTTGCCAACAGGCTTGTTGCAAGATGCCGTAACAGAGCCGTAGCAATGCTGTTGTCAACAACTTTGCTGCAAGCTTGCTGTGAACAAGCCGCAACAAGTCTGCAGTGACAGCTTGCAACAAGGTTGATAAAACACGCGTTATTCTCGCGTTCATGCAGTGATTCTATCTGAGTTATTAGATTTCTCAAATATAGAAATAACGAAATTATCACACCGTGTGATACTTTCGTGATTTCTATACTTAAGAAACCTAATTCAGATAGAAAATAAACACCTTAGATATATTAGTAAAATTTACACAAGAGCAAACATCTATCAAAGCAATTTTATTATACAGAAAACAATTCAATACATTGCAAAAATTCAGTCCGCCGATGAAAGTGTAGTTCACTCACCATTTAAATGTTTTAGTTCATGCAAACATATATTTAACTGATTAAACTCACCACTAAAAATATATGTAACAGATGATAGATAAATTAATGTTTGCCATAGAGATATAAATTGTATACCGCTTCTTTTTAAACGTTTGTACTTCTCAGCTTTAGTTTCATTCGTGGTTAGTTTTCGTTGATAGTTCTTTTTCTTTACGTTGAGCGCTGGACGCCTGGACCAGCGGACAAGCTTAGTCCCCTTTTTACCTTTTTAGCTGTATACACACTTGCATGGATACTTGAGAGTAAAGTAAAGTAAAAATAGAAATAAACTGCCATTCCTGACACACTTGTTCTCGCTGTTTTATAAACGACTGTTTAATTTTTTTCCTCAACACTGAAATGCAATCCCACTGAGAACTTCTTCCAAACGGTGAACTTAGCATGAAGCAGAGCCAAATTTCAATCACATAATCACTTTATAACCGATAAATAGGACTTTTGTTCGTGGAATTGTGAATGCCCGTCTGTTTCAACTTTCAAACTGTAAAAAATATAATTTAGCCAACGGTCCATGGTGACGCAAGTTTGTTTTCGTAATCTCGTTCTCATTGGCTGGTGATTTAATTTTCTCGCATATGATTGGCTCTCTGAGCATCGGATGATGCAAGCCTCATTACTTCCTGTTTTCCCCCTCGAAGCTTCGAGTTTATTTACAAGCTGTTCGAAAGAAACACTTTGAAACTCAAAGGTTTTTTGGACAAACAGAAGTTGGCCCACAAAGATTAAACTGCAAATACAAACAGGGTCTGTAACAGATCAACTACAGGCAGTTTTATATTCGAATTTGAAAATCGCTTGAGAAAATCTTTGCCGTGAATTGCCGGGCCATGGGAGACACAGTTTTTAAGGATATTTTGAGCTAAGTTCTTTTTTGTGGTTATAAACTCTAAAATATGCCTTTTGTGAACCTGAAGAAAAGATTGAAGTGATAAATATGTGTATTACGATCGTATTAACATTTGTCTAGCTTTGATAAATCGATATCTTTCAAAATTTTGCAAGATGAATTAGTGATGTCTCGACATGCCTGGCCGCTACGGCTGTCTTTGTATGTTGTAAAATATATGGTGCAGAAACCGACCAGAATAATGTCGTGTCTTTAATTATTCTGAACATTTATAGTTTGAATGAACAGCAAAAGCTATAGTTTAGCTGCGATTGTTTTTCATTATTGTTTTTTCACGGTTGTTTTTTTTCTTTGTTTCAAACACGAGAATTCAAAACGTTTTGAATTTTTACCCACACAAGGACGTATAGTAAGTACTAAACTTGAAATAAACGTTTTCTCTCTCTGCTATGGTGAACCGTTATTATATTATGTTGTTCATAATGAACAGAAAATGTTTCTGTATACGGTATTTCAATGCAGTATTGATATAAAAAAGAAACGTGCTATCGCAGGTTCGGGGGAAGAAACTCCTGTTACCATCATGCAGTAGAGCGTTTTCTCTTCTTATTTCAGCTTGTTGTGACAATCCAAGACCGATTGTTTGTAACACGTCTGTCGCAGGTTGTTATCAGCTTAGTGCAGACTTGCAATAACAACTGGCACCAAGTCTGTTGGGACAAGTTGTAACAGCATTGTTGATTGCATCAGACTTGCTGCAATTTGTTTTATCAAGCCTGTTATTCTTTGTCATCAACAGGCTTGTTGCGGAATGCCAACAAATTGCTATGGCTCTGTGGGCGACAACTGGCAACAAGTCTGTTGGGACAAGTTGTAACAGCATTGTTGATTGCATCAGACTTGCTGCAATTTGTTTTATCAGGTCTGTTATTCTTTGTCATCAACAGGCTTGTTGCGGAATGTTTTAACAAATTGCTACGGCTCTGTGGGCGACAAGTTGCAACAGGTCTGTTGCCGCAGGCCTGTTAAAGCCTGATCGAGTCAACAGGCTTGTAGCAACTTGTTAACAACCTGCAGCAAACCTGCACATCCCGCAAATTGCAACAAGCCTGTGAGATTTCTGGCTGTGTAGTAGCAAGACACTGACAAATCATGATATTTAATTGTGATAGACGAGTTCAATAATTAATGATTCATCATTCATAAAATAGTTAAAAATTTGAAATGCCTGAAGTTAGAGATCACCACTCTTCTGTCTTTAGCATACTAAAATCTTTGTAAAACTTATTTTTTGTTGGCACGAGTCTTGCTTTTTATCTCAGTCACTAAAACTTCGTTTTCGCTATTTCTTTTCTGGAGTACATTGTTGTTATGGATGCTTTCCAAATACTCTCGATTATTTCCTCGGATAGCTGAAGAACTATAGCCACCATGTTTATGGAAATTATTTGCCATCAGCAGCGTTATCGCTAGTGTGCATGCTCATAAAATTATTTGCAGCAGAAAATTATTTTCACTCAGTTATTTGCAGGTAAATTAACCAATCAGAAACGAAATGATAACAAAAATTATTTGTAGCTTTCATACATATAACTGTTCATACATCACCATAAAGAACAAAAAACAAACTAACTCAACAAGTTTAGTAAGGATTTGTTACTGTCTTACTGACCTTTTCATTGTTTTTTTATAGTGGCAAATGGGGTGATGAAGAGATTGAAATGCTGAGAGGTGCTGTTCAAAAATTTGGTGATGATCTGAAGAAAATAAGTGAAATTATCAAGACAAAGTCGATGTATGATTCTTCTTTAATTGATTCAGTCAAATAGTTACTTTTTGTGTAATAACACCCTGAAAGAACCACCCAACATAAATTTGCCTATCTCATACTGTTTTTGTCCAATTCCTTTGCCATCTTGTCTAGAACACAAATTAAAACAGCTTTGAAACAGCGCATGTATGAACAGAGATTGGTTCAGACAACTTCACCAAAAAAGGCCCAAAAGAGACCTGCATCACAACCTTCAACACCAGCTTTGCAGTTAAATGATGAAGTGAAAGCAAAGAAGATTAAAGAAGAAGGTGAGGTCATCACTAGCTTTGTTTGTTTAATGTGTGTGATTGCCCATAGACCACTGACTTTCATAAAGGTCTTCACTTTAAATATTCTTTTATGTGAATCTAAATAAGCCTTTCTGACATTGTTGTGAAGCAAAGATTCTTTGCAATTGCAAACCCACAAACAAACAAACAAGACCAGAAAGGCTTATTAAGATGCACACAAATAATTCAGATTAGTTGCTATTATGAAAGTGGTGTATTTGCTAACCTCAGGGCTTCAAATTTGAATTTTTCAGCAGTATCCACCGGGATACTAGCAACTTAAAATCAGGTATCCACTCAGAAAATCTAGTATCCCACATTTGGATAGTAAATTATTTTTGTATTGTGACCAGTATGCAAACAGTGCAGCTCCGCTGATTGATTTGAAATAATTGAAACCATTGTCGCAATAGCTACGATTGTTTATGCAGGTAGTGCAAAACATCTTCTCGTTCACGTGCGTTACCCATGGAAAGGATTTTTTCCAAGCCATTTTAAATTTTCGACAACGCTTTGTGTCTTCATACTTTTGCTTGGCTTTGGCACTTTTTTGAGCGCGCCTTTCCTGCTCAGTCGAACTCGATCGCCTTTCACTTCGTTTATCTTCTTGTATAGGCTGTACGGTTGCTGTCTGCGATTGATCATTTATTTCAATATGTGGTCTTTCTTCAACTTGTTCATCAGTTAATATTTGCTGTGTCTCAGTAGATTTTTTTGTTCGCTCAGTTTGTATAACGTATCTTAACATTTTGCCAACGTATTTTGAATATGAGTGCGTCAAGACGAGCTATTTCCATTGACAGCGTGGCGTGAAACGGTGAAATGTATACGTTACTATGGTAATTAACTTCAGCCAATCACTTCAAGGCTAGTTTGAAGATAATTAATGTTTATAAAATAAGGTATCCTCTACGCACGCTCTGATTGGCTGGACTCCGTGCATTTATATGAGAACATAGATCATGAATGACGTAAAATGGCGTCAGCTGGCTGGAAAAACCCGCCAAAATACAGAACTGCCTCACTTTTAGCTTGGTTTTGCTCCTGCTTATTTTATAAAACAAATAAAACATACCGCTCCTGTGCATATGTACTCTTATAAAGGTACGTTTGACGTCATTTGAACACGAAAGAAGTGTAAAGGCACTTGGCTATCGCCTCGTGCCTCTACTCAACTTCTTTCGTGTTCAAATTACGTCAAACGTGCCTTTATAAGAGTACAAATAAAACATAAAGCTCCGTGCGTATGTGCTCTTATTTAAACAATATGTTCTTCAAAATATTGTTTAAATAAGAGTACATACGCACGGAGCTTTATGTTTTATTTGTTAAATGAAGATTATAGCCTGCGTGCGGGCTATATTTTGAATTTCGAAGCGTCCCTCGAAATATCAGTCGTGGACAGAATTTTTTTCAGTATCCCTCGGGATACTGAGCTTGTGATTTCCAGTATCCAAATTTAAAATCTGGTATCGCCGGGATATCGGGATACCGCAAATTTGAAGCCCTTTCTAACCTCACTGTGCGTACTAATACAGGTACTTTTTGCATGCATGAAAGGTCATGTTCATTCACATTGCAATTTTGAAAATGTGTGAAAGCCTTGGTAGTGTCACCTCTACAACACAACGTAACATCTCAATAATGTAGCATGTGGTTCAAAAACCTAACATAACAGTCTCACTACATAAAGTGAGGTCTTGCAAAGTAGCATTTTGTCTTGCATTGTAAGGTCTTACAATGTATTGTAAGTTTTCACAACGTAATTACATACAAGTATTAGGTCATATATATATATATATATATATATATATATATATATATATATATATATATATGAAACCAGATATAATATATATATATATATATATATATATATATATTATATCTGGTTTCATATATATGCTGATTTATCATTATTTATCATTAACATATCATGTAACGTAAGGTCTTGTAGCATACAGAACTGTTCTTGTAAGTGTAATGGCAGACTGGCAGACTGACACTTATAAAACTGTAGAAGGGGGGAAAATTATGAAATGTGCATTGCAATGGCAACAAAATTATATGTTGTCATGGCAACAACATTTCATGTTCCCATGGCAATAACATCACATGTTGCTATAGCAATAAAGTCGTATGTTGTCATGGCAACAAAATCATGTTGTCATGACAACAAAATTACATGTATATTGCCATGGCAACAAAATTACATGTTGCCATGGTAACAAAATCCCATGTTGCCTTTGTAACAAAATGAGTCTTTTCACCAGAAATTGGAAGAACATCAATCTGTGAAAATACAGTGAAATTCACAGAACTCTGTAACTGTATGCACTTCCACACATTTCCTGCCTCTGCATCCCAGAAACACAAATATTTAAAGAGTCTGATTTTGATAATGAATGATTACTATGGATGTTTCGAATGTGTATAGGACAAGATGGTTCATCAAGTGGTCTTAAAGCAAAAACGTCACTGTTCAAAGAAACTGAAAATGATGTTGATATTGAAAGTATTTTTGAAGACGTGAGTGGACAACGTACAGCTATGCAGAGTAAGTCAAAACATTTAATGATACACCTGTGTATACCATAGTTAGACGTATATTTATAATGAAATGACAGTAGCATGCTGCGTAGGCAGTGTTGAAACAACAATCGAAATATAGCATAAGGTTTCGAGCGAAGGCCCTTCGTCAGAGACGTTTCTCTCTTACGAAGGGCGTAAAAATCGCACAGCTTGTCAACAGGATGTGTTCACAACAGGCTTATAGCAAGGCTGGGAACAAATTGTAACAATGCTGTTCGTTCAAGAAGCTGCTACAACCTTGTTAGCCTCAATCTGTTAACAACTTGTTGGGTGCAGAGCGGTAACAGGTTATGAACAACTTGTCATCAGTCTGTTGGAGTCATCAGCCTTGTTACAAGTTGTCAACAACCTGTTACAGACATGTTAACAGACTGGGACAGCCGGTGCGAACACATGATGGTGACAGCCTGTTGAACAGCCTTGTAACAACTTGCTTGCAGGTATGTAACATCTTGTGCGTTTTTACGTGTGTACGTTCTCTGTTTCGGCAGTATATCAGACCTTACTATATTTATAATGACATTTTTATTGGTTAAACTGCTTAAACATCGTTTCTTGCTGATAACGCTAGTTGCCGAGACGTTTGGCAAAAAGTCTCAGCTCCCGTCCCAACCTTCATTGGGCAATACGCATTTTTACTACGGGAGCTGAGTTTTGGCGGGAGAAATTCTGAGCCAATTTGAAAATTGTAAACCTGAAGCGAAACGAGCAGTGGCGTGGTGGCAAGGGGGGCTGAGGGGCCAAGCCCCCCCCCCCAGCTGGGGTTGCAGAGGGGGCGCCAAAATTAGCAAGGGCGCCAAAACTTAACAAAATAAACCTATTTCTTTGTATAGCTAGGTCTTCAATGAGGGATATAAAGATCTGAAATCTGTAATCTTTTGTGTTTTCTATGAAGTTTTATAATCTTCAGAATTCTGTAAAATCTCATTCCAAAATGCAGGAAATGGTATATCAGAGACTCTAGTTTTCAAATTTTTCCGGGGGACCATGCCCCTGGACCCCCCTAGAGGTTTGGCGCTACTTTGGCGCTCGCATTGGCGTGACGTTCTTTGTTGTAATATTATATATTGCTACTTGAGTTATTTTAAAACAAGAAATATGACCATTTATCAAATACAGTAATGTCTTTCTTTTTCTTTTTCATTTTTTTTTTGGGGTGGGGGCGGGGGGGGGGGGTGGGGGTGGGGCCAAAGCTAATCTGGCCACCCCAGCCTAAAACTTGCCACCACGCCACTGGAAACGAGAAAGCTTAAAAGGCAATGTAAACGGTAACGTCTCCATACGAACGCAGTAGTAGAAACAGGGGGAAAATTGTTTCTTATTAATTCCACTCCAGTCTTGCATTCTGCTCCAGCTTCATGTCCCATGCCTCACGTCCATCCATGCTTCCATTCACCATCACACTCCTTACAGTCACATACGTCACATATTACACTTTCGTTTCAGTTGCACTGACACTTCCTTTCTTGTCAAGTTTTAAACATGCCCAACGCACCCTCTCCACATAGAGATACTGAGCCTACTCACTAACTTTGGGGCGCGTGAAATCACGTCAAGGACTGGGGCGAGTAAGTCAAGCAGGGGGGAGAGAAGACGACGTAATCAGTAAGTGTGAAACGGCCTTGAATTACCAATAATTGGTAATTGTAGGTAATTCTCTGTCTCACATGCGAGATGTTAAACTAAATTGCATATAACTAAAAAAACTTTTTTCCCGGAGGGTTGTGGTTAGGTTTAGGGCCACCAGGGGGTTGAGGGTTAGGGTTGCCGGGGGGTTGTGGTTAGGTTTAGGGTAAGGTTTAGAGGTTAGGGTTGGGGTGTGGAGGTTGGGAATTAGTTTTTAAAATTAACGATTGGTAATTCTAGGCATTTCACACTTACTGATTATTGGTAATTCTAGGTAGGAGGATACGCTGATACAATATAGATAATATGCCCGTCATAGGCCCGACGTCTCCCCCTGGCTTGACTTATTCGCCCTAGTCCCTTGACGTGATTTCACGCACCCCAAATTAGTGAGTGGGCTACCTGTGATGGAGACGCTGGATTTCCTTCTCCGCCCCCTATTGAGTATATCCCACAGACCACAGTAAACAAATTATATTTTCGGTCATTCAATGCTGTAGTAATTTGACCTATAGTCTGCTTTATTTGCTCTTCAATTTAATACATCAAACGACGAGGTGCCTCGTGCCTGATATATACTTCTTACATCCTGGAGACAGAAGTTAAAAAAAGAACTTACCGTTTTATTTTAGGTTTAGATCCCGTCGACAGTGAGGTACCAAGTGAAATCTTATCATCAGATTTGGCCTCGCCGTGACTTGCTTATACAATTCAAAATCTTGATCCTCGTAAAGCCACGTTTGTAACAAACAGTATTGCTGGCTGGTACAAGACAGTACGGTATATGAAGTATCAATGTTGCCAAACGGAGTTGAAGACAGCTGATAACAGTATAACTCTGAAATCAAGCTTTTGAATTGAATACCTGTATAATAAAACAAAATGCTTGCAGTTGTACGCCATGTTGATTCAACGATAAAATTCATTGAGCTTTTGTCACGTAGACTCGGCATGACTGTTGATTGAGAGTGGTTCAAACCCAAGAGTCGTCAGATCTAGAGTGGTCAGACCGAAGGTGGTCAAACCGAAGGTGGTCAGACTGAAGGTGGTCAGACCGAGAATCGTCAGATCTAGAGTGGTCAGATCTAGAGTGGTCAGACCGAAGGTGGTCAAACCGAAGGTGGTCAGACTGAAGGTGGTCAGACCGAGAGTGGTCAGACCGAGGGTGGTCAAACCGAAGGTGGTCAGACTGAAGGTGGTCAGACCGAGAGTGGTCAGGTCATATCTAGGGTAGTCAGACCGAGAGTCGTCAGATCTAGAGTGGTCAGACCGAGAGTGGTCAGATCTAGAGTGGTCAGACCGCGAGTCGTCAGATCTAGAGTGGTCAGACCGAAGGGGGTCAAACCGAAGGTGGTCAGACCGAGAGTGGTCAGATCTAGAGTGGTCAGACCGCGAGTCGTCAGATCTAGAGTGGTCAGACCGAATGTGGTCAGACCGAAGGTGGTCAGACCGAGAGTCGTCAGATCTAGAGTGGTCAGACCGAGAGTGGTCAGATCTAGAGTGGTCAGACCGCGAGTCGTCAGATCTAGAGTGGTCAGACCGAGAGTGGTCAGATCTAGAGTGGTCAGACCGCGAGTCGTCAGATCTAGAGTGGTCAGGCCGAAGGTGGTCAGACAGAGAGTCGTCAGATGTAGAGTGGTCAGACCGAGAGTCGTCAGATCTAGAGTGGTCAGACCGAATTTGGTCCGACCGAAATTGATCAGACCGAAAGTTATCGAACTGAGAGTAGTCAGACGAAAAGTGGTCAGATGGTCACCCCTCAACAGTCATGCTCTTACGAATAGCATGCCCTTAGCGAACTTTTATTGTTCAATAAACAATTTAAATATGGTGTATAACCGCAAACATTTTGTTTTCTTATGAGGCTGGGGAATGTAATGTATTTGCTATGTAAAACTGTGTGGTGATCCCACGTCTTGCCTATGCATTCAGTTTTCCAGCCTCCTTTCCGTGGACTTCACGTTGATAGACAAGGTTGAAAATTAAGAGGGATTTCTTCATAACACTCGCTGGAAGACGTGATTTGGTAACCTTGATTGAAAAAGTGCACTTTTTTTGTATATATTTTAGTCAGCTTGTCAAACAAATAAGCATTTTAAGAGAAGATGGAAATTGTTCTTTTTATCGCAAACTATATTAGTCTTATTATTTACTTCTATGCTGTAATTATGCCTGTCCACGGTCTTTCAAGGTGCAACTACAACAGCCGTGGGACAAGTTGCACAAGCGACGGTACCAAAAAAGATGGCGGCGGTACATTTAACCACAGTGCTTTGCGACCTCAAATCAGCTCAAATAACAACTAAACATTGTTTATCATGTTAAGATATATTAAGTAAGCAAGAAGTTCATTCCTACCAAAATTGATCGTTTTAAAACCATATCTTCCAGTAATTCTGCAAGAAACAATATTTACTGCATGCAAAGGATTGTGGTTAAATCACAGAATAGTAATACAACCATTAATCCAACTCGCGTCAGAACCTTTGAAGTTTATCTCCTCGCGCATGTCGCCTCTCGCATCTTGATTCCTCGCCATCAAACGCCATCCTGGCAAGTTCCCCCGGCAGTTTGGACCAGGGAGCCATATATATATATAAGCGCCCTGGTTTGGACCTTCAAAAGAAGGTTAAAACTGCCGGGGGAACTTGCCAGGATGGCTAGAACATTGCGTAGGATCGCGTCGGATGGCGTATAATATCACACATGCGCATTGAAGAAATGCGGACAAGTTTTCACTCGAGTCGGACTTCTGGTTGTATTACTATTCTGTGGTTAAATGTATACAAGTCGCCATCTTTTTTGTAACACCGTCTTATTGCAACAACTGCGGCAGATTTTTGAGGTATTGAACACAACGCCCCTCTTGTAACTTGTCTCGCAACAATTTGCATAGTTAGCCAAGAAATTGCATTTTGTAAATCGTCCGGCAGCCCTCTTCGGGCACAGCCAAGTTGCAATAACCAATCCAGAGGGTATAACACTCAAAGTCAAACTCAGAGCTGTAATCAAGTCTGATCAGATCAGACTAGACTGGAACTATTTGTACTTCAGACCTAACATGCCCGCATACTGTTTGCCACAAAGATATCACTCCAATTATATATAGAGCTCACTGGGGACAAGTTGCACCAAGCAATTGATGGTACCGAAAAAGATGGCGGCGGTACATTTAACCACAATGCTTTGCGACGTCAAATCAGCTCAAATAACAAGTCGCCATTTTTTTTGGTACGGTCATGCAATTGCCTAGTGTAACACCGTCTTACTTATTGCAACGACTGCGGCAGATTTTTGACGTATTGAACACAACGCTCCTCTTGTAACTTGTCTCGCAACAATTTACATATAATTAGCCAAGAAAATGCATTTTGTAAATCGTCCGGCAGTCCTCTCTTTGGTCACAGCCAAGTTGCAATAACCAATCCAGAGGGTATAACCACAGAATAGTAAGACAACCAGAAGTCCGACTCGAATGAAAACTTGTCCACATTTCTTCAATGCGCATGCGCGATATTTACGCTATCCTACGCAATGTCCCACGCCATCCTACGCAATCCTGGCAAGTTCCCCCGGCAGTTTTAACCTTCTTTTGAAGGCCCAAATTGCCGGGGGAACTTGCCGGGATTGCGTGGTGACGAATCAAGATGTGCGAGGTGACATGCGCGAGGACATAAACTTCAAAGGTTCCGACGCGAGTCGGACTTCTAGCTGGTTGTCTTACTATTCTGTGGTATAACACTCAAACTCGGAGCTGTAATCCAATCTCGTTCCCAGAGTCTTCTCACGCGGGCCGCCGAGTGAGAAGGCTCTGGAAGCGAGATTGAGCTGTAATCAATGTAATAGATTTAGTCATTGCGTGCCAATTTGCACGAACAATCGCTTAGTGTTAGTTAACGGCACCGCAGTCGTAAGCTACACAAACATTTATGGATTTGCTCTGGGACATGTCTGGGAAAGCCACCCAATGACCCAATGACGTATTAAAGCCAGACGCATCCTAAGGGCCATACGCCTGAGGAGTGTATATGATTTATCCGTTCATTGAGCTAAGTTTTCTGGAGATGCGCTGTATATCACGAGATGGCGTTAGGGCCTAGGGTTTACCCTATCGCTCAGACCGAGTTGTCCCTATTCCCCGACTTATCTCGGTCTCATGTGAACGGTTTACTTTGTAAACATGGGAATGAACTAACATTGATATATCTTGGAGAAAAGGGATAACCCTAACCCCCCCTCCCCCCATGTGAACATGCCCTTAATCCATCATCGCCCTAAAGATGTTGATGTACATTCGGGACGACAACAATTTAAATTAGGGCTGCCTCACCGCTGAGGTCCAAAGGTGATCACTTGGATGGGTGACCGCCTGGGAATAACCCTCGTGTTGATTTCTGAGTTTGTCTGGTGATCTCTCCCGTGCTCCAAGGGTTTTCCTCTTTCCAGGAAACCTGGCAGCCTGCTATAGCCCGCGAAAACGCCTGATAGTGCTTTTCACGCAATCTGATTGGCTCCTGAATCTTCAAATATCCTGCGCTCAAAAATTTTTTGACCTCCGAGCAAAACAAAATGGCGGCCAGTTTTGCTTCGTTTGCTGAAGCAGGAGAATTTTGTGATAAGCAATCGCTGGTGTAGTGGAATAACGAGAAAAATCAACACGATTGAGTCGAAAAGTGACAGAAGGTATGTTTCCTTAGCTTTTTCTAGTCATTAATATATACAGAAGTTATAAAAAACTGTTTTGCCGACAACTATCTATCGAGTACGCCAAGTATTTACCAGCGGCCCTGCCTTGCATGGAAATACCGGGGGAAAAAACGACCGGTAAAACTTGTTATTTCATTTCAATATATTCTAAAACAGTTATTCACCTCAGTGTCCATATGAAGAACGAAAAAAACAACTTAAATTGGAACTGAACTCAAAACTAAATTTAAAATTCCGTGTAGAATCCTTCGAGCGACAATCGCCCTAAAACGCCTGGTTGAAGTTAGCTAATTTTGAGGATCACCAAAAGTTGATAAGTTTAGGGTTAAGGTCAGTATTAGTGTGTTGATATTAAAGGTTAGGTATTTATAATTGAGAGAAATTTCTATACACTATACGGGGTCAGCCTCGTCCCCAGGCGCTTTGTTTGCTACGCCGTTGCGTGAGGCGCGCGTGGAATTGGCACTGATACGGGGTAGCTTTTTTGTGCCGGTGTGTTGCCAGTGTGACTGAGCAGGCTATCTCCTTCGCAGAGGTTTCCGAGGTAAACCTGCGCCGCAGACATCCAAACAGGCTACAGTAAAAACCCGCTAAGAAGAACCTACATTTTACCAAATCAGCCTGGGATAGGTTCTTATATTCTTATATAAATAAATTCTTAATTTCAGCCTGATGTTCTTAATAGTGGTAGGTTCTTGTTAGCGGGTTTTTACTGTATTCTGAGGGTGAGGTGGAAACCTATGCGGGTCACTCCGCCCTTATTTTAACTCGAAAAGGTCTCTAATAACTACACCGGCAATGGTGTGAATGGGGTCTTAGTCACACACCTGCTTCAGGTCAATGAGATTAGTGCTTTCCTAGACTTACTCCAAGTCTCCCTTTTGTTGTTTCGAGACAGGCGGCCACGGAAAGGAAAGCGGGCGAGCGAAAACCCGCTCCTTTTTCCTCCGCCTGCGGGTTTTCGCTCGCTCGCCCGCTGGGGCAAAGGCTTGCGTCCATGCATGTGGCATGTGGGTGCGGCCAAGGGGTGTATCACTTACAAAAATCTCGTACGCACACATCGCAAAAAATCCTAAGTTCTGAAAATAAAAAAACACTATAAATACCCCTAAAATCTTTGAAAATCTATAAAAATCGCCGAAATTCCTTGAAAATCTTCATCAATAAAAATCCTCATCAATATGAATTTTATAAAATCCAAAAAATCTTGTACCGTAGTATTCCAATAGACGCCCAGCTAGTCGTTTTTATGAAAAATTGAGCTCTAACGTCGGGATTTATGCGATATAAAGCCCTCGGACGCTGCGCGTCCTCGGTATTTATCTAATCACGTCCTCTTGACGTCCACGTCCTGTTTGCTAAATCTGTCTATTACTTATTAGAAGCTTGATCTGGTAGGGGGGGGGGGGGAGGGTGTGTGTGCTGCTGAGCGAGATCAGGCCTGCAGCGTGGGGCGCGACCGAGGCAGGGTGGAACGCCACTGAGGGAACACCGCTGCCAAACGTTTTGCGCATGTGCGACGTCCGAGCTCGTCCTCGGAAAAAGAGCGGGAAAACACTGAAATATTTGGACTGGTCCGAGAGTCCGACACAAAAGTTAAAATTATAAGCATACTACCGAAAAGATAAGGTAGGTAATTTGTGTATGGCTTCTTTGTCATTATTGTAACATATTCTGAATTTACCCCTTCGTAATTTTCTTTACCCTTTTTTAAAAACACAAATGAATAGTCGAGTCTTCACTGTCTGGTTGTTTGTCGCCACGGCAGCGAATTCACGCATGCGCAAACGTTTGGCAGAGGTGTTCACTGAGGGAGCTACAGCAGGGGTCTGGGGACACAGCCCGGCAGGGTCCAGGGACCGAGCTGGTGGTGGGGCTGGGGGTAGGGGGGGGGGGGGGGGAAGCCCACCAGAAAATTTTTTTATACCTATTAATCATGATAGCTAATATATGAATCATAATTATCTATGAATCATTGAATCATATGATATCAGATAGCTATGATAGCTAATACCTAGGTCCTATGAAGTTTACACGGACATTGAATGAATGCGTCCTTTATTGCACTTGGATTTGACAAGGCAATTGGCACCCCCCTTGGTCAAGGTCAGGGGGGGTGCACACCCCCTATAAATCCATCACTGAGAACGGTCACGCTACGCCATTGCTAGCGTCCCAAACAGTTCTTCCAACATTGAGTGAGATCAGCGAGTAAAATGGTGATATTTATTTCAAAATATTATTATAAGCTGTGAATGTCTATATACAGGCAAAAGATATACAATATATTCCATTTCTATGTACAAGAGCTTTATTTTATATAAAAGTATACACAGATAGCTGGAGTTAAAGTGCAAATGAAGCGAAAATTAAGTCAGTCTTATTTGAAAGAACACTTAAAATGATAGAGTAACATCTTTTCCAGTTTTTCGTTTCCTTGCTTCGTTCTTGATATATTTCAGTTTGTTTGACATGCAAATTAAACATTTTGACGTCGAGTTATCGAAAAAGGTTATATATCTTTGATATTGTCAAATATAATTACCTGAAAATCTACATGTTTAGTGTTCTGGACGAAACACCCACATGCTTCCTTTGAATTAATTTGGTTTGATAATAGCAAAGCTATATAACTTTTTTCGATAACTCATTATGCACGTCATGACTTCAAAATGTTAATTTGCATATCAAACGAACTGAAATATCTCAAGAAAGAAGCAAGGAAACGAAAAACTACAAAAGATGTTACTCTATCATTTTAAGTGTTCTTTCAAATAAGAAGACAAACTTGATTTTCGTTTCATTTGCACTTTAAGAAACAGGTTTCAAGAATGGCTTGGAAATAGTGCTCAGTTTCTCAAAACAACCAAGGTGATAAAAATTAGAGTGGGTAGGAATTGACCGTACCGAAAATGATGGCCGCCGCTACATTAAATGTACATTTAACTACAATTGCTTTGCGACAATGCGACTTCAAATCACCTCAAATAACAACTAAACATTGTTTATCATGTTAACATGGATTAAGTAAGCGAGAACTTCATTCGTTCCTACCAAAGTTGGTCTTCTTAAAGACTTGTCTTCCGATAATTGTACAAGAAACAATATTTACCATGCGCAAAGGACTGTGGTTTTACTATGTGCAAAGGATTGTTAAATGTACAAGTCGCCAGTGTCGCCATCTTTTCGGTACGCTGAATTGAAGTCTGTGAGCAAACAAAACCAGTCAATATCTACCTCGTAAAATTAATACCACCTTTTAAAATCAAATGACGTTGAAATTTTGGGCCCATTTTTAAATGTCACTCATTGAAAATTTAGCAACGTAGGTGTTGTGGAGACTACTTGATCGGTCTAGATCTAAGTTTGTGTCGTGGTCAGGTCTACATAGAGTACCACAGCCTAGGTTTGCGAAATGGTAATTTGCAAAGCAATTTTCTGGATAAACTAACCCTAACAAAATCAGACGTAAAATTTTAGTATTTAGTAAATTTTGGATTTCACAAAGTACCATTTCGCAAATACAAAGTACTATTTGCAAAGTACCATGCATAAGCCGTTGCCAACCAAACCACACTAACTTTGCTTCAGTACAACAATGGTTGCACTAAAACGGTCCTTTCTTATCACTGTATTTAACTCCATGTATTCAATCGACATTGTTGTGTGACCACCACCTCTTAAAAACTATTTCTACTCCAACTTTCCAGGTACGATTCTACGATAAATTTTACATTTGGCTACAATGTTTCTCATGCCTCTTTCACTTTGCAAATAATTTTCCCATCGAAGCAAGGTAGTCCTGCATTATCGTCCATTATTTCTTCAAAAACGGCGCCGCAGTCTTCCTCGCTTGCTTCTTTCTTAAAGAAATATCTAAACAAAAGAGAAGAACAGGTTAGTTTGTCGTTCATTCTGAAAAAATGGGAAAAGAAATTTAAGGGAAATGTAATACTTTGGGTACATTTGCAAGCTTGGATAAAATTGTCTGGCGTTAGCCAGAATAAAATACTAAAGACTCCTCTTCAGGCTTCAAAGTGTTAAAGAGATAGGTTTTAACACTAAAGTGATGCGAGTGCATGGCTCGTGTCCATGTAGTGCATAGTATACGTTTGTGAGCTTAGTTAATGTAACAACTTGTAGTCCACTTTTTACTTCGAAACAACTAAAGTGACAACAGTTGCCCTGTTTTTGTTGACTTGTGTTGTGAAAACAATGTTACAATCTGGGTTTTTTTCCCAATATTACTGCGCAACTTCGATATTAATTAATCGTTCAAGCCTCATTAACCTCAAAAGCCCCACCAGTAGTCACCCCAAAGGAAGCCTCGAAAATGATTAATTAATGTCAAAAAACCTCCGTAGTCTTTAATGTAAACAATAATGAACTCTTTGAAAACAAAATGCGGCTAATGGCCACTTTTCCAAAATTGTGGGTGTGATATACCACATCTTTTGAAAAGACCACCTCTTTGAAAACTTGCTTGTAGTGAGAACAGACTTATTTGTTAACCCTTCCATCCTGAGGATCCTCAGTGTTTAGAGTTCGATTTTGTCTAAAGCCTAGTTTACACGAGCAATTTTTCCTTGACAAGTTTTTCCTAGACAAGTCTCCTTGTTGAAAATCTGGCATGCCAGCTTTTCATAACAAAAGGGAGACTTGTCAAGGAAAAACTTGCCATGTTTCCTCATACACACGGGCAAATGAAACTTGTCAAGTTGAAAATTGCCAAAGAAAAATTACCCGTGTAAACTAGGCTTTAATAACACTGGATGATTTTAATCATGAATAGCCGAGTTACTCTCATGAAGAACTTTGGCTCAAAATATCAGTATTTTGTTGTCTAAATTCTAAAATCCTGGCATTTTCATTCGGCAAATTGAAGAACACTGACTGCTTTTGGCTGGCCTGTGAGTGAATAGGTTAACTTGATAGTACTGCCAAAATAACTGAACGTTGGTTCTAACGTTTCGAGCGAAGGCCCTTCGTTACGTTTCTGACGAAGGCCCTTCGTTACTTTTCTGACGAAGGCCCTTCGTTACGTTTCTGACGAAGGCCCTTCGTTACGTTTCTGACGAAGGCCCTTCGTTACGTTTCTGACGAAGGCCCTTCGTTACGTTTCTGACGAAGGCCCTTCGTTACGTTTCTGACGAAGGGCCTTCGTTACGTTTCTGACGAAGGCCCTTCGTTACGTTTCTGACGAAGGGCCTTCGTTACGTTTCTGACGAAGGGCCTTCGTTACGTTTCTGACGAAGGGCCTTCGTTACGTTTCTGACGAAGGCCCTTCGTTACGTTTCTGACGAAGGGCCTTCGCTCGAAACGTGAGAAACTACGTTCAATATTTTCGGCAGTACTCAAACCTTACTATATTTCGATTTCTATTTCAACACTGCCTACGCAGCACACTGCTTTTATTTAACTTGATAACTACCTTACTGGGGTCTGTTAATGCGAACAAACAATACAATGTCCGTAAGATACCAACTCCCCATCTTGCTGTGTTAAATAAGCTATTTTAATGATTTTTAGCCGGTAAACACACTAGTCGGTCGAGCTAATGTATGAACTAAACGATAAACCCAGTTACTGACTAGGTTACGGTTGTTGGTATTCAAAAAATTCCAACTCACGAACTTCTCATCATAGGTCGCCTAATCCAAACACAAAACCCAATTCTGATCTGTAATTCGATGGATTGCTACTAAAGGTATTCGAAGGTAGAATGGATGGGAAGAGACCAAGAGGTCGTAGAAGATTTGCCGTGAGTGAAGGGTGAAAGCTTGTATGCAGAGTTGAAACAGATGGCACAGGACAGAGACAGATGGAAACAAGAGTCATGACATGAGAAAAGAAGCTGCCATTAGGCAGATCACCAGAGAGAGAATTGGGTTTACTCTCTAGTTTATATGCTAACCCAACCATTTCACACTAAGTTGAGGAATTGGTATTTGGTGATTCACCAACGCCAAAACAAAATACATTGTGTAGGTAAACTACAGTATAAAAACTTGGTAACATTTATAAAAAGTAATTGTGTTGATTTTTATGACTAAAGCCAACAACAACACATTAGATTTTTGTTCTAGAAAAACAGGATGTGCCATTAGATGCATGGCTAAACAACAACAATAAGTCTTCCGGACAAACCATTATGTTTGAAGCCTTTTATTTTTGACCAAAATAGATGAGATCTAAATGAAGATTTTGGCACCAAAATATCATTCAATTGATGGTTAAACAATGTCACATTCTGGGCTAATAAGAGAATAGTTGTAGACTAAACTTGCTGCCCAGTTTAACTGCTGATGTCTGTTGGCCCTATTGATACTTAGTCAAACATCTATAACATGTATTACATAGCTATCTCTTTTTCAAAGAATGTGTGTAGTCTGCATTATTTTCATACAACCAGTGTGAAGTCAGAAAGCCCTGCAGGTTCGCCTTTAGAATTTTAATGTCAGTTTGTTTTGGTTAGAAAACACACGAAAATATTAGAAAATTCCACAGATACCCCCCTCTTTCCGATGTACTGCAGGAATTTAATGGTTTTCCAATCTAACTCATGGCATACATAGTATACAGTACAAGCTTTTGGGGTATGATTTCTACACGTATCTGGTCTTACTTGAGAAAACTGATTCACAAAGACTTCTAAAAAAGCAATCATGTAATTGGGAATTCTTTTCAATTTAGATTTCGAAGGAGATTTTCAGCTGTTTCAATCATGTGAATCCTCTCAGATATGAAATAGATATTTACAGTGGTGGTGAAAGATATTTTATAGTGGAGTGGCTAATTCATCAATAACATGATTAAAAGTGTACCCCCCCCCCCCCCCCAGCAAATTTTAGGACTTTCTTAGCCCCACCTTACGAGATGTTGGGGGGGGGGGGGGGTTAGCCTTTTTGCTAGAAATATTGGGGAGCTATAGTCCACCGCCTTCGGATATTTACTTAACAAGTTCACAAGACCCACAAATTGGTTAATCTTTTAGGCTCACAATAGCTAAAAATACATACATGAAAAGTTTTCTTAGTTCTAACTGTAGAAAGTAATTTTTTTCTTTTTAACCTTGTACTAATTTTTTGACAGTAAACACACTAGTTGGTCAGGTTGGTAGATAAACTAACTCATTCCTGTCCGAGGGCTTCCCCAGAAGTGAATAAAATCATCTGGCATTAGCCAGAATAAAATACTAAAGACCAATTCAGACAGGAAAGAGTTAAAGTTAAACCCAACTAGCAGACAAGGGTTAAGCTTTTCGTTTGGATAAGTTTGAGTCCCTCTTTCTCCCTGTCCTTCCACTCCCCTCTTCTCCCCCTTTGCCTCCCCTTCCCACTAATACCTGCTACACAGGCTATTAACTTCATGAGTTGGTACTTTTTTAACCCTTTAACTCCCACCATGTCAGGTCTTCCCTTTGACGAGTAAAATCATCTGGCTTAGACAGAGTAAAAATAAAAATGCCAAATGGCACAGATGGGAATGAAAGGGTTAATACAAACTCACTAACTCAAAATCTTTACTCATCTAACCCAAACAAAAGCCCTAACACTAGTGGTCTAGTTAGTAATTGAGTTTTAATACTGTCTAAAATATTTATATGCCAACCTGACCACTATTGTGTTTACTGCCTAAAAAGACCCATTAAAAATAGCTCATGTCATACAGCAAATTGGAGAATTTGCATTTGACAGACACCGATGTATTTGTTTTCTAAGACATATCATGCCCAGTTAGATCTGGTCTTTGTTGTAATACTGAATTATTTTGTAGATCTTCAGTCGGAAGAATAACAATTACTTTGAAAAAGAAAGAACTTGACTTGAGAGCAGGATGTCACTCCTCTTGAAACACAAAGAGGATTTTAGCTTAAGGCAGTAATTCATAAAAATAGCAAAATTTATGTTTTGTCAAGAGGTTTAACAACTTTTGGCTTTGTTTGGTATTATGTTCCCACTTCAATAGACGAGTTTCAGGGAGTTGCATGCGCATCGTTTTGGAAAGAAATTGGTGGGCTCTTGGCGGGCTCCCCACAAAGTAAGGAATGGCAAGCAGACTTGCTAGCGAGCCAACAACAGCAGAATAACAATGTTTTATATCCAGAAACTGTATCTACACTTTGTTTATTTTAAAGAGTATGTTTACTTTGAGTGGAGCTTGCCCGTTTTTTTGAAAAATGATGCGCGCGCAACACCCTGAAACTCACCTATTGACCCTACTAGGTAAACAAACTTTTGAGCAGATTAGCTTGAAAAAATGGATTAAAGCCTTTTTTTTAGGAAAACCTCATTTCTAAGGCCTGCAGTACTTTTAATGAAAATCAGTCTTTTACTGTTGTGTGGAATTTTAAGAGGTTAGCTCACTGACTTCAGAATGACATCACATGACAGTTTTACCTATAATAACCCCAAGGTCAGTTCCTAGTTGAAAGATTTAATTTAAAATGTCATTCTGAGGTCAACTACTAACCTTTTCCAAATTTGAATGGCTTTCAAGGTGTCGAAACTCACTATTATGTTACAAAATCCAGGAGAGGCCAAGGTACTTTCTCATTCTGCCTTCTGGTCTAGGCAGTCTCGACTGGACAAGTAAAGTCCTCTGGTATTAGCCAGAGTAAATATATGTAAAGTGATGAAGTGAAATGTTATCAACAGTTCCTGCCTGAACATGCCAAAAATGGCCCCTTTATTCTTTTTACTCTAACACCAGACAATTTTATTTGTCAAAGGGAAAACCCTCAGACACCCTAGGCAGCAATGGGTCATCCTACATCAAGAGAAAAACACAATTACCTGTAATTTCCTTTCTTGAAATTTATCAGCTCCTTGAATTGTCTGAGTAAGATAACTTTTCCAGGAAGTGATGATTGATAAGGGCAAGTTTCACCAGCAAAATAATATTTAACCTTCGTTTTCTTTTGCACAGGACCAAGTCCACTGTCATTGCTGTTTACTGTAGAAGGGACGGATGACAACACTGAAGAAGAACTATACATGGCCGGAGGAATATGATCACTGGTCATCACTGATGATGAACAGTCAGCTGAATCACTTGAAAACTGAGGGCCAGCCATTTGGGATGATCTGCTGCTTGAATAACCAGGTCTAAGGTAAGAGAATGTTATGACTTAGGATCAATTTTTGTACTAAAGTAAAACACCTATTTAGCAGACATCTATGGGAGCTTGTTTAAGTGTATACTAAGTTAAGAGATTTCATAGTGGTTAGTGCTTCAGACAGGTGTCTGCTTAAGAGAGGTGTTGCCTAACAAAAGTTTGTTGTAACTATAACATTTCATACGGGTTTGTTTTGTTAGTTCTTGTTGTACAAGCTTTCTTTAGATGTTAAAACAAAGAAACCTCTGAGCTCTAGGCAAAAGTTAACCCACAACCTTCTGAATACTAGCCAAATGCTCTAGATAGCCATTGAACCACAGGCAGTCTGATGTTGTTTTCAGTATATATATATACCGAAGATTGTGGGTTTAATTTCCATTTACAGCAGAGTTCAGAGTTTTCTGAGTTCCACACACACAATTTACACGTATCTCAATTTTAGACAACCCAAGATAAACATTTAAATAATTTTACCTTTTACGGTGAGATTTACTCCTCTTTTCACATGAAAGTCTTCTCGATACTTCTTCAATAGTGTTTCTAGAGTCAGGTTGAGGTAGTGGTGGCATACGAGGGTCTTGTATAATTGGTCGTAACTGCGTCACTCCTTGCTCCACCATCCCAGGATGGCTCTTGTTGTAAGCAACTGAGTGTTTAGTTCTAGTGTTCTTAGTATAACCCAACTGCTGAGGGGGTGGACAAGCCTCCTCACCTTGTTCCATCCATTGGAAGATACGATTCCTTGCCTCAGGTGGCAAACTATGGTCTTCCTCTACGCTAACCCCACTGTCCGGAGCCGATTCAAGAGTCCCCACACTTTCCCATTGTTTTTTAGTATTTGATAATGCAACACATTGTGGTTTTTCTAACATTGTCTCCTGCATACATCCTCCATGCCACGCGGCACTAGCACTGTCTGTAGGTTCTGTATTAGGATAATATCCACTGGGCATTGGACATGGCTCTACATAGCCAGAATGCAAAGATGATGGGATGACACCAGAATTCCCTTGCATTGGATAGCAAGGTCTGAGGCCAAGCCACCCCCCAGTCTGTTGACGTTGATAGTGATTAATTGCAGCTTCCTCAAGAATAGATTTCTCTCTCCTGTTTTCCTTCTTGTTTTCCCGAATATGCTAAACATGGAGAAGAAACAGTTAGGAAAACAATTAATGTAGATCGACCTCTGCTGCAAAATTACTGGTGATACAATACTATGGTGGCTTATTAAATGCTTATTTGCAAAATAAGAGTTTACCCTGGCTAACACCACACAATTTTATTCAACTCAGGGGGGGGGGGACTCTTAGACAAAAGAGCGTAAAATGAGCATGAGCAACTCAAAATAGTTTCATGTTTTACAAGTGCTGAGTTAAATCACATGATACCAATTAGCTGGCAGTGATCAGATGATACCACAAACAAGACACAACCTAGAATATCGTAGTACTATCAGAGCAATTGACCGCACGTGCAAAATTTGAATTTCTTCAACAATGGAGCAGACAAATAATTACTTGCAATAATGAATCACTGATTGTTTATGGCAATGATGGTTTGTGGAGCACAGAAGTAAGGTCTGAGATTATCAACCGTGCTGTCAAAATCTACCTCAAGAGTAAGAAGTGAAGGAGCCAATCATGCTTAGCAAAGAGACAGAAACTGGATGAAGCAGGCAGTGATTCATTTGTAGCCAATGCCACTGAAGAAATGTCAGAGACTTCTTGCAATAAAAGTGTCTCCGATGAAAGCTATGAGAGTGATAGCTCCATCTCTGATGACGATTTTTCAGATGATGAAATAGACAGTCATTTAAGATATCACAAAATCGAACTGATTATGTCAATACTGTATACTAATACTTTAACACTTTAATTTCAAAACAATATAAATAAACGGTTAAGGTTATGCTTCATATTATAGTACTTTAATTTCTAAAAAAATATAAATAAACTGGATTGTTTCATTCTGAATCGTTGCCAATATTTTTAGTACTTACACAAAAAGTTATTAGGCTCAAAATATGGCATTATTTGATACCTCATTAAGTCAATTTCAATGTTGTGCATGCAGCGTACATTGCCCGCTTGATTTGGGCAAGGCCTGTAATTAATACGATGCTTATATCTTTCATATCAGCCATACTGAAAAACCTGCTTGGCAGAATTCAAAAGTTCTATTCAATGTTAGGCAGCATTGTATAACAGTGGGTGGGCCTGCACAGTGACCCCTGGTCAGATCAGCACCACCCCAAGTGAGGTCTGTAAAATACCCAAAGGCAAATACCTTTCCATCAAATAAATTTGATAAGGAATTTTTTATATAGCTTCTTGTTCATTCTCCATTGTTTAAATGCCACATTTTCCAATTTGTCTTGTATGTTTGCTATTTACCTTATCTCATACACTTCCTTATCACTTCCTGTTTACATCTGTTTGGCATTTATTTGTGATGGTTTTTGATATAAAAAAAACTTCTAAGAAAAGCAGCATCAATGTTCCGGGACATTCCATATATTGTCCAGTCTTTTTCAATAAATCTCATTTACTCATTTGATGAATAGACTCGGTAATTGCCAAGCCAAAATTTACTAGACCAAAGCTTAGTGACTAGGAGAGTAATATTGACTGCTCGACTAAGTAGTGCAACAATATTTTGTCTGTGCCCTAAAAATGAGTTCCGCCATATAAAAGAATCAAGGAAGTTCAAACTTACAGTACAAACAATATACATGTATAAATAGATATGACTAAATGGTGGTATACATTATGAGGTTGTGTGATAGATATAATATATACTTTATCAATTATTATTTATATATAACGTACTTCACGATGTACTCCAGCCAAATTAACAGCAGCTCGTTCCTCCTGCTCTCTCTCAAGCAACACTTTTTCTAATTTCTCAATTAAAATTTTAGCAAACTCCTCAGGAGGCAATTGATTTCTAGCTTTGGGCAGATTTTTGGTTCTCTGAAAAAAAAGAGAATAATAACCTTTACAAGATATCCTTTCCTAATATGCATGTATATCATTGATAAGGGACACTTGTGATATTTGTTATTACATGTAAAATCATAGAGAGCAAAAAAGACATTGACTCCTTGTGTCAATGGGTTTTATATTGTATTCTAGACATCAACGAGTTTTGCACATTGTTCAGCTATGAGTATTCCATTCTCACACTGGGTTGCCGAGAAACTCCAAGTACAAATATTTCTTGTTTTTTTTGCCAGATTTTTTTTGCCCACTTAGAAAGATATAATTCAAATATCACAAATTTAAAGTATTGCACAGCACTTCTAAACATTAGTAGCAAGGTTAAGTTTGACTTCTGATGCGAGGGCCAATACTGAATTTGGCTCTGATTATGAGCAGTAGATCATTTAATGACAGTGTATGGGATTTCAGTAGTAATAGATTTTGGTAGAAGTAGTCCAAATTTTGCAAGTTTGAAGGGACGATGCAGACTGATGATGTGATCTGGTCACTCTAATTTTCATAGCTCTAAGGTGAGAAGAAGCTCTTCCTTGTCTATAATGTCATCATCATGTGCTTGCAGAAGTAAGATGCCTTCAATGTTTATGTTACTCACCATGTTTCAGAGTTTCAGTATTCGCATTCAAATTAGCAAGCTTATATTGGATTTCAAATATGACAACAAATTGGAAGCGGAAGTATAGAATATTGGTATTGGTATTCACATTGGAAGTTGGGCTTAGCATAAAGTGTTGTGAAGTTCATTGGGAAGTTGAGAAGTTCATTCCAATTTTGAAATCAAAGCTCATTTTGATTGACAACCTCATGGACAATGTAGTCACCAGTTCCAAATAACCTTCTCCATGAACTTTGCAAAACACCACAATAAAAGTAATATGAATTATGAAATCAACTGTAAAAAAATATAATGGGGTACCAATACCAAGAAGTTAAGCCAAGTAAAGTTTGACAAATAGCTTTGACCCAAGGTGTCAGTTATTTCATTTTTAGAAATTTTTATAATAGACATACTAGCAATGAGCATTTTGGTTTCTAAATGTATTACAAAAACACAATGCTTAGAGGGCTTGAACTAATGGTACAATAAGGCAGATGACTTACCGGAACAAATCCTGGTACATTTCGAAGCCCTTGTCCATTCCTCTTCCTTTCTGCAGACCTGGTAGTTGCATCACTAAAGCTGATAAACAATTAATAATAATAATTAGTTCCAAAACAGTGCAATGGTATTACTTGGATCACCTAAGGTTGGTAATCTTATGGGATTAATCAAATCAAGTAGATTGCTTGACTAATAATTCATCTGTTCACAGGGTGCAGTACCACTAACTTTTTTCCTCCCACTGGCTTTTATGACATAAGGGAGTAATTGATGAATTTATTTCATCTCCTATGGCAGGAACTCAGGGCCAAAGGTCATGTACAAGTTGTCAGGATGAATGGAAAACGAACATGGGAATCATTCCATAAGGCTTTGCCTAAGCCATGGATTATTGGCAAGCGTATTTAATTTCAACTTGCCAGACATAGAGCTTTTTTAAAGTTATTAGTTAAACTAATAACTGCTAGTCCATGGTAAAACAGCAAGTCTGTACAGAAATGTACTTCTCACAAAATCAATTAATATTGACTTAACAGTGAACAAAAAACAATATTCATTTGATAGAACAGAAAACATTGTACCAAAATTACACAGAGGAGATTCTACCAAGAATCACAAATTGACTTTTCATTCAATAGATGAAAAACAAATTTAATATCACAAAGACGGTTTTTTTTGTTTTAATATTGCAAAGACAAAACGTCCCTAACTGCCCCTGAAATTGATACTAAAATATTTATTTGGGCCAAAGCACGGTTTAAATGAAGAAGAAAAAAGGAGATTGTCTAAATCGATATATGGGGTATACCTGACAAATTATACCGCCACAACCAGTCTTGCATTCTAATGAGTATTTGCGCGCAATTTGATCTAAAAAAACTACTGTGGAGAATAACCTTGTGCACTCGCAGGGAGCTGGCTAATCCAAAAGGTAGCAATGTGCTGGGGTGTTGAGTTTCGACGTTAGACAAACATCACCTCGTGGGCAGCGCTGCACAACCTTTGGCGCAGGGTTAAGGCGATTGAGCAGATTATAATTTATTGCCGCTTCAACGTACAGCGTCCCCCTCGAGAAGACAATTTGGCATTCGGCGAAGAGGCAAAGGGAAATTATTTATTTAAAACATAACTTACTCGGTGACCGTCGACTTGGAGTCATCTGTGAGCGCATCGCTCGACAGGCTCTGCACGTCCGAATCGTTCACAGAAACAACAGGAGGAGCCGGTTGACCAAACATACTTGCGATGACCCCTTTGCTCAGTTTTTGAAGCAAAAAACTAGAAGGAAGAGATAAAGCGAGAAAAAACAACAACATTATGAGTGCTTGTGTGATGTAAATCAGTTAATCTTCAACCGCGAATCAACTCGCAGCCGGCCTAATTGAAACAGACAGTAGAAAATATTTGCCTCTGTGCCGAGTATACAAGTCGGCCCGAAGTACCATTTAAACAAGACAAATATTGAAAGAGGCGCACAAGATTGATATAATAAAAGCCATGTCAGATTTTTTCGGCCAACGTTTGAGACCCTGATTGCCATTTAATATAAAGGCGCCGAACGTTGGGAAACCACTATGAAACATGGACGCTATTTACTGTAGGCTAAAATAGAACCAACCTTGATTGCCTTTGGTGCGAACAGCGACTGGAAGCACTCGAGACAGTGTCAGGACAAAAAGACGACGCGACAACAGTATTGCAACGCAAGTGGCGCTCGAGTTCAGTGTTTTGATATTCAATCGACAAGATTAAAAGGCTCATTGCCTATCGGGGGTGTTTTCGCAGTGTGTCAATTCGTTCAAACTTCAAAGAGGTTCAGTCCAGGCAAAGATTCCGGTTTGCGCCTTGTCCCACGCTCGAAATACTTCAAGTAAAACTCAAATGTACCGCAAATACTGTAAGTGACGGCGAGTGCGTCAGAATGCGGACTTTCCCGTTTTTAATAGCCAGACGCAGAAAACATAAAAGAAATCTGCAGAAAAGCTTGCGAGAAAAACATGTGTATTTCATTTACAAGTATTGTCAATACCCTTCAAAATAGATCTCTCAAGGAGGTCTCAGCAGTAAGCAGAATTTTATAGAAGAAAGTCGCGCTAACGCCAAAATGTTCGATAATTTGCTTGCGTTCCATCGAATTCCACGGAACTCGGTGAAGGAATTCGTGTTGTTGTTATTTGTTGGGGTATTTTTTTAAGCAATTGGCCTCTTTTATCAGCAGCGGGTATCAAATTTGCCGATTCTTTTCCGCAAACGACTCTGTTGGCCGCTCGAAGGGAAAACAAGCGGGACGGTGAAACAAAAATCTCGACTGGAGACGGAATATCAGAGATACCGACGAAGCGGGTAATTCTCGAGTAGAACCCTTGACCACAACGAAACGGCACCTCTCTGCTATGCAAATTGACCATCATTTAATGAAGGATTCGGCGGAAAAGCGTAACCTATCTTCCTGTTGAGACAGTCGAGATAAAAAACATTTCCACTCGTTGGAAAGCTGCTTTGAAACATCTAAGCCGCGTTCGACAACCAGATTAGCTCTTTTGGCCATGTTTATCGAACTATCAATTCGCACCGTAGGACAAGCCCCGCGCTACGAGAGAAAATCGATATTCGTATTTCGAGTGAGGTTAAAGAGCTTATGAGAGACGGTATGAATATATAGTGTTTGTTCGTCCTAAGTACGGATTACAAACAACTTTATGTCATTTGAAATGAAAGCGGAAAAAGCAAAATAGGCCGCTAGAACTCTTTTTGGACGAGAGCGAACCCGCATGTATGTTTCTCAAAGTGAAATCGACAAACTCCGACAGGGAGTATGTTAATTGCAGCATAGCAAGTTTGTTTTAGTTCTGAAGTTGACAAAACATTCACACTATGTTACTCTCAAAAGATAAACTGCCCTTTCGAATTCCTCCGTATTATTAATAGTGCAAAATACAACAGCCGACATACACTGAGTTCAATAATCTCGACATAGAAGCGGAAGGCACCTTTAACCCAACAGACAAATAGATTTCAATTAATTGCAGAGTGGTCAGGGAAGCCGACACGAAATGAACCAGAGACTATTCACTAGCTCGTCCGTTCATTTCACCGTGATTTCGCCGACTTCGTCTCGCTGATAGTACAACGATTTGGCTCTTATCGGTCTCACGTCGATGGCTTTTACATGTAAACGACAACAATAAATACGACGGCGAGGGAACAAAGGTACTAGAAAGCAATAGCCAATACCTTTGATAGGGCCGCGTATTAAATGTAACAACACAATTTCAAAAAACTTACCCCTCTTTTTCGCCGTCGACTTGTCTGTTGTTTGACCTTGCAGCCGTATCATAACTCGTCCATTGACGATGATTTGGCTCTGCTTCGAAAGCTAACACTTTCTCTTCGGGTAGCGGCGGTAAAGCAGTGCCAACAAAGCGATTATTTCGAGTAGAAACCCGATCTTTGTTCACATTTTTGCCCGACTCCACAGCCCAGAGTTTGTAAATATCTGAACGAGTAAACTTGGCGAAGTGAAAGTCATTCATATACGAGAGTATCGCCTCCTGAGCGCCGTCAAACGTCGACTCGCTTGGCGGCTGTCCACTGTTCAACTTATGCTTCACTTTCGCCCGAATCGAATCCTGAAGAATACCACCACATAAGTCCTTCGTGTGCATGAAGTTATTAAATGTTGTGTTCGCCTTCGAGGTTGCAAGATTTGACCTGGCGTTCGCTAATCGCCTGAATTCCTCGCATGATCGCCAGAAATCAAGTAGGGATTCGTGTTTCTGAAGTCGTAAATACTCGCGGAACATTTCGTAGCCAGAACGATCGGAAAGTAATCCTTGAAGTGATGAGCATCCCTCGCAGTAACTTGGCTTTGTCGCACTTCCCTCGGGTTCAAATCCTAAAGGAGCCATCATCTCTTCTTCCATTCCACAGTTTGAATTATTCACTGGCTCGTAAATCTCCTTACTCGACGGCCGTCGGGGCACAGCACTATACTTCATTTGCTTGTCTGACGAACGAGACAGATTTGGGTCAGAATCTTGGCCTGGCGGTGCCGGTCGAACGCCAGAACTCGAAGTGTGTTTCTCTCTGTTTTCCATAAGTGTGTTGTTCGGGAAAATATACCAATCTAAAATTCACATGTACACGAGAACCGAATAGCGGTCGGAACGTCGCTCACAGATGCCAACGGTAGTCCACACACAACTCGAAAACGATGAGAACGATCTGTTAGTCAAGCCACGCACTCCCTACAGTTAACTTCTCTCGAACAGTTTCGTTGATGACTAGCGACAAGATCGGCTCTTTTCTCTCACAAGATCAAACGGGACGCCGCATTCTGCCTCAAAGCAAATATTTTATAAATACAAGATCGAAGTCCTTCAAGATAAATGTGACGAGAGCATAATATAAGCACAATGAGCTGATTGGAAACGACTTGGTCGTCCTCGACCTCAAATCTCGCAACAAAAATCGCCTGTGACACGGACTGCTCCTTACTACGATGAAAACCAAACCGAACTGCATTGGCATCGGAGGTTAGCGAACTGGTGGGCGTTTGGTTGGAATTGTTGAAACCCTACGAGTTGCCTTTGGCGGTCCAACTTCAAACGGACCGCTTCTTAAGGAGGCGGTGTTAGGTCGATCAATCCCTTGGGATAAGACGTCAAAGCGCTTTTTGACACCGCACCAATGAGGAACGTCGAAGGAGTTGTTAGGGCTGTCGCACGTGCTTGTTGCTTCTCTCACACATGCTGACGATTCGCGTAATTAAGGGCAGCTGTGGTAGTGGTTTGGTTTGTCGGCTGCGCGTCGAGAAAGCCAACTCGATTGGAGGACGCCAATTCGCGATAATTATTCGCCTACTAACTGCGGCTTTTTTCAAAGATTCGTGGTGAACATCAGACAAAAAGAGTGAAAAAGATGGCTCGGCGAATTATTAAAGTCGTAAAAACGACAACAGAAACCGCGAAAGCAGACGCTAAATGTCTGTCGCTTGTTTTGGCCCGACTTGTCCGCGGCGACGGCCTGAAGAGCGTCGGAAGAGCCCGACGTGGCGACAAGAACCTATCAGAATCTATGTTGGCCCAAAGTAACGCCTGATATTGGCCGAAATACATTGATCCGTTCGTTAGTCATCAAAACAACAGTACGTCACTAGCCACTTGGAAAGGTCGGGTTTTTTACTCTGTGGCACGCGCGCTGACTTTGCCTAGTAGTTCGAACGTTTGGGGGGTCGCTGATGATTTATTTTTTTCGCCTTCGTGGGTTATTGATCGTGACGTTTGTAGTAAAGCGATTAAGCAGACACCCCATTTTGGAAAATAGTTCGGCTCGTTAATCGTTCTAATGGATTTAATACTTTTGATAACAAGGCCCTCCTTCTCAACACTTCCTGGCCCATTGGTGTGTGGCGGCTCTTTTTTCGTCTTCCATTTTTAAATTGCTACAAAGGTACCGTTCGACTAAATATCGAATCTACCAACCAGGATCGGAGCAGCGACATTATATCGCGGCAATTACGTATATCACGGGGGGCATTGTTATCCTAATAAGTGGTTACATTGGCGTTCATTTGAAAATCTTTATCGCCCGTTCGAGTGTTATAACTTGAGCAAATAGCGGAGCTCAGAAGTTGTATTAAAAACGACCACTTTATCGCATGTAGCGAGGTGCGAATCAAGGAATGACACTGTTTTTAATATTGCAAAACTGCGTTATCAAATCGGGTCTGGTCTCAAAGGAGGCCGACTGTTCCTTGATGGCGGAATCAGCAGATTACGAGACGCTCAAACAGCTCGGCTTTTTTACGCCGTTACAAAAGAAATCATTTTTTTGTTTATTATACGCGAGACACAATATAAACGGCGGCGCTTAGGAAATTATACAGGCTTTTGGCCGGGAAAATTGAAAGACGAAAATTGCTACTTCGGCTATACTGAATATTGTCATGTTCCAAATGTTTTTACAAGCTATTTATGATGAGCTTTTAATGGATGAGCCAGTCACTTAGGCGCTCAATTCAAACGCATCCGGTTGCCAAGAAATCTTAAAGACTTCACAGCAATTTTTTTGATTGGTGTGTTTAGTTTGCTTTTCAAGTTTTGTGGCTTTTGTTTTCTCCAATTTAAACTTTCTTTTGTCGCATAGCCTGGATAATGTCGCCGATGTCTGTCAGGAGGAAAAGATATTGACAGATAGAAGTTCTCTTTTGTCAACACTTCGGTTTTCTATGAAACGCCGTTTACTTGACTCAATATATCTGTCCTGTGGGTTTTGTTTTGGTCCTACAGCTTGTTAGAAGCAAAAACACGCATAATTATACAATCGGCACTGACAAACTCTCAGTTGGACCTTTTCAATAGAGCTTATTTCGTTACTATATATTTTTATTTCGTTACGTTCACTTTACTTTACGAATCTATTAACCATTTAAGCCGAAATAGATATACACATATATTGCGTTCGTCGTATCGCTACTAATAGCACGCCATGCACTGGCTTAATAATATGGCGCAAATTTAAAGTTTATTACATGCTCACGAGACGCGATATCAGTTTTAATTTCACACAATCATTAACGAGTGTCGACGCATAAAAATAATCATGCTCGATGACATTCCCGAAATCGATCAGTATAAACGATTTTTAACGAAATTTACTAAAAATTCTTTACTCCCTGACTGGCGATAATTCGGCAAATATGTAAAATACACTGCAATTGACTATTTTATAAAAACGAACCAATGCGACGATATGAATCGTAATTTTTTTGTCTTTGTTTCCGAAACAACACAAAGTACTTAATTATTACAGTACCAAAAAAAACACGAAAAAGATGAAAAAACCCAAAAATTTCATGCTTGAATGCATTTTGTGATGTCACTTTATACCTGGCGAAAATTTTGGGTTTTTTCCCATTTTTTATTTTACTCTGATTAATAAGTGAACAAATCTATTGCAAATAAAATATTGATGACCTTTTCAGTCTCATATATAAATGTTGAGCCTTAAAAGTTCGCAAAAAAAGACAACGTTTAATAATATCTCTTTGTCTCGCCGGGAAAATTATAGAAGAGTAAATAATTCTTTGAGCTGACCGCTAGCGCTATGGTCAATGGCTAGGCTTTTGTTCCACTCAGCAATGGATTATTAAGTTAAGTGAATGTGAATTGGAAAACTTGGGTGGTTAAAAAGGCGTAAATGATCAAAGTGTGTAAAGCTGGATTCAGGATCTTAACTTCAACCTTTTACTGACTAAAGGCACTAAAGACTGTTCTTCACTCGAGTGTTCTGTATTCAACATTGCATTAAGACGAGTAGTCGACTAAAATGTTGACGGTATCTAATAAGGACGTGGGTTTTTGTGTTTTCACTACATCTGTTCGACCCGTTGTCAATAACCTAAAAGCGTTCACCAATCCAAAAAGCTGGTACCAGCTTATTTTGGCAGCTTGAATGGGTCAATATTGCAAAACATGCGATCGCTCTTCCGCAACTGTATGGCTACAAATTTGCGCGTGTTGTGAATATGTGATATGTGTGTTGTACCTGCGCCAACGCGAAAAAGCGGGCAGAACAAAATTAAGAGTTAGACCAACGGGGGAGCCAAGATAAGGCCTGGGAACGACGTTTGAGCAGTGAACGTGATTTGGATGTAGCCAAAAATCTTTAAATGTTAGTTTTTCTGTGAGTTTTGAGCTGAAATACTTAACGCTGAACGTTGGGCTGTATATGAAACTGAAGCTATTGAAAAATGCTATTTGGTATAGAAACTTCAAGACTTTAGCTAAAAGGGAAATGTTTAAAAAATAGAAAAATAACTGCCATTTTGTTTGCCGAACGTTTTTATATTTTTTAATTATTTCCTTTTTAGCTAAACTCTTGAAGTTTCTATACCAAATAGGATTTTTCAATAGCTTCAGTTTCATATACAGCCCCGCAACGTTCGGCGTTAAATACCTTAGCTCAAAACTCAGAAAAACTACAACAAGTTTCTTAGTGTTATTTCCCAACGAAATATGGCCGAACATTTACCACATTTGAAAAAGTTTAACATAACGAGGAAACTTATGCTATACGTCAAATTGAAGCCAATGCTATTTCTAAAAACATACGTGCACAATGCATTTGAACAATTCGTTCTTTTGGAGTAATTTGTTATCGTCCCAAACAAAATATATAGCAGGATGCAGGGACGTATAGCCAGGGGGGAGCTGGGGCAGCCGCGGCTCCTCCCCTTTTGATATAAAACAACAGACACGTAACTACAAAACTGATGCAATATCAATTGTGTCAGGGAATAAACTGTAAACAGCGTATTCAATCTACTTAGGGTATGCATTTTGAGTATATATGTGACGTTTGCGTGTTTTGAGTATTTTATATGACGTTTTTTAACCTTTAGAGTCTGTAAAATCTTCCTCCAAAAGCCAGGAAATGGCATTTCAGTGACTCTCGATTTCAAAATTTTCTGGGGGAGCATGCCCCCAGACCCCCCTAAAAATTTGTTTTTATTTCGGCTCCCCCCTTTCAAAATCCTGGCTACGTCCCTGCAGGATGAAAAGTAAGTAACTTGAAGCACGGAAGCTGGCTTCAAAATCCCCCCCCCCCCCCTTGAGTTATCGTTCCAGTCTTTTTAGAGTTCAATGCGTTTAAGTCAGACTTACCCTTCTTGTATCCTGACAACTTTGGTTATATGTCTGTTATGTCTTCGTTATTTAGAAATCCCATCTGATCCCCTTATGATCCCCCTATTAAATCTCCTCATATTTCTAATCTCGAATCACATTAATTTGTGCAAAATGTTAAAGTCACGACAGCAAAAATTACTAGATCTCGTTTCCCGACAGTTTCAGTTGAAATCCCGAATCTTGTCCATGTTTTCTAGTTCGCATGGTACCCGCAATGTGTAACACCCCGCAGCAACTTGCGATTTTGTTATTCTTGCCGTGTTGCAAGTTGCAAGAAAAATCGTATCGTGTAAAGGTGCTGTTACACGATACGATTTTTCTTGCACACTGACTGATGTTGCACTAGAAGTCCGGGAATTAAAAACAGATATAATTATCAATATATTAAATGATGTTTTTCCATGCCCAATTCCTCCGCTTAAATACTGATATATATACATGAATACTATCGTAATCATTATATAGCATATATGCATCATTTATGGCTATGCCTGTGGCACATCCCATCATTTTCAGTTTTACAGCCAATTTTTAGTATGTAATTATAAAATTATGTGTAATTATAAAATTTATGTTGCTTTTTTGACCGCCGTCGTCGCCCTATACTGCATCGCCGTAAGGTCCTTAAAAAATGACTGAAATCGGCAAGGTATTTTCGTGAGCCGTGAAATGCCAATATATTTTCTTGTGAAATGTGAAATACCGGAATTTTGTGTCGTGAAACGTGATTTGTATTCCAGCCGTGAGCCGCCTGGGCCGTGATTGTCGATAATAATTGTCCGTGAAATGAGAATAAAGTACTGACGTTGTCGTGAAATGTGATTAAGCATTACGTATTTTATAATTTTAAGACTATAAGTTTAATTTGTTCTGATCTGATCTGCGAGAGCCATCGTTCTCCTAGACTTTCCTCGCGCGTCCACGATCTAGGGTCCCTATGCGGCTATGCCCCGATCGCGATCATTTTGGTCAGTATTGCCAGTACGTACGGGTGTTTAATTTTTAGAAAGCATGGGTGTTTGCGCCTGTCTCGTTTGGCTAACTAATATTTTAGTATATATAATGCTGTATAATTTCTCAATAAAGTTTAGAAAACATCCAATTTGGACAAAATCTTTTGTAAAAATGATAAAATGTGCCATTAAAAATATGTTTTAAAAGTTTCAAAATATTGCTCAAATGTTGCTTCAGATCGCGGGAAATGCCATTTTGAGACCCCAATTTCAAAAATTTTCTGGGGAAGCATGCCCCAGGACCCCCTACAACTGTGGACCACAACTTTAACTGACGTTTTAAAAATCCTAAATCCACCCCTGATTCTGAAGAATATCAGCTTCAATCTACCCAGCTTCAATCTACTTCGCCTTCTGTGAATAATTGTCACAGAGTTGATTAAACGTTCCCGTAATTTTTTGTGAAATGTGAAATGGCAGTTTTCTTATCCATGAAATGAGAAATGACTTTTTTTATTTCCTGGGAAACGTGATCCATACCCCCCCCCCCCCCCTTTACCACCCTCAGTAATAGTGATGTACGTTGCTTTTGGTTCTATTTTGTTTCAATTAATAAAGTCCCAACACACTCTGTTTCAAAAAACTTTTAAGCTATGCAGACCGGTAGCGTTAAACTATCTGATTGTTTCAATTGTTGTTAAAACTTGTGTTAAAAAAAGTGACCAAAATCGGTCAAAAAGTAAAGGTTAACCCCTTTACTTTTTTTTTCCGTATTTTTTTCAAAAAAAAAAAAATAAATTATTTAGCCAAAATACAGCCTTCTCCTTTTCACAGAAGGTTTAAACACTGACTCAACACTTTCAAAAGTGACCAAAATCGGTCAAAAAGTAAAGGTTAACCCCTTTACTTTTTTTTTCCGGATTTTTTTCAAAAAATCAAAAAAATTTTTTTTAGCCCAAATACAGTCTTCCCCTTTTCACAGAAGGTTTAAAACGACTTTATTTAACCGTTTTTGACCCTAACGCAAAAGTTTCAAAAGTGACCAAAATCAGTCAAAAAGTAAAGGCTAACCCCTTTACTTTTTCTTTCCGGATTTTTTTCAAAAAATCAAAAAAAATTTCTTTAGCCAAAATACAGCCTTCTCCTTTTCACAGAAGGTTTAAATTTGTTTACAAAACGTTCAGTACAACTCGTATTAGAGCCTAATGGCTGTGATGCTATAATTTATGAGACAACAGACTACAAGCTCAAATATACTCAGAAACTGATGTTTTGGGGCCCCAGACAGTAATCGAACCTGCAACCTTCTAATATATGACCCGTTTAAAGTGCTTATATCACGTGCGGGATTTTAACGTATTTGAATAGGGCAAAAAAAATAGTTAATAAGTTATTTTACCGTTTTGATTTACTTTAATAGTTTCTGACATATAACTGAAGCCTTTAAACATGCCAATTTCGGCTTTTCGCCATAAATTTCCGCCGTTCATTTTAAGCACGGGAGCCTGGGACTCAGGAACCTAAGCCGACCGTCTTCTTAGTTGGAATCAATGTGCGTACTGGAAAACGGGTGTGAGCTGGACATTTCGATTTTTCTGTCAAATATAAGTTGTTTTGGATTGACTTGTTCCTGAGTCCCTGGCCCAAGGTGTTGAAATGAACGACGGAAATTTTTGAGAATTGGCATGTTTCAGAAGCCAATATGTCAGGAACTATTTGACTAAATCAAAAACGGCAAAATAACTTATTAACTGATTTTTTCTGTTCTATTTAAATACGTTAAAACCCCACAAGTGATATAAGCACTTTAAGTTGTCGACGCTCTGTATAACCACTTAGCTATACTGAGGCCCAGTTGGAGAGCAAAGGTTGTATATAGTCATATCGGCTAAGCGGTATCAGTAAACGTTTCACATGACATGATGATGATGTAGTTAAAGTATAAAGTTAAGAGTATACGCTCCAAACGTAGACTATAATAATATAATTTATGCTTGTTCACAATAATAACATAAGCACACTTAAATATCGGCTGTAAATTATTGGTTGATTTGTTTGACATATATCAACAAAAGTTTTGCTGTATGTTGTCGGCAGCTTAGTTTTGGCGTATGTTGTCGGCAGCTTATATCACTCCCGAGTCCCGATATGACATAAACTTCTGTGACCTGCATCTATATTCGGTCTATTGGACCTTGCAGGCGAGTTCCTAAAACTAGTCGAACTCCAAATTGGTTGCGCATTTGGCCAACCCTGAACCGGCTCACCGACTGGCTTACTTCATTTGAAGCAAAAAGGTGGCCTCAACCGCGCGTTCTTTTTGTTAGAGATTAAAATCAATTTAAAATACACCGGCTTTAATATGGAAATCATTATATTGCGAGCGATAATTCTTTTTCCTTCTTATCTACTTGGGAAACACATGAAAAACCCATCAGTCGCTAGTAGCAATGGAGGTGCAATGCTGAACATTTGCCTGCAGTAGGTGGTAAACATTTTCCACTTAATACCGCACTTTTCAGGCCTTTTTAGAACGACGATCGCCGACAACCAACGGGCCACTCGGCCGAAAATGAAAAGCGCAAATGTCTTCTACATATGGTCGGCTTACCTCTGACATTCTCTCCAGACACCGTATAATTAGATTTTTCAATTACACTTACGCCGTTTATATTCTTTCAGTGTTTCGTGGGCCGAAACCCAATTGTTTACATAAACGATTCATTTTGTGCGCGCTGGGGAACGGGACGTAACCAGCTGGGCATATCAAAACCAACGTCCGAAAAGCCGCAAAGTGGGACAATGCCCCGACACACGGGCCCCGTTTTGGCTAATATTAAAAAGAGCGAGCTAATCAAAGAGCGTTATCCAAGGTGGTCGCTCCGAGCTCGGTTCAGATAATACTAGTTTGTGTTGTGGTTTCTCTTCTCTTATGGTAAGAGAAATTGTAGACTTCTGGTACACTGTATACAATCAATGACGAAAATGACGGACTGCCTGACAAAGCCTGTGACCAGAAGTTGCGCCAGGAAACGATTTTCTTATGTGCAGTAGTCGTGTATATCGCTTACACGTTCAATAACTCAGTTTGCTGGTTCAATGTTGTCAAGCATTTAGCGACATAGACCGCCCAACTGCCCAAGCGTACATTTTTTCGTTATTTTATAATCTCGTTCCCATTAATATCCCGAGTATAATGACGAAACCGCCGACCATTATGACAAACACCCCTGCCAAACGTTTTGCGCATCGAAAAAAGAGCGGGAAAACACTAAACTATTTGGACTGGTCCGAGAATCCGACACAAAAGTTAAAATTATAAGCATACTTCCCAAAAGATAAGGTAGGTAATTTGGCTTCTTTGTAACATATTCTGAAATGACCCCTTCGTAATTTTGATTATGCTTTTTTTAGAACACTAAATGAGTAGTCGAGTCTTACTTAGTCTTCACTGTCTGGTTGTTGTTGCCACGGCTAGTTCCCACTTCTCTTGCAATGTTTACTCTAGCAAACTAACGCATGCGCAAACGTTTGGCAGCGGTGTTATGATTGCTTTATCAAAAACACTGCCAAAGCAGCAAGCTACTTTTTAGCATTTATGTTAATCGGGCAATCGAAGTAAGCATTTACGAGAGTATGAAAGTGAAAAGAGGATATCGAAAATTATGTTCATTTTACTACCGAAAAATGCAGCCATGGCGGATGTTGTCTCAAGTTTGGGGAAGTGGGAGGGGGTGGGTCGATCAGACATTCGTCTGCTTCTAATATATTCTCAGAAAAGCTCTATGAATCAGAATTTCCTCGCAATTGATTCGCGGAAGAACTGAGTTTTGTTCGTTTGGTTCGTGGTTTCTATCTGCGTTGAAATTCGGTTAGCTTCTTCACGAGGCGGTCATTGTCCATTCTCACGACGTGAGCTGACGAGTTACGATTTTGTTTGTGATCCTGGCCTTTTAACTTGCATCCTGTGGTCCGGAATATGTCGTTGTTGCTGAACTTGTAGGTGTAGCTGTTTGGTGGAACCTGCATTGGTGTTACGTCCCAAGCCAAACAATCGTATAACTAGACTATCATTCTATTACGTCAGTTTTATTACAATACATGTTTCAAAAGAAAATTATTCCTTTCTCGGCCATCCTTTTATGGTAAACAAACCATGCCCAATATTACTTATAATATACCCAATTCTCTCCTGGCACTTCCACCTTAATATATATACAGAACTCGCGATCAAACTCTTGGTAACGCCCTCCGTGGCTCATGCAGTGGTCAGAGCATTGCACTAGAATCGCAAGGTCATGGGTTCAATTCCTGTCGGAAGGCCTGTGTAGTGAGGCCCTGTTAGGGGGGGTGCACATGTCGCCAGTCTGAACTTCAAAACTTGTCGTGTCGCAATTTTAAGACTTGGTCATGTCCTTGTCGTTATTTCGGCTGAATTGCCAGTTGCCATAATAGACCATAATAGACATAATACTAAAAGCAAAGTCTAAAAAGGATAGAACTTTTTATTTCAACAAAGTTTAATAACTTTTAGTCTCTTTACAAGTATTCCATTGACTAGTCTACAGATCCAGGCGATTAGGACGAACCACAGTTCTACCAGATGATGTCCTCATCGGTAGTATAGGTGTGGACTCGACATATACATTTATATGTTCATCGTCTGACTCCTGAAATTCTTCGTCACTACTACGACTGTCTTGAGCTTCAGGTAAAAGATCTTCCACATTACGAAGGTCATTTAGCAGTTCCTCGTAGAATTTCTCAGAAAGTTTTAAAGATGTTGATTGTTGCACAAAATCATTTGCATCTACTATTCGTAATACATTGTCGCGATGAATGTTCACATCTCCGTGAAACTGGAACTCCAAGCAATCTTCAAACGTAGGTACAAATAACTTGATGTCAAAACAGGGACTGTGCTCGTCCTCCGGGACATCAGATATAACGACACCCACAAAGAACGGACCACTTACAGAAACTCCACGAATGTGATCTTTCACAACTACAACCGTGTCCATTTGAAATAAATTGACACCAGTGCTTTTATCAGCAGGTCTACGTCGATTATCAGTATTATCCTCATTTCCTGGCCTAGGTTGGAGTACATCAGCGAAATTAATCGGTTGCGGTGTGGGATCATCAGCTGTATAAGCAAACAAGGGCAGCGTACCGACGTTGTCTTTAGTTGTTTGGTTTCGCACTGTCCGTTGACGTACGGGTTTTCCAAAGCTATCTCGCCAATCCCTCATCACTTTTTGGTCTTCTTTCGTCATTTCTACTGACGGAGGGAACGAAATTGAAGGCAGTTCCCTAAAGGCATATTCCATCGCTTCTGGTACTTCGTAGTACGAGGATGGTGAGGTATAGTACAGGAATCCAGTGTGTGTAAGCTGCTTTAATGACTCTTGAATGGTAGGGCCGAATAAGTGGGCAAATTCAATTACAGTAGGCATGTCATTTCTTGAACGCATTTGGCTGAAGAAATTCTCTACGACAAGGGTTAGAGTTGCTGCTAACTTAATATCCTTGTGGAAAGCAGGATTGACGTCGTTGAGAAAATTTCCTAGAGATGATAAGGACTCCTTCAAAATATGCATGCTACGTAGACTCTTCCATGACACCGTTCCTTGGGGCCCTTGAGTTGCAACTTTCTTCCCAATGAGATTTTGCACTTCGTTGACCCACTGTTCACAAGAAGAAATAATGTCATTCAGGGATGACAGTGCCTCATGTATGGTGCGCACTTCCGCCTGTACTCCCTTCAAGTGCACCCCAAACATCTTGTATAGTACATCGAGCAGCTCGAGAAATTTGCATAACGAGTTGGTAGGAGTAACCATTCTTACAGCTCCAACAGCGGTGTCAGTGACGTAGATAGTTTTTCCCTCGGCGCACAAGGCTGTTGGCTGGGAGAAGGAGGCAGAATGGCTTGAACCATCTTTTGAGCCATCTTTGCCAGATCCAGCAAGTATTCTAATTGTTACATTCGAGCCAGCGGGTGACGGTTGCGATAGTTCTCGGACAACACGGGAGCCACGGTCGGTAAAGATAATTCTTCTGTCACTGGTGGACTCGAGTCCATGCACGATCTGACAGTCGGGTGTACCATTCTTCACAACCAGGACAGCCTGTGAAGTCCCAAGGTCGAACTTTGTAATACCGCCTTCATTTCCTGAATCACCAATATACAAGTTGCTTCCATCAAAGGCCAATCCAAAAGGCTGTGAGTTAACGGGCAGTTTCATAAGTAAGTTGACACTTCCTCGCAGATATGCGCCATTGTTAACAATGTTCACTTGGTAAACACCGTGGGAATTGCAGTCAGTCACCATAAGCATATCTTTGGCGGCGGCAATCACAGCCAGAGGACTTACGAGGTCTTTATCCAGAGACAGTTTATTAAGGTCAGAAAGACAATAATTGACCCTTTTTCTCTCGTTCTGGAACCACTTGGTTAGAGCTTCTACCAAAACCTTTTTCCTGGAAGCCTCGGGGACTTGAACATCTACTTCTTTAAGTTTCATACGAAGCTCTTCAACTTTCATTTTCTTGGGCTCAATAAATACTGATGGAACTACAGCTTTGTAAGCAAGCCTTCCATGACCGGTGTCAGCAACAAAGACGACTCCACCAGAATAAGTCACACCATTTGGACTCTTTAGTGACTTTGACACTTCTGAGATATCAACAGGATAGTGAAGCCGTGCCAGAAACAGGCGGCACCTTTTGTTGTCGGTAATAAAAAGACTACCATGATCAGCGACACAGACGCCCGTGGGATTTTCCAGCACTCCCTTGCAATTTCCCTTGTATAAGCGGAACATCTCAGGAACTATGGTCTGAACAACCCGTGGAATTTTTCCAATAATGTCTCTTACAGATGGTTTAGCTATAACAAGCAAATTTTCAACTGACATTCTATCACGATTTCGGATGGCGTCGAGTGTCGTTGCCTGGTGCATCTGACGTTTAATGGTTTCATCTACATCATTATAAAGCACGCGAAGATTTGACAGATTAAATCTTTCACCACTGTGGTACAAAAACCAGTTGGCGAAGGCTGACTTGAAACATTTTCCAAGATGAACTGCTTCTGGAACCGGATTTAGGTACTTCATATCCCTGTCAATTGAACCATTTTGAGAAAGGCTAAGAATCTGTTCCATGGCCTTTTTGTTACTTTCCTCGCAATCAGCCGTCCACACAAGTACCATCAGCTTCACGCATTTGGAGCCACACTCCAGACAGTGGTCACAGGCGCGCAATGGACTGTCTATAAATCTGTGTCCCTTTTCATAACAAGCTTGACAAACTTCTTGGGTCTGTAAGCATTCTAAAGAGAAAAAATGATATATAGCTACCGTATATAGATCTATATATGAGCTCTAAAATTATAAGCTAACATTATGCTTTTTGGTTTCGCTCAGGAAATATCTCCCAAATGTACGACGGTGAGTTTTCAAGTTGAATAGCATAATACTATATGTAAATCGATGTACCTGGACAATGGCTTGTGCAAGATTCTCCTAAATTGGCGATGACGTTCATGTCTGTTGGAATGTATTGAATTAGACATCGAAGACAGATCTGCAGCTGCTTAACCCATTTCATTATTGTATCTGCTTTATCTTCTCCAGAGACACGTTTTCCACTGTATTCTAATCCAACAGGAAGGGATAATCGATTATCAAGTGAGGTGACAATTTCACAGTTAACTTCAGTAACAAATGCTGTCTTAAGGGTCTCTGGTTCAGGAGACGGATTCATCCTGACATAGTCAAGATCAACTGGGAAAAGAAGTCCCACCAGGTTTTTCACGCGTGTATCAAACTGTAGGCCTGGTTTAATAGCAATTCCATCGGTAGCTAAACTAACTGGAATGGTACGAAGATTTGGAAAATCCACTAAAGACGGTAAAGGAACTACATTGCTTTCTCCCGACTGTGCAATCAGCAGAAAAGTTATTAAAAGACTTTTGATGATACCACTCTTAGTCGTATAGCCTGCCTTTCCTTTGTTTCTGGTCGATTTGGATGGCACAAAAGGAAGGTTCCAATCTTTCCATTGGAAATTATACTTCCCACCTTTTTGCTGTCCCTTGAAACCTGGACCACGCAACAAATTCATAACTCTGTCCTTGCCGTGGAATGCGAGAGTTTCGGTGAATAATGTAACGTCATTGTTGTGGCAAAACTGCTTCCGAGGGTCGCCTGACTTTTGAGCAAACTCTAAAGCGTTTTCAAGCATCTTATAAAATATATGATTTCGCGGAAGGTTTCCACTTTGAATTTCTCTTTGCAGTGCAACAACAACCGGATCCAAGTCATCTAATGATCTGTAAAAGGAATTGTGTAATCATCTAAGTCATCAATGGAACAAAATCTCCAAAATCTTCAAAAATCAATGGTTTTAAACGAAAATCAATGGTTTTAAACGAAACAGTAAATAACGATCACTCACATAAAGCCAATGTTGTCAGTATCATTCCCCTCATCAGTTATATCCTCATCAATAATATGGTCTAATATATCATCGTTGGTTGCACAAAGTTCCTCACTCTCCACATTTTCTCTTAAAAATGAAACAGATAAAACAACTTTATCCACTTTATTGACTTTATTGATCTTTAATTTCAAATCTCTTCGATAATTACATTTACAAAGCAATTAATTTGTAACACAAAAAACAAGTGGCTCTAGAAGATTTAAATCGGCCGCTGTTGAAAGACGTTGAAACTTTTCTTACGTTGCTTGGTACATTTGCATTCTCGAGAAAACGTCTCTTATGTCTCCACTTTTCACAGGCTTGCAACTATCCCAGTGATCTGACAAAAAACAAAGAGTAAGAATGTTCTAATCAGCAATGAAGACATTAGCAATTTATTGGGAGTAGAAGAAGAGAAAGTAATACAGTTCATATACTTACTATCCTTAAAATGCTGATAGTATCTTAAGCGGTTGGTCGTTCGAATGCTACCACACTTTCCACACTTCACATGGATTTCAGTTATCGCGTGTGAGCCAGGAAAACTAACTTGTACGTCTGCAAAGTAAAAACAAACATTAAGTATATTAGATTATATTTGTACCACTCACCATTATGTTACCTAATGTACAAGAGTATTGAGTATTAGATCTCAACACATCGTCATAATGTCATACATTATTAAGACAATTAAATGATTAACAATTTTCTCTTGATTAAAACCACTAATCATTGAGAAAAAAATAAAATAAATTCAGATAATCCGAAATTCCATGTCATCTTAAAAACTAAAAACTAAAAATGCAAGTTAAACTCAAGATACAAAATTGAAACAGTGGTATTTCACCTGGACTGCAATGTTGTCATGACTGATTTAAACCTGGTTCTTATCTGAATTTGTTTGAATGTATATTTCCATAAGATTTTGGCTGACTAAAAACAAACTCTTGTAGCTTTCCTTCACAGTAATTATCGCCACATTTACACATTGATACTGGTAATTGTTGATTTCTAGAATGAACTCCTTTCGTAAACACACATCATGTCTGGTAAAATAGCTGTTTATAAAGATGCGAGGGGGATTTATATACAAACTTTATTTACTTCTTACCTTTTTTGAATTTTTCAAGTAGTTGTTGCTGTTCCGTAAGTCTTTCAAAAGTAAAATCTTCAACCCTACCAATGTCACCAGTGTATGCGCGAAGCTTCTTGAGGAGTTCTTCGTCTTTCACAACACGCTCGTCACGTTTGTAGGGTCCTCGCAAAACTTTACCAAGCTTACTTGTAGGGTCTTTAGTTAATCTGTTGCATCTGTATTGGATTTCAAGCAACCGCACTAAAACATGAAGACACACGTTACTAAACTAAAATTGTCAGCTGTCGGTTCTGCGTGGTGTTGTAATATTAGTGTCACCATTTATGACAGTTATACATTCAAAGTAGAATACCTAAAACATACTATTAAATTTTACTTGCCTAGAAGAGTGCACTGCCCCATTCCACTATAAACCTTTGTGCGCAGATTTTCCCACTCCATTTGGCTACTAGCAATGTAAGTCTTTCCAGCATTAGATGCACCATCACGATTGTCACATATTCCTATTTCTATGTTAAAATCACCAATCTGCCACCTTTTAGCATCAGTTAACAATCCATAATTCTTGCGCAGATCTGACTTGAGGGAATGTAAATCCTTGTGGCTTTCATGTAGGGCTACAAGGGTATTTCTAGTTCCGGACTGTTTACTATGACCAAACTTGTAAACCTCAACAATAGCATCACATGTCAGATATGTATCATTTGCCTGTAATGGAGTAGACCTACTGACTTCACTGGCACTACCAGTGTTTAACCGACTTTGATCTGCAGAGTAGTCACATACGCTGACCCCAAACTGGGTGATAGTTCTCTGCTGAAAGTTATGACTCTTGCTCACTTCAGTAGAAGGCTTGTCAGTTAAATCAGAAAGAGAACTCGAGCAGCTAATTGTAGATGCTGCACTTGAATAAGGAGAGGATTCTCTTTTTCTTTTCTTTTGGTATGGGCCCTGTTTTGAATGGTCATGTTGGTGGCGTCGTTTTCTTCTTTTTAATTGCTCTGAAAATATTGATATGATATTAGGTCATATTATATTAATATTCTAATCCCTGAAAATTAGTATCCATTGATGAATAATATTAATGATAATGATAATAACAGAACTGAAGGCTCAGGGAGTGGTGACCCTGCATTGCCAGCTGGTTAGCCGAAAGCATTTTCTTGCCTTAATGGGCTATCAGTTGCAAGAAGGTCCAAGAATACTTGTCCACAGGTGTTGGGTAACCTGCCCAGTTAGTCCAAGCTTGGTCACAATAAGTAAGTCAGGAGCACAATTGGTCACAATTGCTAGGGTCAAGCAGGTGTTATACTTCTTAATATGAAGGAAATTAAATTTGGTCCCTACAAGTTCTCTGAAAGTGCATTTGTCTGGCTTTGCCTTCCCTGACTATGGACACTATGTAGTTGTTCATTGTTGGGAGTCAATGTCAGGAAAAAACCTACCACTGACACCACTGTCCTTACAGTTATAATTCTATAATCACTATAAGGGTATTTAGATAACTTTTAATATTTAGGTTTGCTTCATTCACACATCGCACACATGTAAGTCATGTAATTGCACGTATTGAATTTGTTGATGACGTTCATAGCAATCATATTAAAAATAAAAAAATAAATTAAATTAAATTAAATAAAAGGTTATATAAATTACATATAAACTAATATAAAATTCATAAAAGCATGTAAAACGTGTAGTTACATGTATGTAAAAAATTGTTAACCCAAATAATACTAATTCACTAAATACTAATGGTCACCAATAAACTACTAACTAGACTACTAAATATAAACTACTATGGTCTACTATAAAGGACTACTAATGTCACTAATAGTGCATATATTTGTTGTCATGCGAATATTAAATTCGTACATACCAGGGCTGACAGTGACAGGGCTATTTGTTGATCGTTCTCTCTTCGATTTCTTCCTATTCTTCTTGACCTTAACCTTTTTTTCTTTTCCCTCTTTGTCTTTTTTGTGCCGCTTGTGCTTACCCATGCTTAACGATTATAATTAGTACTCTTTCATGGGATTTAAAACAAATTAAAAACGCAAAGCACTTACTGTAAAATGCTCAAAACCACAGAGCAGAACGTGTCTATTATCGTAAATCACCGTAAACCTTTCGTAGACCTCTCGTGGCGTGTTTTCAGTTTAATTACCGCTGACCAGGAATCGAGTTAAATGCTTCCGTGATTTGATCGATATCTTTGATCTGAACATCCACGGGAGCATCTGAATCATCTGATGACTCTGATGGTCTCTGATTCGATCAGTATTCAAAAAGCTACAAAACACAGCGTCGCTGTCGAATTTTAAGAAAAACAAGATTCGCTGTCATTTTTTTACTACTCTCCATTCGCTGTCGCAATTTTAGTCAACTTTGGTTTCGTTTGTCGCCATTTTAGCTCTCGCATGTCGCTGATTTAACGCAATGTCGGCTGTCGGAATTTACCCTAACAGGGCCTCTGTAGTCGCATTTATTTTCGCAACTGGTCCCGGTCTGGTCTTAAAATGTTTATATTCTACACTTGAATTTTCCTTCACCCAAAATCCTGAGAACATGCTATGTAATCGAGTGAAATGCTCAATATTACTTATAATATACCCAATTCAACTATATAAGCTTTGCCCTATATATCCATAAGCATAGAGCTGGCGGCAGCGCCTAAAAGGGGGTCTGATTTTCCGTGCGGCCAGGAAATGCTGGCTCTGGAACGAGATTTCGGGGACTGCTCTTGAAACAATGTAAAAATGCCTTTATTAAAAACAATACAAACGAATTGAATAATAAAACTTGTCCGGCACTGTGCAAGCTGTCTGCACAAATGTAAAGGGCACAGAACAAAAAAGAGTGAGGTTATGTAATAACTAAGGTTAATATATAGCTAGGTAACAATGTGTGACGTATAAAAGGTTGGTGTAGGGTGTAACAGGTGGGAAAATTGTCTGAGCATGCGCGAAAACCGTGATATAAACAAGCTTGCGGGGGACTGGGACGGCAATATGGCGGCTTTTAAGCTGTAAATAATCCGAAGAGTTTTTTGGTAATTCTACTTCTTTTTAGATATTTTATTAAAAACGAAATACTGAATAAGAAACATGCTATGTTCTACCATACAATAAAAAAGAGAAAAATCCATAATAAATAAACCCAGAGAAAATGAAAAGAACAATTCACAGCAAAAATAAGGAGTTATTGTCACATCTTCATATCACTGCCAATTTAAATTACAACAGAGTCTACTACAACACATGAGTAACATTCCAACTTTTTTTAACATTAATAAGCAATAAGACTATATATAAACATTTAAACATAGGTACATGTAGCAGAATATATGTAAATTAAATAAAGTTGAATCCTTTCAGTATCTTCACTCAATGTTGTTGGTCAACCTTTGCTTGAACACACTTATTTAAATCTAGCAATTTCAAAATAAGCATGTATATAAATATATACAGCATATTAAACACTTCACTCTTTTAACTTTTTCTTTAGCCATTAATATAGCTAATATAGTATCTAAAAAGAGAAAAAGAACACAAAGATTTGCATGATAACAATGCAATATTATTTTTGGTAGCAGTTATTCTGTTCAATATTCCAAATCCAAAATGGCGGCTTCAAGTGACTCAAATTCAAAGCGTGAAATTCAAGTGTTTACGATTTTTTGAGGCTCAGAAACTGGTACAATGTTAACAATTAGAATCAAAAGCATACTTTGAAAGACAAAAAAATTGGTGGCATAGGCGAAAATTTTAATTTATTGGCTTTCGTCGCTTTTTATAGCTGTCAAAATTGTGTACCGAAAATGAGCAAACTTTAGAGTTCGCGTAGGCTTCGGAAATGCAGTTGATTCTTAAACAGACTGGTTTTAGTCATACTGCAAGAACCTGTAAGCAGTTGTAAAGTTTCATTTAGGCGATTAACAAACAATATACGGTAGTTCAAGCACATTTCCTAAGCCGACTGTTATCGCAATTTCCTATGGACAGGCGAAAGGGCACAAGATTCAGTTCGTTTTCGATTTTTCCGGACGTTGTCACTTATTTCAGTGGATGGAGCAAAGAACTATGGATAGTTTAATAAGAGAATAAAATTTGGGTGGCAAAGGGCTAAATTTTTAACTATGGCTCGTTCAAAAGCACTGATTTTAGCTGTGTTTAGGATATTAAGCAACTAGGCGATAAATTTACACCGTCAAGTGGGCTTCAATATTAACAATTCACACAGTATTTTTAAAGATAAACATATGATCTAGATACTTCAACTCACCTTTTAGTAGTATTTTGCTGTTTAAACAGTTTGTCGACACAAACAAAATGGACATCGAAACGAAAAACCCTGTTTGTTGCATATTCTCCTCGAATAATCCAAGGTTTTCATAACTCCGATCATAGGAATATATAGCTCACATGAAAGTCATCACAACCAGTTTTAAATCGCCGAGGTTTCTCTTCTTCAGCTTACCAAATATTTCAGTTAACAAAACGTTCAAACCTGAACGAACCTCATTTCGAACAAAAATAAAGAAACAGAGCAAATGCGCCCGCGATTTTTGGTCAGTTAAGACAATTTTCCCACCTGTTGTAGGGTGTCAGTCGAGGGCATCGCTAAAAGACTGGTAAAGCGTGCAGGGACGTAGCCTCGGCTCCCCCCATGGCCAGAAATCGAGGACAACATGGCTGACAAGCATGCGCGTTGGGCTCTTCCCAAATAATTTCAAGATGGCGGCTTTCAATAGATTTGATAGGGGAAAATTCACAATACGCATTTTCTATTAGATCCCGTTAAGAATTCATACGGGCCCACATCTAAAAGATTAGCAAACTAGGCAAGCTTCAACTCCTGAAAATCTGGCGTCAATCCGTGAAGGTTGAATTTGTTCCCGAGAAGCTTATATTCCTACCTCTTACCTTGTATATACGCACCTGTTAAATCCACAAGATTTGCCGAAGTGAGGTTTTCTTAGACGCAAATTTGGCAACATATATTCGACTTTTCGCACGGGCCCACATCTAGACGCATTCGAGGTGGACAATACTTTGTTTTGACCAGCATCTAAAGGCATTGCAACGTATTTAAACTTGTTCCCAAACGACTTGAAATATAGGGTTTTCATGCTGCAGAGTCGTTGCAATTTAATCCATCAAGCGCCAAGAAAGCGTGAAGAAGCAAAACATTGCTCGACAATTCGGGTTCTTGATCGCCATTATAAAAGCACTGTTGCTAGGGGTTCCCATGGTCTTTACCGCTGTATTATTTACATTGTTATAGACTGTGGATTCAGAAATAATAACCGAAATTTATGCGGCAATTTAATATTGTGAGTGTACAGGCCTGTCTAGACGATTAAACCTTTTGCAATTTGATATTTGGGTAAGAAATGGCTCAATAAGACATTTTAGGGAATAACTCTACTTTAATTTGTTGTTATAGACTTCTGTTTATAGCCGAAATGATCGATATTTAGCCATCAGAATCTTCAAATTAATATTTCCATCTAAATCTGAGCCCACAGGCCACTGCCGCTGACTGTCCTCGATTTCTGGCCATATGCTTTTGATATAAAACAACAGACATGTAACAACAAAACTGATGCAATATGAATTGTGTCAGGAAATAAACAGTAAACACTACAGTGTATTCAATCTACTGAGTGTATGCATTTTGAGTATCTATGTGACGTTTGCGTGTTTTGAGTATTTTATATGACGTTTTTTAACCTTTAGAGTCTGTAAAATCTTCCTCCAAAAGCCAGGAAATGGCATTTCAGCGACTCTCGGTTTCAAAATTTCCCGGGGGAAGCATGCCCCGGACCCCCCTAAAAATTTATCTTGATTTCGGCTCCCCCCTTTTCAAAATCCTGGCCACGTCCCTGAAAGCGTGTGACCTAATCATTAGCTCACTTGCACGTCAAGTAATCGGACGTCCGTTGGAAATTAGAGGAAAATCTTGTACCCATCATCCCTCCTCTTACTCAATTCACTGAGATGGTAAGACTTAATTTCCACCAAGTAATTGGTGTGATGGCTGCAAGCTGCTCGAGTGGTTGGCAGTTCAAGATACCACCTGCATGGATCTTTCCTAAGTACTCGTTTCCAGGCCACCTCGGTCTACAGATTGTACGCAGATATTAACAGGCCATGCGACCTTTTTCAACCCCCTCCAGTTGCGTGCATACTTTTGTAATTTTTGGGTGTGAGCCAACACCGCTGCCAAACGTTTGCGCATGCGTGAATTCGCGGGAGTAAAAATGAATATTACGAAGGGGTAAATTCAGAATATGTTACAATATTGACAAAGAAGCCATGCACTAATTACCTACCTTATCTTTTTGGTAGTATGCTTATAATTTTAACTTTTGTATTGGACTCTCGGATTCAGTATTTTCCCGCTCTTTTTTTTTTGAGGACGAGTTGAATGTCGCTCATGCGCAAAACGTTTGGCAGCGGTGTTGCTCGCAGGCTAATTTGATTAATAGCGCCCAGGTCTTTGCACAACAACACGGTTTCCAAGATGGCGACTTGCAACGTTGTTAACGTGCTTTGTCCGAATGGTCGTCGACAGAAGGTGAAGTTATCACCGCACATGACTTTGCTTCAGGTGAAAATATAAAGGATACTTTTTTGTACGATTTTGACCAATTTATTATTATATTTTACCGCTAAATTATATCAAAATACTGCATTTTCTTTGTAGCTGATACAGGAAGTGTGTAAAAAGCAAAGTCTAAATCCAAATAATTGCAGAATTAGGTAAGAGAAGGGTGTGTAAAAAGGATAATTAGGTTTATTAAATAAAAGTATCCTACTATACTTGTGTTTCAACTTGTTTTTTTGTACAACTTTGGAATACTTGGCCATCTATGTATGGTAGCTACTGTACTGTACTGTACTGCACTGCACTGCACTGCACTGCACTGTACTGTAAGTGTACTGTACTGTACTGTAAGTGTACTGTACTGCAAGTGTACTGCACTGTACTGTACTGTACTGTACTGTACTGCACTGTACTGCACTGTAAGTGTACTGCACTGCACTGTACTGTACTGCACTGTACTGTACTGTAAGTGTACTGCACTGTAAGTGTACTGCACTGCACTGCACTGCACTGCACTGTACTGTACTGTACTGTACTGTACTGTACTGTACTGTACTGTACTGTACTGTACTGTAAGTGTAAATGTAAGTATACTGTACTTACTGTACTGTACTATACTGTACTGTACTGTACTGTACTGTGCATTATAGATGTTTATACAGTACAGTAGTTTGTGCTGTAGTCTATAGTATATTAGGATAGATGGAGTGATTGTGAGTTAGTGGGTCAGTTTAGCACATATAAAGCTAGCCCATAAACTTGGTAGTTGCTCACATTTATTAGCTATGTAGATATGTGGTAGATTAACTATGAAGCATAGTTATTTATAGCCATGTGCAGTAGCTGCGTAGCTCAGTAGCCCTGTAGTAAGTAGCAAATTATAGCCAGTATCTATGGAAACAGTATCCTTGTAGCCAGTAGTCATAGTTACCATGCAGCCAGTGTTTATGATTCTATGTAGCCATTTAACCAGTATTTATTTAGTCACATAGCCAGTTGCCACATAGCTGGTATATGGCCAGTAGCCATATAGCTAGCATAGCCATATGGCCAGTAGCTACACAGCCAGTAACCATATAGCTAGTAGTCATATACAGTGATGGCTCCTGCTTGATCTGGTAGGGGGGGGGGAGGGTGCTGAGCAAGTGAAGTGAGATCAGGCCTGCTGCATGGGGCATGACCGAGGCAGGGTGGAGCACCACTGAGGGAGCTATGGCAGGGGTCTGGGGACACAGCCCCCAGCAGGGTCCAGGGTGCAGGGGCTGAGCTGGTGGTGGGGCTAGAGGGTAGGGGGGTGAAGCCCACCCGAAAAAATTTTTTTATCCCTATTAATACCTATGAATCATATGATGGCTAATATATGAATCATATATCTATGAATCATATGATAGCATGCAGTTTATATGGACATTGAATGAATGTGTCCTTTAATACTTGGATTTTACAAGACAATTGGCACTCCCCTTGCACCTCCCTTGGCCAAGGCCAGGGGGTGTGCACCCCCCTTGGCCAAGGGGGTGTGCACCCCCCTTGGCCAAGGCCAGGGGGTGTGTGCACCCCCCTGTAAATCCATCACTGGTCATATATAACCAATATCAAGGTAGCTGTTAGTGATAGGTAGTAACAAGTAGTTGTGATTCAGTCACCTATATGTGTTCTGACCAGTGGACCATTTTCACAGAATTTTATTGGGGTTTTTCTGCTATTTTTCTGGTTAGACATCAAAGGAAAATCTTGGACAGCTCTCTGACTGTTCGTTTTGCTAACTTCCCGAATAATGCACATCTTGAATTAATTGAGTCAGCTGAGGAACACATACATACAGGTGAATGAATATCTAGCATGGTACTTTTCCAGAAATCTCATTATTATAATCAGAACTATATTATAATTAGCCTATTAAAATTAGATTTTAAATTTTCTTTTAAATCTTGTATAGCCAAGAAGTGCATCGTTGCCTTACAACTGGAAAGTGGAGATCGACTTGTTCGTGAATTTAATTCTGATGACTCTCTATTTAAGATACTGGAGCACTGGAAATCTCAATCAGCAAGGTGATAAAATGGTTCAGCTAGATTGCAGGGTCTTGTCATTAGGTTGTAAATTGGTTGATGTTGGTTTTTGTTAATTTTGTGTTAATCTGATATTATTTTAGGATATCATTTGATGATAATTCAGATGGAATTGTATGTATTTATGCCAGTCAAGAGGTAATTGCATTATACCTGTGACAAGATTTACATTGGTTAAGTTGATCATAATTATGGCAGTTGCAGGGTTCCCATTATGATTTTGATCTGCCATCATATATATCATATATGCCCAGTTGTATAGCATGACCATTCTGGGGGGGAGGGTGTACCTCTATTGCACTTCCTCAATTACCGACCAACTCATTTTTATGACCAATTTACCAACCAATTTCCTATCAATTTACCAACAAATCACGTTTTTCTCCACAAAATCTCTGTTTTACCAACAAGTTTTCCAAAAAGTGGGGGAGGTATCACCCCCCCTACACCCCCCCCCCCTCCCCCTGCACGCTATGCCCCTGTATATGCCAATGTTTGAAGAATGCTATTCAAGGACTCAGTGACATATGAGTGTATACTCATTGATACTGTTAAACTAAGGCAACTAGGTTGAATGGATTAGTTGTTGTTTTTTTTGTACAGATCAGAGGACTGGAAAAACTGAAGTCAACTACTTTGTCTATGATTGGATTAAATGGAGGAAGGGGAGTGATAAGGTTTGTGGCTATATGGGTGACATTAACTGCCATACCTTTAGTTTGGGTGGTTTTACACTGTAGGTGCCATCAATGTATTGCTCTGTTTTGTTTTGTTTTTAAATTTTTAGACTTATTCAACCATCTTTAACTGGGCCTGAAAAGGATGAAAGTGACGTGATGGAAGGTTGGTAGAGTGAGTGTTCTATTCTGTCCTGTTTGTTGTAGACTTCTATGTAATGTATTGAACAGATGTAAACTGCAGATTGAGAAGTACTTCAGAAGTATGGTACAGTACAGTGATAGTACAGTACAGTGGACTGTGGTGGTACAGTACAGTACAGTACAGTACAGTACAGTACAGTACAGTACAGTACAGTACAGTACAGTACAGTACAGTACAGCAGTACAGTGCAGTGCAGTGCAGTACAGTACAGTACAGTACAGTACAGTACAGTACAGTACAGTACAGTACAGTACAGTACAGTACAGTACAGTACAGTACAGTACAGTACAGTACAGTACAGTACAGTACAGTACAGTACAGTACAGTACAGTACAGTACAGTACAGTACAGTACAGTACAGCAGTACAGTGCAGTGCAGTGCAGTGCAGTACAGTGCAGTACAGTACAGTACAGTACAGTACAGTACAGTACAGTACAGTACAGTACAGTACAGTACAGTACAGTACAGTACAGTACAGTACAGTACAGTACAGTACAGTACAGTACAGTACAGTACAGTACAGTACAGTACAGTACAGTACAGTACAGTATAGTATAGAACAGTATGGTGTGGTATGGTATGGTATGGTATGGTATGGTATGGTATGGTATGGTATGGTATGGTACAGTACAGTACAGCAATACAGTGCAGTGCAGTACAGTACAGTACAGTACAGTACAGTACAGTACAGTACAGTACAGTACAGTACAGTACAGTATAGAACAGTGTGGTGTAGTGTGGTATGATATGGTATGGTACAGTATCTATTGTTGTATTTTTATCACTTATATTTAAAATGCTGTTCTTGAATAAACTTTTTAAAAATATAACTACCTGTACAACTTATCTCAATTTTAGGAGTGAGTGAAAAAGCCACTTCTCAGAACGACAAGACGGAAACAACAACTACTCCATCAGTTCCTACCAAATTATCAGCAGAGGAAATGGATGTGGCCTCCCGTAGCGCAAGCAGTGTGTCAATGTCCAGTCAAGGTAGTGAGGATGACAGCATGCAATGCGTTGACACTGTGTTACAACCCATGCCACATTCCGAGAAGTCAAACTTACCTAACCAATCAGACAGCGAGACTTTGAGTAGGTCACACAAGACCAGAAAGGATGGGAAAGGAGCGAAAGGACAGGACTTGTCCAGTGCAATGGATATTGAACAGGAGGGCAATGTGGTTGAACCAGGTGGGGGAGTGGATAAAGAGTCAGCCACCTTTTCTCCTGGTGCCAGTACTTCCAGGTCAGCCGTAACAGTGGAGGTGTTCAGTGGAGTTGGACGAACGTTGGGTGGAACAGGTATCCCGAGGCCTTATTTTTTAAGACTAACTTTTTATAATATCAGCATATTAATGTTTTTATTATATGTCCGAGCTTGTTGTGATGTTGTCAGGCCATGGCGCATGCTGATTGGTTGTTGAGAAGTGACCGTGAGAGGTCAATATATACACAAAAGTTTTTTTACGGACCGCTAAGGCCACGTTTAAGCCGGTTTTCCACTAGGCGACTTTTTTCGCGCGAAGCGACTCTTTTTTTTTGTCTCATGAGCTCTGAGCTGGAACTAATCAGAAATCTATTGAATTCGAACAAAAGAAAGTCGCTTCGTGCGAAACAAATCGCCTAGTGGAAAACCGGCTTTACACGGTACCGGACGAATTCGGAACCGGTCTCGAATTAGTACGGTTCCGCCTGTTTACACGGAAGACAAATTCGGAACCGTTCTCGAATTAGTACGGTTCCGCCTGTTTACACGGAAGACAATTTCGGAACCGGTCTCGAATTAGTACGGTTCCGTCTGTTTACACGGAAGACAAATTCAGAACCGTTATCGAATTAGTACGGTTCCGCCTGTTTACACGGAAGACAATTTCGGAACCGTTCTCGAATTAGTACGGTTCCGTCTGTTTACACGGAAGACAATTTCGGAACCGGTCTCGAATTAGTGCGGTTCCGTCTGTTTATACGGAAGACAATTTCGGAACCGTTCTCGAATTAGTACGGTTCCACCTGTTTACACGGCGAAATAGGACGAATTCGAGACCGGTCTCGAATTCGTCCGGTAGCGTGTAAACGGGATCTACGTTTTGGCGGGAAAATTTCTGAGTTAATTTGAATGAAAATAACAGAGGATTGGGCATGTTACACGTCCAATAATAATACATCCAGGGACATTAGTGTTGCTTCTTTTGAAAGCAGTTTTGAAAACCTACCTTTAAGCGAGGTAAAAAAATGCTTAACAGGTGGAAACATGAAGCAAAGCGAACAAACTTAAAGCCAAAGGTGAACGGCAACATCTGAAGACTGACGCAGGCAGCGTTACAAACAGAGAAGAAAACGAACCAAAAACCATATAATAAGTTCCTTGTTAACCTCGTTTGTTTTATCTGGACGGGAAAGTGTTTCCTTCGGCCTTCGGGTATTTTTCGCACAGATCTTTCTTTTTCGTCGCTCGGTCTGTACGAAAACCGCAGGCAAATACTTTCCTCATGTGCAGACCTAACACTTGGTTAGTAAGTCGTTAGTATTACAGGACTACTGCTGTAATTGACAATGGTGTTCGCCATGTTTTAGGACCAGACATGAAAAAAGCGCGTTTCCACTCTCCTCCTCCTGCAACCAAGAACAAGGTATGAGGTTCTCTTTCCATATTATACCTCTACTTATCTTCTTTCCTGTGTTTAAATGACGTCAAACGTACCTTTAATAAGTCACGCAAATTTTTGTGGATATTTTTGGGTGACGGAAAGTGTGGTTTTCTGGAGGTAAGGGCCCCCAGAAAAAGCTGGAGAAGCGAAAGTCAGAGTGAGAGTAAGGGCCCTCACTGTTATGGACCTTGCTCTCATGTTCAAGCCGGGTTTCCCTGTGGTGAAGTTACCGAGAGAAGCGAAGATCAGGGTGAAGGTAAGGGCCCTCACCGTTATGGACCTTGCTCTCCGTCGCTGGTGCGTGTGCTTCACGGTGGGCGAAATATGGCCAGGGACACCACTAATTCCGCCCCGATTTCTTTATTAAGAGAATGAAAAAACTACAATTATAATTTTTATGTTGTTCTTTACCTCGCTGATTATTACACCAAAAATAAATGATGTTTGAACGATAAACTAAGTTGAAAATTGCGGTTATAGAACAAGGATTCTAAATGTTGGGATAAGTTCGACTTGATGCTTGCACGAAGGCGATCAAAACCAGAATGAGCTAGCTTGTTTTTTGAAAGTCCTTTTGCGCTTATAGTCTTGGGTTGTCCGGTTTGGTTAGATCGTTATCAACCTCGTCCCCAGGGCCATTTGTGGGGGCTGGGCCAAGATGGCGGCCAAAAACAAAATGGCGGGAACAAATGGCCCTGGCACAGGCTGCAAAAAATGAGTCATATTTTGACTCATTTTTGACTCGGCTCAGTCTTCACGAAGTTTATCGCGCCTAGTCAGGCTCAATTATTTTCTGAATATTTAGTTCAGCGTGACTGACCCAAACTGAAAACAATCAAAACATTCATTTCCAAATACATTGTCGAATTATTAAAATAAATTCACTTTTAATAAATATCTGTAAATCCTTAGTATTTATCATTTGCTTCACCGTTGTACCAAATTCGCAAGAAACTGGATTGCCGTTGTCTGACCGGGCCACCTTGTTTTCGTAAGTTTTCGGTGGATTCAATTCAGCGTTTTGAAAAACATTTAGGCTTCGTTTCGTCGAGAACTCTTGTTGGAAAAAACCCTGCTTCTTAATGGCCAAACATGTAAATTCTGCCCTGTGGTGTACTTTCCTTTCGCAGCCAAAGTACTTTTTCACTTTGTTCACCAAGTCTTTCGTTCGCCCGATTTAGAAAACACACTGAATTGCCGTCCCATGGACTTCGTTGTATGGCAGCCAGGGCACAGAGACGACACGACCCATCATTACATATTCTTCCGACGTTTTCACGGGTGTTTCGCCAGCTTTCCTCACATTTTCATTTATTTCGAAGTTGTTTTTTAACAGCCGGCAATTCTGAATATAATTTGAGCCCAAAAAACAAATACCCGCGAGTTAGCCTGCCGCCCGCCTTGTTTCCACCAATCAGAATACCTAAAACATCCAAAGTTATCTCGACCAATCAAATGTGGTGATAGCTCAGCCTGTGCCAGGGCCACTTGTTCTTGGCCCAGCCCCCACAAATGGCCCTGGGGACGAGGTTGGATCGTTATTTGTTTTTGCCAAATTGCTGACACAACGCAGAAAATGTCACTAGACTGCACTATTGAGTGAGAATAGTAAGATGTAGCTTCTCATTATAATCCCAATTTATCTATATAGTTAATATAAATTGGCGCTTATAAGAATACATATGCACGGAGCTTTATGTTTTACTTGAATGTTTAATAAATATCAAAAAATGTGAATTTAATACTTTTTTTGTATTATAGATTTTTAGTTAAAGTATAGACGAAAACACAAAATCCTCGAAAATTCCCAATTCAACGACAGTTGCTTTTTTCCCGCGCTTTTTCTAGTTCCTCCTAACTGTCCGAACTCGACAGGGCCGTCACGTCAGCACATGCATGACAACTCCTTTTTCCTACAGACAATACCTCTAGAGACTATAGATAACATTGTGGGCTCTGAATTTGCCCGACAATCACAGCGGCAAATACGCTACGAATAAAAGTGCAGATATAGAGAATTCTCACAAACGTCGAAGGGACCAATTATGATAATAATAAATCATGTTTAATGACACATCATCGCATAATTAAGGTGCTGTTACACGATGCAATTTTTCTTGCAACTTGCAACAAATCACTGAATGTTGCAAGTTGCATAAAAAATCGCACCGTGCACGTAACACCCCGTAGCAACTTGCGATTTCAGTTGTCATTTTTGCCGTGTTGCAAGTTGCAAGAAAAGTTGGATGGGTTCAACTTTTTTGCAACTTGCAACAAAAATCGCAAGTTGCTGAACGTGTAACACGCTTCCTGCAACTTGCGTTTTTTTCTCACGAGTATAAATTTGTTGCAAGTTGCAAGAAAACTCGCATCGTGTAACAGCACATTTAGGGTTTGAATAAATGTACAATTATAACATTTTGTTGTGTCTTATTCTTGTAGACAAATAGTGGTCCAAATCAAGATGCTAATGTTCAGACCAAAGATTATGGAAAGTACGAACTTTTGATTATGAAACTATTACGTTTCTTGATTTATAAAATACGGGTAAAAAACCCCTTCTTGTTTGTTTTTTGAACAGTGTTGGCGTCGGTGTTGCCAGAGAGACCATAGCTTTTAGACTGGGAGATGGTGTCTCCACATCGTCAGGTATATATAGAGACCGCCGAAACAGAGAACGTAGGAGTCTAACGTTTCGAGCGAAGGCCCTTCGTCAGAGAGACTTGACGTTTCTCTCTGACGAAGGGCCTTCGCTCGAAACGTTAGACTCCTACGTTCTCTGTTTCGGCAGTATATCTAACCTTACTATATTTCGATTGTTGTTTCTACACTGCATACGCAGCACGCTACTTTTATTACAATATATAGAGACCGTTGACTTAAAATGTTTATGAAACGAAGATTCAGTCTGACTTATATGAAACAATACTTTAAACAACAGAGTGACATATTTTGTAGTTTTCGTTTCCTTGCTTCGTCTTTCCTTGCGGTAACTCATTGTGTGACGCCAAAATGTTTAATTTGCATATGAAACAACATGAAATATCTCAACAACGAAGCAAAGAAACGAAAAATTGCACCGAAAAGATTTGAAGAAGAAGAAGAAGAAGAAGAAATGCTTTATTTAACGAGGGTTAAGTACATCATTACTGGTTTCCCAGTAGCTTTCATGATGACGCTCACTAACAACATTTCATTAACTATACTAAATTACATAATCAAAACTAATAATAAATTAATAATACTCTAATATGTTTTTGTCATATGAAAATGTTGAAGCAAACGATTATTTTCCAGAAACTTATTGTTTAAGGCTTTCTTAAAATTACCATAAGAGTTTATGTTTCTCTGTGACAAATCTATTTTGTTCCAAAAGACGACATGCACTTGAGTGGAATGTTCTGAGGCCAGAATTATTATTACATTTTGGTGTAATAATATTATTGTTATTTGCTGATCTAGTGTGGTATCTATGAATGGCACTAATATAGGTAAGATAAGATTTGAAGTACTCTGGGCAAAGGCCACGACTTATTTTATATAGTACACAAAGTTTCTTAATGTTGATTATATCATCAATTGGTAACCATCCTAAATTATTAAAAGGGTGACTGAATTAGCGCTTATATTAGCATCAACTATTAATCTGGCGCAACGTTTCTGTATTTTTAGTAATCTATTTAGATTTTCTTGAGAGCAATTTCCCCACACTGTGCAGCAGTATTCTAAAATGGGCTTAATTAAAGAGTTATACAATAATGTTCTACACGAGATAGTTAGATACGGTTTAACTCTGTTTGTTAATCTCATTCTGTGATTTTAAGTTTTCTTTCAAATAAGACGGACTTCATTTTTGTTTCATAAGCATATTAAACGTTATATTTTATCTGCATTCTCCAAGCATATTTCTGTTGTTTAGATGATATTTCTGATGACTTCTTTGAAGTTACCGTCGACGATTTACGGTTAATGTTGAAAGATCTGAAAAACGAAAGGTACTTTTTGATGCTTTTATTATCTACAGTTTGGCCATAGTCCCTAGAAACAAATTGTCTGGAAACGCGGCCAGTCTTTGTTCTAGGTTTTTGTTAACGTTTGTGCACCTTATTTCACCTTAACGCTTGCTGAACACATTGTATTTTTGGTATAATGAAGCAATCAGCGTTGCTTTATAAATATTAATGAACGTAAAACAAAAGACTGTGCACCTTATTTGCCACCCTCAACCTAAATTGTAGCTCATTGTTAACCGCTTTGATGTTCGCCGTGTCTCCAGACAATATAATTCTAGGGACTATGGTTTGGCCTATATCTTAAAGTGCCCCTAATCTCGACAGTTTTTATTGTCTTATTTGGAAGAACATTTAAAATGATAAAGTAACTTCTTTGGAAGATTTTCGCTTTTTCCCTTTGTTTTTGAGATATTTCATTTTGTCTCTAGTCTTTCATTCTCGAACGAAATCCTTTAAAATCGAGAAGTTTGGTGTTGCTGGAGAAACACGCACACATGTTATTCATACTTTAGTGTTTTTATTTGATGAACGCAAAGATATATAACACTCTCTGATAAGTCATTATGCATGTGTGACGTAAATTCCGGACATTTGCATATCAAACAAAATGAAATATCTCAAAATCAAAGCGAAAAAGCGAAAATCTTCCAAAGAAGTTCTTTATCATTTTAAAAGTTCTTCCGAATAAAACAATAAGAACTTGAAGTAGTACACAGCACTACACCAGACCAGCATACCTCATGCTTGCATAATAAATTAATGTCATCATACTTATTTTTGGATTGTTTACTATATAGTGCTAGTGTTTTTTATGTCTGGCTTTTGTAAAACTGGTAACTTTGTTGCGTTTGGCAAACTGATTCATTGAGGCTTATAACAACTTTGCCGATGATAACAACTGTACCGAAAAATATAGAAATTGCGCGTAATTAGTATGGTACCATGCTTTCAGCTTCGAGGGCAACTTTAACAACCAAGATTATTAATTTTAGTGTACTGCTGTTTTCTTTTTTTAACTCGTAAAGACAAAAGTTCATGCAAATTTATCATTTATCTGGTTATTATCTTATCTTGTATATAATTAGCTTATCTTTCTTAAGACGTAATAGACGTATAGTTGGCATTTGCTATTTACAATACTGGCTAAGTGGTCTAAATAAGACTATGCAGACGTTTTTGCCTTTCGATCACAATTTTTCATTGTTGTTCGTGTAAGGAGTTTACCACATTAAACTATAATTGTGCTGTTATGTTATCTGTGATTGTGCTGTTAGGATAGAAATTCTGTGTATAGGCAATGTTTTCGATATAGTGAAAATGTAAGCAGAAAAGATGGTAAACTGTCGATAACTGATTTGATATTGTGACGAAGGGTTCCGCTGGTTCAAAACATCAGGGTTTTTTCATGTTCGCAACACACTTGTAGCAACTAGCAAGTTTTTATAAACATGTTGACTGTTGTCGCAATGTTCTTGATTTCGTCAAGTTGTTGCAACTTGCTAAGTGCTAACGACACGTCAAACCTCTAGCAAGTGGTTGGATTAGCAAGTTGTTTACGTAAAAAGGTGTAACTAAGTCTGTATATCGCACGATGATGCTGTCAAATTTAGGCCGATTCAATGTTTCAAACCCCGCACTTCTAGTATTGTAACTGCTTTTAATTTCTGAAATGAATTAGACACGGCAGAAGTTAAGTGCGACGTTAGAAACGGGCATTACTTTTGTATAGCTCTTGTTGGGATCTTGTTAGGGCTTGTCCATTATGAGCCGGCTACACGCATAAAAATCTCGCAAGTTGTTATAGCATTGTTGCCTGATCATGCTGTTACAACATGTTGTATCATGTGTGAACAACGTTTTTGGCTCTAAAAATGTGCTGTTGGAACAACTTGTTCATGACTATTGATTTATCCGTGAACAAGGTGTTTGAACCATAAGTGAACAACTTGATGACAACTTGTTCACGGCGAGCAGCACAACATTGTTCACGCCTGTTGACAACCGTGAACAAGTTGTGCGTTTTTATACGTGTAGCCGAGCTCATATAAACCAGTCCTTATAGACTGGAGGACTGCTTGTATCGCGTATACTAGTAATGATGTTATTGAATTGTCTCTAAATGTACAAAAATGTAGACTCAACAAACACAGCGGGTGACTGCAAACATTGTGAATGGCTGAACGCAAACAAATTACCTTTGAGTACTTCTATAGGCTGCCTCTGAATATGGATCAGCGGGACTGGGCTTATTCGAAAATCCCGAAGCTTGGCCTTGTGATTTTTGTGTAATAATTGTATCTATTATATATAAAAGATACAATTAATTCTGTAGATTGCATGGGATACATAATTAATAGAGTTTATTTACTGAGCTTTTGTGTCAGATATTCGCGACTTTATTGAATATTTCCATGAATAACAAAGTCCCTTAAGGTGTGTTGAGATTACTCTTCGGACGGAAATTATTCGTTCTCTTTGTTTTGCAAAAAAAATTATTTTGTTTAAAGCACGTCGTCGTTGAAGTTGACGTCGTATAAAGTCCCTACTTATTTCGGTAGGACTCCGTTCTCTAAAATCTTAGCAGTTCCCCACCTTCGAGATTTTCTGGGCATTGTAGCACACTGCTTACGTAGCACTCTGCTTTTATATTTCTGTTCTCTAAATCATTCTATTGTAACTATAGTATTCTAGTTTACGCTTTTAAATAAAAGTCCATTTTAATTGATACAGGACTGCGGAAGCCACATTAATGACTCAAGGCATGAGAGAAGAACGTGAAAAGAGTAAAATGGATCAGTATGAAAAGGTAGCTTTTGTAGAAGATACATCTAAGACCCCGGGGTCAGTTTCAAGAACGTATAAGATAGCGTTTATTAGAGAGAGGTTATGTTGATAGTGATGGTGGTGGTGATGGTGGTGATGATGGTGATGGTGATGATGGTGGTGATGGTGGTGATGGTGGTGGTGGTGATGATGATGGCGGTGATGGTGGTGGTGATGATGGTGGTGATAGTGGTGGTTGTGGTAATGGTTGTGGTGGTGGTGCTCCTAGTAGTGGTGCTTCTAGTAGTGGTGGTCATCGTGTTGGTGTTGGTGTTGGTGGTGATGGTTATGGTGTTGTTGTTGATGTTATGATGATAGTGGTGGTGATGATGTAGTGGTTATGATGGTTGTGATGATGGTGATGAAGATGATGATGATGGTGATGGTGATGATGGCGGTGGTGGTATTGATGTTATGATAATGATAGTGGTGGTAATGATGATGATGATGATGGTGGTGATGATAATGATGGTGATGTGATGATGGTGGTAATGATGGTGATGGTGGTGCGGATGGTGATAGTTATATTAATTAGACTCAATAGAAACACCTCTGCTTCCATTTAGGTTGCTCTTCGCGTCTATTTTCCTGATCGATCTGTACTCCAAGGGTTCTTTTCCCCGAGAGAGACTGGTAACGTAACATTCTCTGAACATTAATTCGACCTTGACGAACATCTACCAAATTCTGAAACTCAACGGTGTATCTTTTTATAGTTTCAGCCGTCAACCACTTTGTTAAAGATAATCTTCAAGAAAGAGATACTGACTTTTATTTATGTGAGTAGTGTTGTAATGTACTATTTACAGAATGAGTGGTCGTTCTGTATCGGGGTATACAGACACCAGGCGAAGCCGAGTCCCTGTATCCCAATACAGAATGGACACGAATTCTGTAAATGACTTCTAAAACGATTTATTTGGTAAGTTCATTGGCGTAGTAATTTTTCCAAAAAAATCAAAAAATCAAGTCGAGAAAATCAAAGCTAAAGTTTATGTAAATCAAGAGGAATCTGTATCATACTACAGACACTCATGAAACATGAATTTTCTTTGTGTTTTCCTCATGAATTATTAATGAGTTATAAAATGTACTACACGAGTCAATTAACGGGGAAAGACTAGTGAAAATACGCCGCGAGTTATTAAAGCCTGGTTTCCATATAATCACCACGATCGTTAAAAAATGAGCTTGGCGATCGCCATGATCGCCGAGATAGAAAATGTTCTATCTCAGCGATCGTGGCGATCGTTGCGTTTTACAGTAAAAACCCGCTAACAAGAACCTACCACTATTAAGAACCTCAGGCTGAAGTTAAAAATTTATTTATATAAGAATATATAAGAATATTTAAGAAATGGCTCATGGTTTAGCGTGCTCCATCGAGTTATGGATGCACGCGGGAAATTGGGAGAGCACGAAAAAATCGTAAGAGTTGGTCGAGGCGTAGCCGAGATAGATGTTTGAGTGCTCTCCAAATTTCCCAAGTGCATCCATAACTCGATGGAGCACACTAAAATGAGCCATTTCTTTTATAACATAGCATTAAATCCTTTCACAAGCCGGCGAATCGTTTTGGTTGTTGTGTTTTTCTACTTTCGTAGCCAAGTCTTTTTTGTTCACTAAAATCCAACCAAAAGGACAATTTAAACTCGGTTACCCAGACCAAGTTTATGTTTTCTGGGTCGTTGTTCTTTATTACTCAATAAAATTAAATGACTTGGTATTTTGATAATATAAAAGGCCATAAAAAGTCAATTTAAAACTCAGTTTTGTTTTGAAATTTTTCCCCGCGCTTTTTTGCCGTGCTCCATCGAGTTATGGAGCACGCATGACAGCCAATCAAAAACGTTGCTATATCAAACTATGTTATAAATAAGAATATAAGAACCTATCCCAGGCTGATTTGGTAAAATGTAGGTTCTTCTTAGCGTGTTTTTACTGTATATGGAAACGGTGATTTTGCAATCTCTGCGATCTTGGCGATCAGTATGCATCCTAGCGGACCATTAACCATGGCCGCCTTAGCAATCATATGGAAACAGCGACATGATTGTTGATCGTTGCGATCGCCGAGTTAATTTTTGAGCGATCGTAGCGATTATATGGAAACCAGAAAACAGTTTCTACGCGCTTTTTTTCGTTGTCGTTTTGGAATTTGCTGTAGGACTTAACACCATTCATACAACTTTTCTCGCAAGGTCAACAGTCGTTGCACAGAGTAGAACTGGAGTAATTGATGTAATTGATAAATAGAACTTTTTTTGTTTAAATTAGACACCACACCTCCTCGAACTTTACTAGATCAACCAAGTTTTACGTTAGTAGAAGTAAGTATGGAAATGTATTTATTTATTATATAGATATCGATGAAATACCATGTTTTCTTTTGTTGCGAAAAAGTGATATCTCCACATGTGAAGATATAAATGATGTCTTCACATGTGAAGATATCGATGGAGTCAGCACTAAGAATCCGCTTCGTAACTCTTTATTAGCGTAAATAAAATTGAATTCATTCTAAATTATTTACCTGTGCTACGTTTTGTTTTACAAACTATGGAAATTCTTGTGAAAAATGCTTTCAAAACTTATGGCTATATGTTGTAATTTGTTGAGTATTTTGCATATAGAAGTGTTATATAACCTTTGCTCCATTTTACGTATATTTTTTATAGTTTATCGATATCAATATAATAAACAGAACATTATATGGCCGTGCGGAGATACGAATTTTATTTTCTCGTGTTGTTTATATCTCTCACTCGTTCGCTTCGCTTACTCGTGAAAGATATTGACAACACTCGAAAATAAAATTCGTATCGCCGCACGGCCATGTAATATCCTCTATTTATTATCGTCATCATCATCATCATCATCATCATCATCATCATCATCATCTCGTTATCTCATCATTATCATCATCATCATCATCATCATCATCATCATCATCATCATCGCCACCACCATCATCAGGTTAAGAAGTAATTATCTCCGTTCATAATTATTTTCTCTGTTCAAAGGCCAAACTTGTTCCTACAGCAGTAATTCATTTTGGGAGTGGTAAAATGCAAGGTGAATTTTCTTTCTTTTTGTGTGTAATAACTAATGCGTTATGTTGAGGAGATGGAAGGATAATTTTTCACACTTCGCTTGTTCTTTTTTTAGAATGTTATTTAAAATCAAATATCGTACAACAAATGACGAGTGTTGCCGAAGCCAACGAAAGAGTGGGAAAGCACTACAGGTATAAAATAAAACATATTCCGAGGAATAATGCCATCTAATCTTGAAAACTCCTGATATGAATCCGGATAAAGGTTATTTGTATGTATATGTATGTATATACATAAACATACAAATAACATAGACATTTGGGGCCGCAGTAATTGGCACTAGCTGTTGCGGTTACCCAGCCTGTTGTCTTAATGTCTGTATTTATGTTTGTAACGTGTATGGCAAAGTTATTAAAATAAAATATATACATTCACGGCTACAATACATCTCTTATAACTGGCGTCGATGAATGGATCCGATTACAAATTTGCGGGTTGTATCTGTATATATAGCCCAGAGCTGTGCCTGTGTGTATAGGTTAATATGCGCCTAACACCATAATGTATATAGGTTAATATGCGCCTGACGAAGGGCCTTTGCTCGAAACGTTAGACTCCTACGTTCTCTGTTTCGGCAGTATATCTAACCTTACTATATTTCGATTGTTGTTTCTACACTGCCTACGCAGCACGCTACTTTTATAACGCCAGATCATATAGGCGTAAGAACCGGGGGGCAGAGGGGGCATGTGCCCCCCCCCAACTTTGTCGTAAAGTGCCATTTTTGCAACAGAAGTGCCCTTTTTATGATAAAAACATGTGCCTCAAGTGTCTTTGAAGCTTTACCCCCCAAACAAAATGCCCTTTTGAAGCTGTGCCCCTCCAACAAGGCAACTGGCCCTGATGAGATCTCTCCAAAATTACTTAAAATATGTGCCCACCAGATTGCACCATCCCTCACTAAACTCTTCAACAAATCCCTTAGTTATGGAATTCTACCTGATGATTGGAAGTTAGCGAATATTGTGCCTGTGTATAAAAAAGGTGAAAAGAATCAAGTTGAAAATTATCGCCCTATTTCTCTCCTGTCTGTAGTCTCTAAAGTCCTAGAGCGTTGTGTCCTAAACAACATCAGAGATCACTTGGTAGCACTAATTAACGACTCCCAGCACGGTTTTATCCCGGGGAAATCTTGTACATCCCAGTTGGTGGAAGTGTTGGACTATATTGGATCTTTACTAGACGCTGGAAAGCAAACAGATGTCATCTATATGGACATGTCTAAGGCCTTTGACAAAGTAAGTCATGAAGTTCTCATCAACAAACTTTATAATCGTTTTGGTATTTCTGGTAGTCTGCTTGGTTGGTTTTGTTCCTACTTATTCAACCGAAAGCAACGTGTTACTCTTCCAGGAGCTACTTCATCCGAAAAATCTGTTACGTCTGGAGTCCCACAGGGTTCAATCCTGGGTCCTATACTCTTTCTCCTGTATGTAAACGACCTGCCTGATGTAGTAGAGCATTCAAGAGTGGCCTCTTTCGCCGACGACACAAAATTATTTAAGTGCATCGACTCTCACACAGATAGTGCTTTGATCCAACAAGACCTTTGCAGTCTAGAAAGTTGGTCCGCTACCTCGGGACTTGTCTTTAACCAAGATAAGTGCAAGTGTCAGCATATTACAAGGAAAAAAACTGTCACCGAATTCTCTTATACCATCAAAAACAGGCCACTTGCAGTTACTCCAGAGGAAAAGGATCTTGGCATTTGGGTCACGTGCAACTTGTCCTGGTCTAAACACACCCTTGACCGATGTGCAGCGGCCAACAAGATGCTAGGTTTTCTACGTAGATCTACGATGGAAATACCTAATGAAAAGATCCGACGCACATTGTACTTGGCAGTTGTACGACCTGCTCTGGGCTACGCTACTCAAGTCTGGTCCCCTCAATCGGTTGAGCTTGTTAAGCGAACAGAACGTACCCAACGCCGTGCCACAAAATTTATTCTGAGTCTGCCATTCACGTGCGAAACATCCTACAGAGACAGACTAATCTCCACAGACCTACTTCCCATCTCATACTGGCATGAGTATCTTGACCTAATGTTTTTCTTCAAGGCTATCACTGGCATTATATCTATCTCTAAAAACATCTTACCTCAACGCATTGATCCAATAAGAATCACTAGATCATCTGCAAATGTCAACGCCATCTCATTCCGTCAACGAAAATGTAAAACAGTTACTTTCAATTGCTCATTCTTCCTCAGAACAACTAGGACTTGGAACTCCCTTCCAGAACATTTACGACTAGATAATTTGTCTATTACTAAATTTAGAAAATCACTACGGAACTATTATTCTACTGCCTTACGTTCCTGCTACTCTGCTGATGATCCACGATCTTGGAGAACTATCTGCCTTAAATGTAACATAGGTAGAAGTCTCATTCAACCATTAACTTGCTGCTATTAATTACAATGACTGTCCTATTTTTTTATTTTTTTTCTTTATTTTTTCTGATCTGACCAAGGGCCCACTGTAATTGGCATTCAAGCTGTTGTGGTGTCCCAGCTTCTTTATTTTATAAGTTGTTTTGTTTGTTGTTGTTGGGTTTTTTTGTAAGAAGCGAAGCTAAATAAATAAAAAAAAACAAAAAAAACAAAAAAAAACAAAAAAAACATCAACTTGCTTCTTACGCCACCGCGGCAGCCAGATTATTTTGCTCTGTCCGACGTAATGCGGACGACTTTTACTAACCCAAGACAACACAGCCAGCTTAAATGAAATAGCTTAACAAGTAATTTAACCCTTTCCTTCCCTAGCTTGCCAAAAACACTACAGCCCCTTTATTGTTTTACTGTCTAACACCAGATGATTTTACTCTTCAAAGGAAGAACCCGCAGACAGCCTATTTAGGCAGCAATGGATTAACAAGTGATTAACCCATTCCTGCCTGAGCCGGCCAAAAGCGGCCTCTATTTTTTAGTCTGAGTGCCTAATACCAAATGGGAGAACCCCCAGACATCCTAGGCAGCAATGCATGGGTCAAGTTAGACTTGCTCCAAGTCCGCCTCTTAGCGCTAGTTTTTGCGGACGAGCGAAAAGGCGGGAGAGCGGAAAAGCGGGAGGAGAGGCGGACTTGTTTCGCTTGCAGGTTTTTGAATCTAATTAAATATTCTTGCGGGAAATCGCTGAAATGTACATTACCCTGTTTTGACGTGTTTCGCGTTGTCGTATACATGCAATGGAAAGTGGTTCTACCCCTACTAAAACGTTTTCAAGAGTCTGTTTAACTCCAACTTCCAAAGGTAGCACTTGTATAGCAATTTAGCCTGAATATAATTACTTCCCGAATTACGTCACCGGTCGAAAAATTCACCGGTGAATTTTGGCGCGCTGCAGGTGGGAAAAGTCCTTTTTTCAACGAGGAACCGAAAGGTCAAAAATGTTTGAAAAGGACTTTGAGAAAGTCTAGGGTCAAGTGCAAAATCATACGTGGAGCCGTGTATCAGGATTTACTTGTGTTTGCTTCCCCCCCCCCCCCCTTTCACTTAGCTGATCTCTTTTTTCTTTCCTTTCCTCTATATTTCATCATTCTTTCTTCTCCTTCGTCTATCTAGCTGTACACCGTCGACATCTTCACCAGACAACACACCTGCAGTTGCAATTAAGGAGAGCGAGACCAATGGAAACGACAAAAATAACAAGCCACCAGCGACTGTGGTGGAAACTCAACCAACAGAAGCTGTTGATACTCGAGACAATGTTCGACGAAATGCCAACCAAGCTGCACCAAAATGGTTTAAATTAGGTAATGTAATTTCCCGCTCTTTTTAGCTGCAAGCACTGAAGTTACGCAGACGCAAACCGTTTGACGGCGCCACAGCGATATTGTTAGCATAGTCAATAAACCTTTTCGCATGAAGTTCGTGGATAAAGAGTTGAGAAATCTGATTGGCTCGCACAAAACTTTACCCTGGGTGCCAGATCAGAGCCTCTGGCACCCAGGGTAACAAAACTTCGGACATCCAAAACTTCGGACAAACATTGGACATTAGCCAATCAGATTTGTCAAAAAAAATCACGTGATCCATTCACTTCATGGGGAAAGGTCTATTAAGATATATGGTCTTGAAACTTGGCGAGATTATATGTTCTATCTTTTTGTTCATGTTTATGCAAACTTGTGTACGGTGAGGAAAATTTATTTTTGGTATAATGAAGTAATTATGCAATAGCAGCGTTTAGGTTCAATTGCTGAACTGTGGTATTGAAATATTTATAAACGAAAAACAAACGGTTCCCCAACATAAAGTCACAGCTCATTATAGACGCTTTGAAGCGAGGGCAAATCACTAATTAAAATCAGTGATCACGTACACCTTCAGAACAATCACAAAAAAAAATCATGAAAAAAATCAAAAAATCACGAGAAAAATAAAAAAAATCACATTATTTTTTGATCACGTACACTTTTTCAGGAGTGATTGCCTCTCGCTTTGAAGTTTGCCGGATGTTCAGACCATATCTCGATCGACTCTGTTCTCAATCTCGTTCCCAGAGCCCACGTTCCCCTTACCCAGCGGGTGGGAAACGGGAGGCTCTGGGATAATCCGTTCACGCCATCACAGGATTGTTCTCCGGAAGAAGAGTTATATAGAGTTCACTGTGTTCATCAGCCAATGAAATATCGATGTGAAACGGATTATCGCAGAGTCTCTCGTTTCCCGGGTGGGGAACGTGGGCTCTGGGAACGAGATTGCTCTGTTCTAAGATATCTACGTTTCTTCGTTTCATCTAGGAAAGTGACGAAATACTAAAATGGATATTCCTAGATGACACAGGCTACCAAAAGCACTGAAACCGCGTTGTTTGACTCTTTCATACCCATTGGCGTATGAAAGGGTTTATATTGTTAAAAGGAAGACGTTTCAGCAAGGCAGGGGTGAAAAATGAGGTGGAAGCACTGACTGACCTATACAACCGGACTGCGGGCCCTGCCCAAAAAATAACCGAACAGATGGCGGAAATATGGGCCCCTCATGGTAGCGTCCGCTGACCGTGTTTACTTGCATGAAGGCTCAGCTGCGCCTGCAGGCCGATCAATTAGCTGTAAATTCATTTATAATAAAAGGGTCAGCGGTTACTACTATGGAAGAAACCATCCATTGCCAGTCATTGATATAGAGCACCCGCAATCCAGGTATGTATAGGTCTGTGGGTGGAAGGCGGGAGCAGAGAAAAAACCCTGGGAATGAGGTTGGAGTGAAAGAGTAAAACAGAGCATAGTTTAATAGTTATATAGGAACCAAGAACACCTTGTGTTTCAGCCTTTGCAGAGTGGGCGGTATGGAAATTGGCCCGTTAGTACTTGGACTTTGAAATCTGGATCAAAGCCAATGTGTAGTATTTAATTTTCTTTCATGGGAGCCTAATTCGATTCCGGAGTTGGGGTCAGGCCTACATGGGTTATTTTGGATATGAGCTTATAAGCTTCATGGGTGCCGGCATCTTAGATTTAATGACGTAAAAAGGTTGCACTTATTATTCCAGGACAATGATTTTATTGTTTCGGGACAATAGGTGCAACCATTTTACGTCATTAAATCCAAGATGGCAGCGGCCGTGATGCCTATTTGTTCAAACATCCGGGCGTCCCTATAAATTATAATTATTATAAACTTATGGTACATACATAAATACTTAACGTACAACTTATTCACAATTGTTACCCAAAATTAATAAATGTTCATCAACAATGACTTTTTAGCAAAACCGAACGATCACATCAACACTAGTGTCACAACAGCTGAACAATTTGAGCACTTTATCATGCTAAAGTCTGGTTCTCATATGTCGCCGATCGTCGGCGATTTGTGATTTAGATGCATGTTAAAACGGGAAGTGCAGCAGCATGTTGAGTAAATTAGAATACAGAAAAGCAGTGCTTTTATTCTTTTACTTAACATGCATCTAAATCATAGGTCAGCGACGATCGGCGACATATGAAAACCAGGCTTAACTATTATCAAGCATATCTGATTAAAATTAGAAGTTCCTTAATTGACGTATAAAACAACTCCCATGCCCCAGGAGTAAACGAACAGTATCTTTGCGTTATTTCTAGCCTGCGTAGCTGACGGTATTAGGGAGTTCGGGGGCGCGTTGCCCGCCTACGGCCCGCACCCAAACTCCCTAATACCGCCAGCTACGTTATTTCCGACATCCCTTGAAAGTGATAAATAATCGGTCGAGTTTAAAAGGGATGCCTCAAATAGACCCATCTGGTCCTTTTGTGGTCCTTTCCTTTTTTCCAAATTTGTCGTCAAGCTTCAGCGAGTCTCAAGATTTTAGCAATCTTTACGATACCCTAACCACAACAAAAACCCTTACTCTAATCAGAAATCAGATTTACACCCTAGGTTTTTGGAAAAACATATTTGACGACATACCGTAAAATCCCGGTTATAAGCCCCCTGGATATAAGCCCACTATCACATGATTCTATTGTTCTCCCTATTGTTCTCACATAAAAACGGCCTTTGAAAAGGTTTAAGCCGAGGGCTTATAACCGAGATTTTACGGCCGCGAAAAAACAGGAACGGGTCCCTGAGTCATCCCTTTTAGCCGAAAGCGACAAGGTCTCAACGAGGAACTGATTACGTAAAGTTATGACTTATGTATAGATAATTAGAACTTAATAATTGTCAGTTTGCTGTACAAGCTGTGTTAGTTGGTAATACTCAGAAAAACTCTGAGCTCTAAGCGGGACTCGAACCCGCTAAAGTAACGTAAACCAAAAGGTCTGCGCACTTTCATACCATCTTCAACATATTAAACTCCGACTGTGATGTGCATACAGATGAGTGTTTTCGTACTTTTTCAAGTAATAGCTGATTGTTCTCGATTCCCTTGAGAACAGTAAACAATACGGAAACGCTCGGAAACGTTACCCCCATTACAATTACTAGGTGCCCGAGCACTAATGTGAACAACGACTTTTTCGCGGTCCAACTCAAAATGGGTCAAAGTGGTGCCCAAGGCTTAAAGCCACAAAATAGCTACAAAAGCCATGAAAAAGCTTCCTGTGTGAACGCTCACCAGATCCAGGGCACCGTGAATGTGAAGAAGTGGCCCGAGCACCATATCCGGGTACCTAGTCTGAACAGAGGGAGATGTATATAGCTCATTGTTAGCCGCTTTGACATTCACTGAGTTTCCAGACAATGTAATTCTAGGCTTTAAGGGTGAATTAAATAATTATTCGGTTTTCTTTGTTCTTCCGAGGGCTTTATATCGCATAAAACCCTTGAATACTAATTAGAAAAGAGACGAAGAAAAAAATTGGACAATCTTTGCCCAAGGTAGAAAAAATAGACAAAACTTTGTTGGAAAACCTCCTCAATAATTATTTAAGTCAGATAAATCCCCCGAACGTCGGAATTTATGCTATATAAAGATCCAACATGGCGCATGTCTCTGTTCAACAAAGTTGAATGAAATGTGGCCAAATGCGTTCAACACCTTTCAACATTTTGAGAACAATAGAAATAATTGTCAGTTGTTTGCTGTACAAGCTGTGTTAGTTAGTAATACTCAGAAAAACTCTGAGCTCTAAGCGGGACTCGAACCCACAACCTTCTGAATGCTAGCCAGACGCTCTTTTTCAGGGTTTTTTTCTGAGTATTACTAACTAACACAGCTTGTACAGCAAACAACTGACAATTATTCTTAACATCAAGCTGCAATTTCTGAAACTAACTAACAATAGACATGTTGAACACGTGTTGAACGAAAATTTGAACATGTTCAAATTTCGTTCACCATCATTCAACACCATTCAACAACGTTCAACATCATTCAACAGAGGTGACCAAACGCTTTCAACATGTTGAATCACGGTGAACGATGTTCAATGAAATGTTGAAAGCGTTTGGCCAAGGCCTTACGCTTTAAGACTGAGAGGCTTATAGAACAGTAACACAAAAAACAATTTATGCAATGAGTTTGCATTTACTTTGATTCATTCATTCATTCAGAAATGAGATCAACTGTTTGGTGACTTGCTTGGAAACGGTTAAAAAATGTCTAAACCTGTAGCACTGTATGATAATGGTATTCATATATTCATCTTGGAACCTCTCACCAGACCATTAACATATTCAAAACAAGCTGAATCTTTTTTCTCGACCCTTTCACTTTTCTCCAATACTCTTTAGGATGGCAGTGAGAATCTCTGGTTCCTTGCAATGTGGGTTGACCAAATGAACTGACCTTGCAGATGACGAGAGCTGATTCGTTAGCTCGTTGAATCCTTTATCACCCGATAGCACCGTAAAAGGAATATGCATTGGTAGTTGAAGATCCAGTCTTGCGGCTTGGACGCACAATGCGAAGTCGGCCGCATTCTTCTCCTTCCCGCATTTCGGATGCTTGAAGAATCGCTTTTCCCGAACAAGTTTCTGGAACTCGGGTGAATTGTATTTCTGGATCCCGGTGGCTCCACCAAAAAATCCCCAAACAAACACGTCGCTTGGTAGCGAGTACGGCAGGTCAAAAAACTTTCCCCAGTTATCCAAATCAATGAAAATGATGTGGGAGAATTTTGACAGGTTCGCTAATGGGCCACAAGGTAAGTTAAGTTCGTTGGTGTTTGTAGGAGTTTCCCTTGACCGATTTGAAGAACTGGCTGGAGCTATGTTCTGGTTGGTGTTCACTACAGAAAACATTAAACAGGGGAAATCAGTAGAGTGCTCTAACACAAAGGAATGTGATCACATTCTTGGGGAGCACGGGTGGCGTGTGCTGTTAGCGCGCTGCCTCTCACCAAAAAGTTAAGCCCGGTTAGACGGGGTTAGTACTTGGATGGGTGACCGCTTGGGAATGACCTCGTTGTCGAGCTTTGAACTTATGTGAGTAGAGTTGTAGTTGATCTCTCCTGTGCTTGAGGGTTTTTCGCCGGGTTCTCCGGTTTTCATCCCTCCGTAAAATCAACACCTACATCTTAGCTGTGATCCATGGTCTGAACTGTGTCGTATGGGGGCTGCCTGGAGCGCCTTTGATATGCCTCGACATGGCCACGTTGATCTGCGTCCTTCGCAATTCAGCCGCTGGCCGTAAGGTCCTTTAACCCTTTTGAAGTTATGTTTTCTTCTGAAAGGGTCATCATCTAACTTAGTAAAAGTAAAGAAAAATATGAATTTTGAGGTAAAGCAAAGAATTCATCAGCGAAGCCTTAGGTCTTCTTGAAGCATGACCGCGTTTCTAGGAGAATGGATACTCCATTGTCTTTAAAGTCATACCGGTAAAACCCACCAATCACCTTGTTGTTTGTAACTGGCATGACATCATAAGGTACAGTACTAGCACCAGTCTTTATTTCGACGCGACGTTCATACAAGTTCATCAAAGGATAAAAACTCAAACTGAGTTCATAAAAGTGGAACCGAGTGACTGGTTTTAAACATTTCTTCGGTTTTAGATTGAACTTTTCCAACTTTAATGGAAAATAGAATAACCTGGAAATAGTTGGCCCTTAATCATGTGATCACATTCCTTTACGTTGCTGCTAGGCTTGCCATTGGTGCATTGTTATTTTGGGTGTGACAATCATGGGTCAGGCATTGACACAGGCTACCAGGGGTGAATGTGGTACATACTTCACACAAGTGAGCATATTTACAATCAAGGTGTTGTCAGCTAGAGGTGAGCTGATGTTAAGGCCGAAGGTGAGCCGATATTTCCCCACCATCGGCCGATTAATCGGCAAAACCGATGTTTGCTAACCTGATGCTCAATTGCTCAGCGCTCCCGTTTTGTCGTTTTATTCATCTCAAGTTTTGCAATGAGAAGAAGTCATCAAGACAATTCTCGTATTTTAAGTGCAACAAAACAAACAGAAAACAGTCAAGTAGTCAGCAGTGTTTCCTTTATTTAAAATATTTTTGTACCAACAACTCAACAAGCGCAAAAATGCCAAACAAGGTAAAGAATTGAAGTATACTATTGAATTTGAACCTGACCAGTAAAAGCAAAAATGCAAAATTACAGGCTATGTATACAGGCTATGATAAACGAGGACGAGAGAGCAGAAATACGAGGATGAGGGTCACGAGACAGCCGATCCGATGGTGAAAGACAATCGGCCGATGGCCGATTGTGAGAAAAACTAGCCATTAATCGGCTCTGCCGATGTTTTGCGATGATCGGCTCACCTCTATGTCAGCCACATCACTGTTAAACGAACTACAAAGTCAGTCAGTTTTGAAATCTACCAACAATGTGCAAGAACACCTTGATTGCAAGGCAAAAGCTAAAGGAGCAAAGCACTTACAACATGGCAAACATGCCTCACTCCATCACACAGTAAACAACTCACTGTTAGTATGAATAGTAGTGGAAGAAAAATGCAAAATTGCAAGGGGGAAAAAATGAGCCAAAACCTAGACTTCTACCATAGGTAGCCCAAGTATGGTCTACCGGTCTACCAAGTAATACAACCAGAAGTCCAACTCGCATCAGAACTTTTGAAGTTTATATCCTCGTGCATGTCAGCTCACACACCTTGATTCCTCACCATCCTATGCCATCCCTGATGCAATCCTCCGGCAGTTTGGACCTTCAAAAGGTTAAAACTGCTGGGGGAACTTGCCAGGATTGCATAGGACATTGTGTAAGGTCGCGTAGGATGGCTTCGGATGGCGTAAAACATCGCACCTGCGCACTGAAGAAATGTGGACAAGTTTTCACTTGAGTTGGACTTCTAGTTATTACTATTCTGTGACCATAGGTAGCCCGAGTAATAAGGGTAGACTGGATAGTTATGTTAGTATTCAAAGCCCTACCTTTTGGTTGACAAGGTTGCTCAACTGTAGATGATGAAACCTTTTCATGTCTATTTGGGGACCATACTGCACAAGAAAATCTTTGTGTCAAATAGTTCAATGTTTCCTTAGTAAAATGAACACCGTGCTCGTTCCTGTAATGTTCCAGTACAGACTTTGGTACCAGACCTCTCTGTCCACATTGTGCGCACGTAAAATACATTGTTAAACTCCGGACACGTTCATGTTTTGCCAGATAGTGTGTAATAAACCGATCAACAACGTTGTAGACCTTATTGCAAGTTTGATGTGGACACAGTATTGACCATTTGCCCTTAGTGGTTTTCTGCAGATGTTTTTTCTCATAATGTAAACTGAACTGATGTACTGAGCATTCTCTCTTGCCCACCTTACACCATGGACATTGGACTTTGTGGTCTGACGTCAGGTAATGTTTTGTGATTTCACTATGACAACCAGCAGTACCTTGAAACTCAACATTACATTTCTTGCAAACATAGTGTGGTAACAGATGAGTGTCGTGAAAATGATCATAGAAGTGACGACGACCATCCTGGCCAGTAAATTGAGCACTTGAATATTGGCAAACTGGGCAGTTGAGGCAATTGTTAGCTTCATCGTGACCACTGGAGTAGTCAGCTTCTGGAACATGTGTTGTAGTTGAAGAGACATTTGATGGGTTATTGTCATCCCAAATAACCTTTCGTCTAGTAGTAACTCCCTCACCACTTGTGCTGGGACCATTAGAACACAATGTAGAACTTGAACTTGGTTGAAACCAATCAGTTGAGGAATCTTGTGAATCTGTAATATTCTCCTCTTGTGCTAACTTGGAGAGATAATGTCTTTGCGAATACGTGCTGGTCGTTTCATCCTGATTATTCAACCCACCTTGTTCAAGAGAAGAGAAGGAAAAGACAGATACCCTAGCTAATAATATACATGTACATTAAAACATTAACATCAGGGGCAAACATTTCAAACATTTTTGGGGAGTGCTTTTCATTCTAGGATCAACTTTTTTCAGTTTTTTGATCAGTCTATTTGACAAGGCAGTAAAAAGACTCATGGAATTCATCTTGCGCAATGGCATCCAATAATTTTTTCAGACACCTCTGTCCAATAATTCACAGTATTTGATGGAAATAATACCACAGGCCACAGCTGCCAGACATTGAGAATGAATTAATGGGAGTATGTTAACCAACAAGGAATGAGAGTGAAGTATGAAATGAATATATAACAATTATCAATTATTGGACAAGTCTGAACGTAGGTGAGTTCAAGAAATGTTTTATCATTCATAAACTAGCTAAAAATTTGAAATGCCTGAAGTTAAAGATTACCATTCTTCTCTCTGTCTTCAGTATACTAAAATCTTCCTAACTTTTTGTTGGCACAAGTCTTGCTTCTTATATCACTAAATCTTCCTTTTAAATATTTCTTTTCTGAAGTACTGTATATTGTCATTATGGATACTTTTGTATTTTGTGTTATAGCTTGCCCTTGCTTCCAAATACTCTCAATTACTTCCTTGGACAGCTGAGGAAGACTAGCCACCATGTTTGAAAACAAGCTTAGGAAAATTATTTGCAGGAGCTATCACTAGTGCACATGCTCTACAAATTACTAGCAGCAGAAAATTATTTGCATTCAATTATTTGCAGGTGATTTAACCAATTAGAATGTGGGATAGAGACGAAATGAATATATCTTATCATACTATTTAATATTTATACCAGGGACCAAAAAGGTAGTCGGGACCAACTTCTTTGACCAACTTTCATGTGTTGGGGGTGGGTGGGTGACATCCCCCCACCCCCCACCGATTGAAACCATCCGAGTCCCAGTAGTTCAATGGTTAGAGCGTCTCACTGGTGACCAGAAGGTTGTGGGTTCGAGTCCCGCTTGGAAACTCAGAAATTTTTCCTAAGTAAAATAGCACGAAGAATATTTACACTCAATTCACCTTGTTCAAGTTCGTCAGTCGACCTTCCAGATTTCACTCTCTTGTTGTTTTGGCGTTTCTTTGATTTGTTCTCCACTCGCTTTCGCTTTCCCCTGTTCTCGCAGACGTTGGTTGTAATGTCAGTCAGTCCGTTGCTGTCCTTTGAACTACATGCACGGCTCGTTGGTGCCGTTGTGTAATCACAATTTTCTGTATCTTTGATATTATCCTTGCCGTTTATACGAAGCAACTCGTGGTCATCAATGATTATGACAGAGTCATCCTTCGCGAACTCCAATAATTCTGCATCGTCGTCGTCCGATATGACAATAATATCAGACACCACATTATTGTTTTTTGTTTTCGTTTTCATGTTGTGCTGCTCTCAAGTTGTAAGGGTTGTTCTTCTCTGTCCGTTGTTTGCCGCCATTTGGTCCTTCGGTCGATTACTTGCGCAGACAATCGCGCCATTGCCGCTACGTGGCCTGGGTACGAACATGGAAAGTGACCAATCAAATTGTCTGATTTCCTTCACCTAAAATCCTATTAGAACATGTCTGCCTGCCTGTCTGTCTGTCTGTCTGCCTGTCTGTCTGTCTGCCTGTCTGTCTGTCTGTCTGTCTGTCTGTCTGTCTGTCTGTCTGTCCGTCCGTCCGTCCGTCCGTCCGTCCGTCCGTCCGTCCGTCCGTCCGTCCGTCCGTCCGTCCGTCCGTCCGTCCGTCCGTCCGTCCGTCCGTCCGTCCGTCCGTCCGTCCGTCCGTCCGTCCGTCCGTCCGTCCGTCCGTCCGTCCGTCCGTCCGTCCGTCCGTCCGTCCGTCCGTCCGTCCGTCCGTCCGTCCGTCCGTCCGTCCGTCCGTCCGTCCGTCCGTCCGTCCGTCCGTCCGTCCGTCCGTCCGTCCGTCCGTCCGTCCGTCCGTCCGTCCGTCCGTCCGTCCGTCCGTCCGTCCGTCCGTCCGTCCGTCCGTCCGTCCGTCCGTCCGTCCGTCCGTCCGTCCGTCCGTCCGTCCGTCCGTCCGTCCGTCCGTCCGTCCGTCCGTCCGTCCGTCCGTCCGTCCGTCCGTCCGTCCGTCCGTCCGTCCGTCCGTCCGTCCGTCCGTCCGTCCGTCCGTCCGTCCGTCCGTCCGTCCGTCCGTCCGTCCGTCCGTCCGTCCGTCCGTCCGTCCGTCCGTCCGTCCGTCCGTCCGTCCGTCCGTCCGTCCGTCCGTCCGTCCGTCCGTCCGTCCGTCCGTCCGTCCGTCCGTCCGTCCGTCCGTCCGTCCGTCCGTCCGTCCGTCCGTCCGTCCGTCCGTCCGTCCGTCCGTCCGTCCGTCCGTCCGTCCGTCCGTCCGTCCGTCCGTCCGTCCGTCCGTCCGTCCGTCCGTCCGTCCGTCCGTCCGTCCGTTCGTTCGTTCGTCCGTCCGTCCGTCCGTCCGTCCGTTCGTTCGTTCGTTCGTTCGTTCGTTCGTTCGTTCGTTCGTTCGTTCGTTCGTTCGTTCGTTCGTTTGTTTGTTTGTTTGTTTGTGTGTTTGTCTGTCTGTTTGTTTGTTTGTTGTTTCTCGGCAGGATATCTCACAAAGTACTGCACAGGTTTTTATCAATGTTTGTGGAAAGATGGATTATAGACCAAGGACCAACCAATTAAATATTGGTTGAATTTGGTCAAAATTTGGATGAGAAATTACTAAAAATCTGGCCACAAGATTCTCGGTGTAGGAGAAATGCTTGATTGCGCTCAATATCTTTATTTATGCAAGCATTTTTGCATTATTTTGGTACGAGTGCAATCAAGCATTTTATTTTAATACATGTGTGGTCTCGTGAGCTAGCCTGGTTAGCAGGATGACTCGTTTTCTTTTTAATCATCTCTAATATTTATAACCCGCTTTCTTTTAATAATGTATTATATATTTTGGGATTTTAACATTTAAAATGCATAATTAAGTACGTTAGCATAATTAAGGACGTTAGCATAATTAAGTACGTTAGTAAGCATCTTATTTAGAGTCTAATCTTAATAATTAAATAACGTTTCAAATGTTCACAATCCAAATCTTTAAAATAAAAGAATGAAAATAAAATTTTTATGAAAAAAGGTAAAATACCAACCACGTCCCCAGGGCATTTTGCCTCCACGTTGGGAGGTCGGCGAAAATGGCCCTGGCACGATTCTATAATCGGATTGGCCGGTTTAAAAACTTGATTAATTCAGATACAGTGTAATTTATTCATCAAAATATGAATTGCAATAAATCCACTCTGCGAAGTTCATCCAAAGAATTGTAACGATAGCTTACAATTAGATATATGAGCAACATTAGATATATGTTTCTTCCCGACATTTAAATGTATCCTGGATAATCGTGGGGAGTATCATGATGAATAATGCTAGCCAGTTGTATTTATTATAAAGGTTCACATGAGTGATTCGGCAGAGCGTTAAATATTTATTATTTATTATTCATGTATACGTATTATACAAAAACGAAACACAAAGACCGCATAAATTTTCTTGCCAAAACACCCCAAAATTCTGGGTGTCACGTGACCAGCCGATGCCAGGGCCATTTTCGCCGACTCCCAACGTGGAGGCAAAATGCCCTGGGGACGAGGTTGGTAAAATACCAAAATAGAAATAAAATACCGGTTTTGATAAAATACCGGTTTTGCGGGCTGTTACACCTACTAGTAATATTTGGACAGCCTGCGTATTTGAACAACTCAGGTCGACTTGTACCCAGTTCCCAACACTATTTGCTCCGCCGACATGAAGGCCAACATGGCGGAAGAAGATGATCTGGATCCTGTTACAGAAGAGGTTTGTTCACGCTGTTTTTGGATCGTTTATTTTGTAAAATTGTGATGAACACTACGGGAAATTAATTAATGTGTCCTTAAATTACCATTCTAGGTTACACACTGTCGAATTATTTAAAAACTTTACATTGAAAACCGGTGCTGTATTAATTTACAGTAACAATTAGTTTTTTTGTAACTACTTTCAGTTACAATACAAAAATGTAACTAGTTCCAGAGCTAGTTACAAGTTACATTAAAGCTTTTTTAACTAGGTACAAGTTACATTTGCCAATATTAACAATGATAAATATTGTAATGAGATTACATGTAAGAAAGCATTTATAGTGGCTAGGTGAAAACATGGGTTGGCACTATACCAAACAGGGGGAAGGTATGGATATAATTGGGGGCCAGGACAACTTGCCCCCCTAACTCCCCCCTCCCCCATCTGTGGCCCAGCTGGTATTAGACAGGGTAAAATAATAAAGGGGCTGGCAGAGCCTTAGGATGAGTAATCTACCTGTCCAAAAGTGCCTGCACTACTAGGGGGGTCTGGGGGGCATGCCTCCCCCCCCCCCCAAAAAAAAAAAAAATATATATAAAATAAAGTCACGTGATTCTGAGTATTGGGGCTGGGGGCTGGTCTGGAAGTCAAAGGATTAATATAGACTTATGAAAGACAGAGCCTGAAATAATTTTAAAATTTGTCCGGCAAAACTTCCGAGCAAAATTAAATTTGACCAGAAATTTTCAAATTTGGTCGGAAATTTTTTTAACGCAATGGTTTTGAATTAAAAATCACGTACTGTTGTTATCTCGACTCGACAACCTGGAAGATAAAGAATACGTTTCTTCGACGTTTTGAGCTCAGGACCTTCGTCAGGAGAGTCAAATAAGCCTATTTGATCAGCCTATTTAACAGTCCTGATCATGAAGGGCCTTTGCTCGAAACGTCGAGGAAACGTATTCTTTATCTTCCAGGTCGTCAAATTAACAACAATGAAAGCAGTCACTCTGACTCGTAACTGACTGTTACACGCTTTAGCATACTCTGATCGAAGAAATTTTGATAGTGCACTGTAAAGTGTAAAACCAACTTTAACTCAAAACTGATGGAAAACCCAGTGGAAATTTAACAAGAAAAATGGAGTGTTGAGCGCCGACCCGATCATTTAAAAAAACAGATATTTTTTTTTTCAAAATTTGTCCGGACAAAATTTCTGATCATTTCAGCATTTGGTCGGAAAAACTGGAATTTGGTCGGAAAACCGCCGGCCGCCGGCCGTTATTTCAAGCTCTGGAAAGATCAATGTTTTTTCTTGCAGATAGATGTTTACTTAGCCAAAACTTTGGTGGAAAATCTTCACCTTTTTCAGGCAAGTTCTGGCTCTGACAGACTGAGTTAGTCAATTTGAGGCTTTCTATATTTATATTTTTATTTATATATAATGTTTTAAAAATCTGTAATGACTGCAGTGTTTTTGTAATGTTTAGTATCCCACACGTCCAGCTGCAGTTACCTATGATAAAACGACATGTTTAGCAGCAAGAGTGAAACCAAACCAACAAAAAGTAAGTAAGGCCAAAAAACAACAACCTGGGTTTCCAGTTTCCCAACCCTACCTAGTTTTTTGCTAGCAAAATGCCAACCCTAATCTTTTTATTGAATTTTTAAGGCCCATGGGCCCCAAGTTGCAACATGATTTGCATCTTGGGATAGCAAGCATGGCGTCAGAACCTAGTAATGTGCTCAAAATTAGCTTTAATAGATGTGCTAGCGTAATTGACATTTGGTGTTGGAAAGAAGAATATTGTTATTCCTAGGCACTAAATTTAAAAATAAAAGTTAAAAAAAAAGAAATCCAACCTACCCTACCTAAGTTTTTGTGAAGAGAAATAGGAAACCCAAGTTTTATTCTTTCGTTTTTATTCATTTTTATATTCATTTTTATTTTTATTTTTATTTTGTATGATATGGCTTTATAACATTTTTTGATCAACTCTTTGGCTACTGAATTCATCTTATGTCCTGCCTATGTGTGTATGACAAACTATTCATATTCTTCTTGTGGCATTTCAGGTCATGTTGGAGATGTCACTCAATACAACTGGTCCCAGTTACTGTACATCAAAAGGAGAACAATTAGCTTATGAGGCTGACGATGGAGTTCCAAGTGACAAGAAGTTCTTTAAAAGGTATGTACAGTACAGTGTGTTCACTTTGCTTCTGAAACTGTCCATGCCAGAGAAATGTAATTTCTATCACTCATCATTAAAGTGCATGTGGCATGAAAATTCACCCCCATTTTTTAATGTTTTTGAAAGAACATTTAAAATAATGGAAAATGGCTCTTATTATATAAAATAGAGTGTTTTATTGATTTTTCTGCCACTAATAAAAGTAATAATCTCATATGTGCGATTATTATGATAATTGCACATGTAACGATTATCGCTGAATCAGCATTATAGTTTAATGCAATTTTTGCAAGGCAATAGGACAATTTTTTTATATAATAAACAGAACAATACATGGATGCTTGGAAATATGAAATTTATTTCTCGTGTTGAATAGGATATCTCACTCGTTCTCTTCACTCAATCATGAGATATCATGTGCACTTTAAAAACTTTGACTGACAATGAGTTGTTTGCAATTGAATGTACAATTGCAGTACAAGGTCAATTCCAGTTGCCTAAACACCCATATATAAGCCACACTCAAATTTCGAGGGGGAAAGTAGCATAATGTGAACCACAACATAAGCTCTCACAACGTAACGTAAGCTCTCACAACGTAACGTAAGTTCTTACAACGTAACGTAATTTCTCACAACGTAACGTACATGTAAGTTTTCACGAGTCACGACGTAACGTAAGGTCACAACGTAACGTAAGGTCTCACAACGTTACGTAAGGTGTCACAACGTAACGTAAGGTGTCACAACGTAACGTAAGTCTCACAACGTAACGTAAAGTCTCACAACGTTACGTAAGGTGTCACAACGTAACGTAAAGTCTCACAACGTAACGTAAGGTCTCACAACGTAACGTAAGGTCTCACAAGGTAATGTAAGGTCTCACAATGTAACGTAAGGTCTCACAAAGTAACGTAAGGTCTCACAACGTAACGTAAGTCTCACAACGTAACGTAAAGTCTCACAAGGTCCCACAATGTAACGTAAGGTCTCGCAATGTAACGTAAGGTCCCACAAAGTAACGTAAGGTCTCACAATGCAACGCACGGTCTCACAATGTAATGTAAGGTCCCACAATGCAATGTAAGGTCTCACAATGTAACGTAAGGTCCCACAATGTAATGTTAGGTCTCACAATGTAACGTAAGGTCCCACACTGTAATGTAAGGTCTCGCAATGTAACGTAGGGTCCCACAAAGTAACATAAGGTCTCACAATGTAACGCAAGGTCTCACAATGTAACGTAAGGTCTCACAATGTAATGTAAGGTCTCGCAATGTAACGTAAGGACCCACAAAGTAACATAAGGTCTCACAATGTAACGCAAGGTCTCACAATGTAATGTAAGGTCCCACAATGCAATGTAAGGTCTCACAATGTAACGTAAGGTCCCACACTGTAATGTAAGGTCTCGCAATGTAACGTAGGGTCCCACAAAGTAACATAAGGTCTCACAATGTAACGTAAGGTCTCACAATGTAACGCAAGGTCTCACAATGTAACGTAAGGTCTCACAATGTAATGTAAGGTCTCGCAATGTAACGTAAGGTCCCACAAAGTAACATAAGGTCTCACAATGTAACGTAAGGTCTCACAATGTAATGTAAGGTCTCGCAATGTAACGTAAGGTCTCACAACGTAACGTAAGGTCTCACAATGTAACGCAAGGTCTCGCAATGTAACCTAAGGTCCCACAAAGTAACATAAGGTCTCACAATGTAACGTAAGGCCTCACAACGTAACGTAAGGTCTCACAATGTAACGCAAGGTCTCACAATGTAACGTAAGGTCTCACAACGTAACGTAAGGTCCCACAATGTAACGTAAGGTCTCGCAATGTAACGTAAGGTCCCACAAAGTAACGTAAGGTCTCACAATGTAACGTAAAGTCTCACAACGTAACGTAAGGTCCCACAATGTAACGTTACTAACGTAAGGTCTCGCAATGTAACGTAAGGTCTCACAAAGTAAAGTAAGATTTTGCAATGTAATGTAAGGTCTCACAAAGTAATGTAAGGTCTCACAATGTAACGTAACGTAAGGTCTCACAACGTAACGTAAGGTCTCACAATGTAACATAAGGTCTCACAACGTAATGTAAGGTCCCACAAAGTAAAGTAAGGTCTCACAACGTAATGTAAGGTCCCACAAAGTAAAGTAAGGTCTCGCAATGTAATGTAAGGTCTCACAATGTAATGTAAGGTCTCACAATGTAATGTAAGGTCTCACAATGTAAGGAATGGTCTCGCAATGTAACGTAACGTAAGGTCTCACAACGTAACGTAAGGTCTCACAATGTAACATAAGCTTCATAAGGTCTGGTAACGTAAACATTTTGGGCTCTATCCTTTTTGTCAATAAAAATATAGGAGCTTAAATTGATACCATAACATTAAAATACCATAACTGAAGTTAGATACGGACAGTCTGTCTTCGTTTAAGTCCATAATGTTTAAGTACTATATTTCGTCTTTACACACATGTTATAACGTGGATGATCCTCGTTCTTATAAAACTATCTGTCCCAAATGTAATTGTGTCTGTAGTCTCACAACACCGATATCGTGTTGTATGTAGGAACTGTACTGTTATGTTTTGGATGCTTTGTCGGTGTATGAACAACCGAAATATTTTACGGTTAGGATTAAGCTCAGTGACAGGGTCATGAATATCAGGGTCAGGCTTTCGTTTGTTCACACACCGAAAAAGCGTCGTTAGTTGTTTTCGTGTTGATTATGTGGTTATTGTTGTTGTTGTTGTTATTTATATTTTGGGCCCGCAGTAATTGGCAACTAGCTGTTGCGGCAACCCCGCCAAATAATTTACTGTGTATATTGTTATTGTTATTATTGGCAAAGTTATTAAATAATAAAATAATAAATAAAAATATTCTTTTAAGGTTTATCTTGACTATTATATTCAAAATATATACTAGTATGTGGTGTACGTATTATATATCTATCAAAAGCTGGTTTGTTTTTATTTGAATAGTGATAAAATGGATAAACAAGTGCTGTTGTCAAGCCAAGGCACCATGTCAACCTCACAATACGCAGTGGGTTTGTTCAAAGATGGTAAGGAAAAACAATAAAACTATACGTTGAATATCAGTAAGAAATAGATTGGAGAAATAGCAAAGCGAAAAGGTGGTTTTTACTTTTTAGCAACGGGCCCGTTTCAGAATATTTAAAGATATTAATCCATGCCTGCCTGAGCTGGCCAAAAACGCCCCTTTAAATAAAATATTTTACTGAGCTATGGATCGTTTTCACTCACGTGATCGGTGGCCCCATTGGGGGCGGTGAAACAACTACGAAATGTTTGAATAAGAGCTAAATTCCCATAGGATAAAGATGGTACACCAATATGGCCGCCATTTCATTGTTTCGGAACACCAATATGGCCGTCGTGACGTCGGATGAAAACGATCTATACAGTAAGTTTAAAATTAGCAAGAACCGAGTGACAGCTCGTCGAATAACAGAACAACAATAGTTTCCCGCCTTTTTTTGGTCAGACGCTCGCGCAGGGGCAAAACGTTTGGTAGCGGTGTTTAGCAAACTTACGGCAGCTTGTAAGGGATAAAGTACTGGGTTCATCATCCTTACTTGCAAGCCAGCGGCTGAATTGTGAAGGACGCAGATCAACGTGGCCGCCCTAGGCAGCCACCATACGACACAGTTCAGACCACGGATCACAGCTAAGATGTTAGTTGTTGATTTTACGGAGAGAGGAAAACCGAAGAACCTGGCGAAAAACCCTCGAAGCACAGGAGAGATCAACTACAACTCTACTCACATGAGTTCAAGCTCGACAACGGGGTTATTCGCAAGCGGTCACCCATCCAAGTACTAACCCCGTCTAAGCGGGATTAACGTTTTGGTGAGAGGCAGCGCGCTAACAGCACACGCCACCTTTGCTCCCCCCGGTAGCAATGTAGCTAACACAAAACATGTTGTTCTAGGTGAACTACACCTTACTCCGCTCAAAGGAGTTATCCAACTGAGACCTAGCTTTGAATATCTTGATCGAGGAAAGGAGACGAAGAAGACAGACGCCACCGAGGAAGGTGGGTGTAAAATTTAATAGGGCCAGTTTACAAGGAGGTAGGGTTACCCTAGTGAACTCCATACCTCCTCCCATTGTCCCCTCATAACTGGAACGCTAACTTCGTGTCAAAAAGTGAAGTCAAGCTTGAGTGTAGCCTGGTACCCTGGCCCAATCAAAGAATATGGGCCAGGTAACCACTAAAGACTTCTGCTTTCCTATTGGTTTAAATTTCGCGCGTTTTTAGTGGCTATGAGTAAAACTGCAATCGTCATAAGTGGACTTAGCCCTGATGACGCGAGCATGAGATTAGTTGGTTACCAGGCCCTTATTTCTTTTGAAATTGGGCCAGGGTACCAGGCTAGCTTGAGTCAAGCTCTATTACGTCGCCTTCAGTCCCCCCCTATGTACACGGCCAAGACGCGGTTCGCGTCAGGGGACTGGAAGCGACGTAATAAGTACCAAATTTTGACTTCACTTTTGAAGCGTGATAATGACTGAAGTTAGCGTTCCAGGTATAGGGATGGATACAGGAAATGAAGTTCACTGGGTTACCCTAGCACCCAGGTCAAAGTCAGCCCGGGTTTACAAGCAAAATTTCACAGGTAGGGTCACTCTGCTGCCCAGGACAACTTTATTAGACGTGGTTACCAAGCACTAATCACTGATCTCAAATAATATGAGTGTATTATTTGAGATCAGTGAGCACTAATAACAAGAAGCCTGGAACTAGTAAAAAGTTGTCCCGGATAGGCGAGTTATCCCTACCAAACCCGTTTACAAGGACACAGCATAACCCGGCTACTAGGGTAACCCTAGTGGCGTGATAGGGTGACCCTAGCGTCTTGTAAACACAACAATAAAAAAACAAGAAATGTACGAAAGCTAGGCTAACCCCGGTGCTAGGGTAATCCTACCTCCTTGTAAACAGGCCCTAAGTTTCATGAAAAGTTTAGAATCGTTCATTACAAAAATTTTCTCTCGCAGGAGATTCTCAGGATGAAGAGGAAAAGGCTACAGCCTTATCGGTAGGATCTTTTTGTTTTATTCTTTTATATGATTTTATTTATATATCATACACAAGGAGGAGTGTTTCATTAGGATATCCAAACAATGGGAAAAGTATCAACGTGTTTGGATTTCCTGATGAAACACTCCTCCGAATGTTTCACATAACATCTCAAACAAATCAGTATTTTAAGAGAAAATCAAGGTAAAAGTTTGCTTAATTTATGTAATTTCTTTCTAAGATATCCAAACCACAAACGCGGTACTGATTTCCTTTGTGTTTTCCTCATGAATTATTAATGATTTGAGATGTTTATATCATAAAATTCTACGAAGATTATAGAATAGTAACGCCAACGACAACGTACACTCAATTATCCACCAATTGTTGTTTTTAAAGGTTCGATTTGCCAAAAAAGAAACAGAGTATGCCAAAGCACAGCGTCTATCGTCTTTCAAATACCTAGAGAGACAGATGGCTGAGGAACAATGGACTGATGTACAATATTATGGAATTAACGTAAGATTTGGTTGACGTACTATTGGATACTAAAAATTGGGCGGTTGGCCTCTGATTCTTAACTTATTAGGGCGCCGATAGGACGTGGTTTACATAAAACGCGGTTTACATAAGACGTGGTTTACATAAAACGCGGTTTACATAAGACGTGGTTTACATAAGACGTGGTTTACATAAGACGTGGTTTACATAAGACGTGGTTTACATAAGACGTGGTTTACATAAGACGTGGTTTACATAAGACGTGGTTTACATAAGACGTGGTTTACATAAGTCGTGGTTTACATAAGACGTGGTTTACATAAGACGTGGTTTACATAAGACGTGGTTTACATAAGACGTGGTTTACATAAGACGTGGTTTACATAAGACGTGGTTTACATAAGACGTGGTTTACATAAGACGTGGTTTACATAAGACGTGGTTTACATAAGACGTGGTTTACATGAGATGGTTTACATAAGTCGTGGTTTACATAAGACGTGGTTTACATGAGACGTGGTTTACATAAGACGTGGTTTACATAAGACGTGGTTTATATGAGACGCGGTTATCTTATTGCTTTCGGGATCGCAAAACGTACTTTCACATTGGTTATCGTCTGACTCATGCATGATATAATGCTTAGGTTACTGTTTTCATTAAATTTTTTTTTGTACTTCTTTCGGTGTTCTTTTCTAAACAAAATGGCTGACATACCCGTATTAAAACCCGGACCGGTCGATCACCGGAACACGATCGGAAATGGCGGCTGTCGAGGCTCGCGAAATACGGGCTGACCCGTATTAGCTACGCATGCGTAGAACGAATATCTTGCGTGTAAACGTCATCAATGCACGGCCGACAGGAGCGAGGACACCCCGCGAGCTCAAAGTCAAACATCTCTGCTCAAAATCGTCGCTCGACCATAATTCTTCCACGAGCGAATAGCACGAAGGTTGGGCTTGCCATAGAATACGGTTTGTTGCCAACTCGTGGAATTTTCGCGATGTACGAACCCCATTGCCCCTTCTCAAATTAATCAGTTTCAAATGTCCTCAGAACTCACTTGAGCCAGCACGCACGTGGACTGCGAACTGACCCATGAAAGTGGCCAATTTTCTCACATGACGCCTCTCAGCCAATCATAGCACGCAATTACACCGGAAGTAACTTGTGTCATGTAATAACTAGGGGAAACAAACAAAGAACCCTGCCCTTCAAATTAGTCAATAAATTTATATCTAAAAATCCCTAGAATAAGAAATTTTCACAGCCGTTTTTTTCTAGGCTTTTCTTCTTATTCTGACTAAAGAAATACAACCAACCTTACCTTGCACCTGTTTATCTAGACTCTTAATATAGCTCTACCTGCTGTGTGATCTTATTGCATTGTTTTGCTTCACATTGTGCAGGATACAAAAAGTACTGATGAAAAAGACTTGCTCTTCTGTCAAGAAATGAATACTGAAGTTTTAGAGTTTGACCCATCCCCAAGGTATGCCATTTATCTGGGATTTTAACCTAATCTCACCTCACTTCACCTCACCTCACCTCACTTCACCTCACCTCATCTTACCTCACCTTACCACCTCCCTTACCATACCTCACCTCACCTCACCTCACCTCACCTCACCTCACCTCACCTCATCTCACCTCACCATACCATATCATACCATATACCATACCATACCATACCATACTATACCATACCATATCTCGCCTCACCTTACCATACCTCACCTCACCATACCATATCATACCATATACCATACCATACCATACCATACCATACCATACTATACCATACCATATCTCACCTCACCTTACCATACCTCACCTCACCATACCATACCATACCATACCATACCATACCATACCATACCATACCATACCATACCATACCTCACCTCACCTCACCTCACCTCACCTCACCTCACCTCACCTCACCTCACCTCACCTCACCTCACCTCACCTCACCTCACCTCGCCTCGCCTCACCTCACCTCACCTCACCTCACTTCACCTCACTTCACCTCACCTCACCTCACCTCACCTCACCTCACCTCACCTCACCTCACCTCACCTCACCTCACCATACCATACCAATGCATACCATACCATAACTTACTTCGCCTCACCTCTCCTTGCCTTACATTACTTTACTGTAAATCAGTTTGTAATGTAACCTTTGCCAATAATTATGCAGTTTTAATGTTTTTGTACTTGGGTAGTAACTATGTTGAAAGATTGATACCATCCTCGCAATCAGAGAACGTAAGGTAAGAATATATTTATCATGGTAATGTCTGTGCTGACGGAAAAAAGTAAACTAAACTAATTTTATATTGATACTGGATAACCCAATCAGTCATATCTAAAATATTCGTCCTAGGAAACGCACAAAGAAACTTGTTATAGACACACTGTTTCAAACGGATGGACATTTAAAACTGAAGATGTTGACCTTATATAGTGATTAATATCTTTTTCATTACATAGAGAATCTGCGCCATTACCATCAAACACCATTTCAATGGCTCAAGTGAGAAAGTTGGATTTGATCGATCAAGTTAAAACTCTTTTAATAAATGGTATGTGTTTTGTTTTGTTAGAAGATTTGTTTATTATACATCTCATATTGCAAATGCTACGCTGCACATATGTCCAAATTGTAATAATTCTCGCAGTCTAACCCGCAGCATTACTTGCTGTTTTTAGTATTTATTTCAGATGCGTCGAAATCGTCAGCTGGACATAAAGAGTGCGGGCGGAAAGCGGAAGAGAAAGCGAAAAAAGACCATCTGCCACATTTCTGTGTCAATATGGCGGCATCAGGGGGGTGTCAATAACTTTTGGAACTGTGGGTTGTAGAAAACATGTCGAATATAGCAGAACGTTACACACGACCACAGTTAAATAAATGTGTGGACAAACTAGGAAAGTTCGTTGTTTCAATGTGAGCTACACGTCGGCCGATATAAGTATGTTATCCTCTGGTTAGTTACAAGAAAGACATTATAAACATGTCATAATCACGTACCAACAAATATGTTACTAATATAGACGTGGATGGCTTAGTTATCCGTGAATTAGCAAATCATGCAAGAAACCGACATCTTGTGCAAGAAACCGACAGAAATCTGGCAGAGACTAAATGTAATTTTCCGTTGGACTAGTTTCGCCCGCACTACTTATGTCCAGCTGACGCCTCCGAGCATCTCCGACCACCCCGAAACCTCCAAACTCCGAAATTTAACCTCTGCGGAGGAGAGAGGCCTCAGTGCCTCAATGGTTAGAGCATCTAAAAGGTCATTAGAAGGTTGCAAGTTCGATCCCTGTCTGGGGCCCAGAGATAATCCTAACGTCCGGGATAACTCGTTTCATGTGAATAGGCTCTTATTGTCAATGGTGTTCTTAATATCTACGTTTATTCTTTCTGATATTATAGCAAAGATAATGAGTTTCTCAGAAATCTGTAGTCTGCTCCACCCTTCGCCAAATGAACTTGCAGTGCTGAAATGCGTCCAACAGCATGCTGTGTTGGTTCAAGGATGTTGGGTCGTCAAGAGGTCAGTAGTTAATGTAGGGGATGGTGGGTGGGTGAGGCTTTGGGAAAAAGTAACCCCGTCAGTGCACTTGACCCTATCATGTATGGCTTTCCGACAACAATACAAGTAAAAGTCAAAGCCTACTGTAAAGACCGAAACACACCGGACGCGAAACCGTAACACGACGCGATTTTCCTGTTTTTAAAAGCGAATAAAATTACCCTATAGAAGTGAACATTTGGAGGTTTTGTATGCACTAGAATCAACAAGTTATCCTGTCATTGTTATTTTATCAAGCTTCTCATGAGGGACGAATTTATTCGGTTCCGAAATTACAAAAATCACGTCGCGTTACGGTTTCGCCTCCGGTGTGTCTCGGCCTTAACTCTCGATTTGAAAACGACTGATCTCAATAAAACTGGATGGGGCATGAGGCCGGATTTTGCGAGCCATGCAGTTGTATGATGACGTGACCACTACCCAAGATGGCCACCACTAAAGTTCATAGCTTTCGTAGATTGAAAACAGACAAAAAAAGTTATTTTAAGAAAATTTAAACGAATGTATTGACACAAGAAGTGCTCAATAAGGTTTAAGACGTTAATTTCTTGTATTTGTTTCTATTACCGAGATGTAAAACCTTTAAATCTCGTTGTTTTTCTTCAGTGCCGACAACGAAGAAAGTTCACGATAATAAAAACTGAAAAACAGACTATAAAATCTACGAAGAATTAAATTCCAAGTCTTAAATTGTACCTTTTATTATTTAATGCTTTCACAATATTTCGTGTTGTGTACTTGCCATGTTTTGACTGTATTTGTTGTTAAACAGTGAAAACTAAACGAACCGGCATCGGTTGTTTGCTTTACAGCTTTCCGACTCCCCCGGCACAGAGTCACACAGAGTACTTAATATCCCCCCCGGATAATCTGACCGTGCTGACGTCAAGATTGCTTATGCTAGTCAACTTTAGGATTGGGAACAAGTTCTAAGGCCGCAATGCGTCATGTTCCACTACGTAAGATGGCGGCGACTGGCACGAAATGTTTGACTGCTGGCCATAGGGAAGGGCCTATCCAGTTTATTTGGAGATCAGTGGTTTATACGAGCTGTTTGCGACTTCTGGACAACTGCCGAGGATAGTTTTGATAACGAAATACTGACGTTTCAAGCGGAACCCTTTATCAGAGTAAAATGTGAAGGGCTCCGCTTGAAACGTCGGTATTTTGTTATTAAAGTGCTTATATCACTTGTGGGGTTTTAACGTATTTGAATAGAGCAAAAAAAGTTAGTTAATAAATTGTTTTGCCGTTTTTTATTTACTTTAATAGTTTCTGAGATATAAGCCTTTAAACATGCCAATTTCGGCTTTTCGCCAAAAATTTCCGTCGTTCATTTTAACACCTTGGGAGCCTGGGACTCAGGAACGAGTCAATCCAAAACAACTACGTTTCGGCTTATTGATTCACAAAAACACATAGATTTGGCTGAAAAATTGAAATGTCGAGCTCACACCCGTTTTCCAGTACACACGAGAGTTCCAACTAAGAAAACAGTCGGTTTAGGTTCCTGAGTCCCAGGCCCCCAAGATGTTGAAATGAACGACGGAATCGAAATTTTTGAGAATTGGCATGTTCAGAAGCCAATATGTCAGGAAAAATCAAAAACGGCAAAATAACTTATTAACTGATTTTTTCTGCTCTATTTAAATACGTTAAAACCCCACAAGTGATATAAGCACTTTAAAACTATTCTCAGCAGTTTATCACCTTTTGACTTTGCTCTATTGTGTTAATATGTCGTTTTTGTTTGAAATTTTATGTCAGTGAATTGTTGTATCCGAAAGGAAAGACAAGTGCGTTCAGTACTGCGACGGCTGAGACTCTTTGTAAAGGACGGGATTTTATTGTAAGTGTATTTTCAGACACACCCATTATTCGACTATAGAAATCGGATTTTATGGAGTTTTAACTTGTTGGTTTACCCTATGGTTGTTTTTTTTTACTCTGAAAATATTATTTATTAAGTATCCATTTTGGTTGTTTTTTAATCTTTAGCTGTACAAGTTTACCCAGTCTCGCTCGGTCCTGCGAAATGACATAATATCGGCTATTAAGGTAGGCGTGTCCCCTTTCCATAGAGGAAGAGTAGAGTGGATTGTAGTGCTGTGGATTACACAGTACAGTACAGTATAGTACAGTACAGTACAGTACAGTACAGTACAGTACAGTACAGTACAGTACAGTACAGTACAGTACAGTACAGTACAGTACAGTACAGTACAGTACAGTACAGTACAGTACAGTACAGTACAGTACAGCGCAGCGCAGTACAGTACAGTATAGCGCAGTGCAGTAAATTTCTGTACAGTACAGTACAGTACAGTACAGTACAGTACAGTACAGTACAGTACAGTACAGTACAGTACAGTACAGTACAGTACAGTACAGTACAGTACAGTATAGCGCAACGCAGTGCAGTAAATATCGGATAAAACGCGTAATTTATTAGTATATTTCTATTCTTCATAGTTAACTGTGGATGATGTCAATGGCATTATTAACCAGGTAAAAACTAGAGGTTTTTGTAACTACGGTACACATATTCAATTATCAAAAAGGCTATGATGTCGGATGCATATATACTGCTCAAATCTGAGTATATCGGGGCAATTACTGAGACATACTCATTCCTATTGAACGGTTTTAAAAGTATTCTCATCTAATCATTCCCTTGTACTTTCCAAGGTGGCGAAGAGGAATGTTGCCGTTGGCTGGGAATTCAAACTACCGTATGATAAAGATTTTGTTGAAAGGTGGGCAAGTGTACTCTGCTAGCTGTATTTTGTTTTTGTGTGCGAGTAGGGGGTACTTCAATTTGAGTAATGAGTAATGAGTAATGATTTATTTAACGTCGTAAATTTAAGTCATATAGTTAGAATATCTGATTTCCCAGACGGTCACCCATCCAAGTACTAACCCCGTCCAACTGGGCTTAACTACAGCGGTGAGAGGCAGCGCCCTAACAGCACACGCCACCCGTGCTTCCCAAAAGTCATATAGTTAGAATATCCGACAAAATGGGCGTGGCTCGGATTGAACTACGCCCATTTTGTCGTTGTTTATTTTAATAAATCAAAATATGGATTTTGCTCACATAGACGCATAGCATACAAAGTTTGTAACTTAGTTTCTAACTTAATGGATCTTGTCGCCTATTTAACAAAGTTAATAAAAGGAAGACAAACACTGAAGGCAATTACCAGTACAACTGCAATAAGTCTACTGCGATATGGCAGTACGCCTTAATTTCAAACGACTCCACAGTGTCGCTAGATTATTTACGCATACTTCGTCTGTGATGTCCTTTTAACAAGCCATTAACAAAAGTTCTTCTAGCCTTTCGTCGCTAGTCCTTGACCAGCACAAGTTTTTCACAGTTTTCAATTTACTGAATGTCCTTTCATCTTTGGCCACAATAACTGGTGCAGTTAATGCGAAGCGAAAAGCTCTGTTAGTGAGAGGAAACACGATTTCTGTTCTTCGGATAACACCCGATAAAACACCTTGCCGGATAGGTGATACCGGACATCGGCGCCCCCCCCCCCTCCCCCCGCACACATACCCCTCCCCTTCGCTACGTCCCTGTCTGGTTTCCTTCTAGTGTTAATTATTTGCCTCCATTGTAGGTTTAGTGACGTAGCGAAACATCAACAAGGATTTTGGACCACAAAATATCGAACGTAAGATATTGTTTGAAATACACGACGTTTAAAATGCATATGAAGCGAGAATTATACATATACTTAGTCTACTCTCGTAACTATTTCCTGTGCACTCAATGTTTTGGTTTTATTTTATTCTAGACTTTGTGACAAGTTTAAGATAGAAAGACAAGACGTCGAAAACAAAGGTACTTCAGTTTCTTAGCAATATACGAATGAATAAGAAAAGAAAGACCCTAACTTCTAACATAGTCAATCGAGATATGGTCTGGAAACTCAGCTAAAATCTTTGGTCTATCTTTTTGTTCGCCTTTATGCATTTTTGTGCACGGTGTACGGTCACTGAACACATTGTATTTTAGTATAATGAACGAATTGTCCAATAGCAACGTTTCAGTTCAATCACTCGACCGTGCTATTTAAATATTAATAAACCTAAAACAAGGTACGGTTCAACATAAAAATCACAGCTCATTATAGGCGCTTTGAAGTTTGCCGAGTTTCCAGACCATATCTCGATTGACTATGCTTCTAACCTGGGAATCTAGTGAAACACATGGAATCTTGTATATGCACCAATGGATCGTTTTCACTCACGTGATCGGTGGCCCCATTGGGGTGATGAAACAATACGAAATGTTTGAATAAGAACAGAGCTAAATTCCCATTGGATAAAGATGGTACACCAATATGGCCGCCATGTCATTGTTTCGGTACACCAATATGGCCGCCATTTGGTTTCTGAAACTAAGTTTCGGAAAATTTTCAACATACACTGGAACTTTTGTTTCTGAAACTGTGTTTCGGTAACTTGTTTCAAAAATGTTCTATCGTGCATGCTGAGCTTTACATAAAGTACCTGGGTTGTGTTGGACATGAATATATAACCAGGTACTTTACCAGATCTGAAATGGTCTTCATCTCTAGTAAAGTGTATATTAAAGGCAAGGTTCAGTTAAAAAATAAATTACTTGTAAATAAAAGTTCCTGCAATGTAGTGTTTGAAAACGTTAATAATTTACAATATCTGCTGTCGTATTGAAAACTGAGTCGGGTTATTATTATTGTATTTTATGCCGCCATTTTGCAGTTCATATAGGACGGCTCATGCAATTTTAATGTACAGCGGAATTTTCTTTTCAATTTTGCGTTATATCGTTAAAGTCAGGTCAAAATTGACCATATAACGCCGAAATTGAGAAGTTATATTTCAAAATTAAGCCGTTAAATGCGGCATAAAATAGAATGATAACGTCATTTCTCAAGTACGAGAGGAGTATCGCAAAACTATTGAATGAAATTCCTACTTAACCCATTCCAGCCCAAAACGACTCCTTTATTGTTTTACTCTGTCTAAGACCAGACGACTTTACTTGTCGAATGAAGAACCCTCAGACATCCTAGGCAGTAATGGGTCAACAAGTGGTTAATACCATCCTTTTTAAAAAAACCCAGTTTACATTAATGTGGCACTTTATTGCCTTTTATTTCAACCTAGATGAAGCGAAGAACAAGAACACGCCCGGCAATAAAACAAAAGCAACGGTCAATCATCGAATGGATAAGCTAGCTAACTCTAGCCCCGATGAAACGATGGATGCGGATTTACCAAACGGTTTTGGTGAAGAAACAGAAAAGATGGAAGCGGAAAGCGAGCTGTCTGCAGACGACCAAGAAAAACTGTTTAACAGACTAATGAAGTTTGTCAAAGACAAATTGAACACGAGTAGTTTAAGTTTAGCCGAGTTTAAAAAGCTAATATTACTACATCAAACAGGTGAGAGACATTTGTAGAATACAAAAAGGAAGCCTCAGTTCGCCGTTAACAAACCAGCTCAAATACTCAGAACTTTGTTTCTTAGTTCCAGAGAGGGATCGACTTGCAACCTTCTAATGACCATCGAAATATAGTAAGGTTAGATAAACTGCCGAAACAGAGAACGTAGGAGTCTAACGTTTCGAAGGAAGGCCTCTGACGAAGGGCTTTCGCTCGAAACGTTAGACTCTAGTTAGCTAGTCTACGTTCTCTGTTTCGGCAGTATATCAAACCTTACTATATTTCGAAGTAATATGTAAAGGCCGACAATGAGGACTAGACCGGGTTTTCAAGTACGAGGAATTCGTTCCAGTCCGAGGCGAAGCCGAGGACTGGAACGAATTCCGAGTACTTGAACACCCGGTCTAGTCCGAATTGGAGGCTTTTACATGACTTCTCAAATCACTTAGTGTATTCCCAAAATGAATTAGTGCATTAGTAATTAGTGTATGGATGAATAACCGATTGTGTGAAGTAATATTTCAAGTCCAAGGACTTGAAATATTATTTCAAGTCCTTGGACTGGAAATAATATTTCAAGTCCTCTGCCCAGTACTTCCCTGGTATTTCAAGTCCCTTCACGTGGTGCAATTCAGCGCTTCTGATTGATTGATTATCTCATGAATTATTAATGAGTTTGAGAATGTTGTTTCAACACTGCCTACGCAGCACGCTACTTTTATTTCTTCTAACTAGCAATTACTATCGCAAGTGAAGTGCTGCCTCAAATGGGATGAAAACCCATAAGCAACTTCATGTAGTCTGTAGCCAATGTGACACCCCCCTTGCCCATTCCACCCAAGATTGCCCACTCCACCTGAGTTTACCCACTCCACCCAAGTTTTTCTGACCTCTTCCCCATAAGAGCCCACAGAGTTGCCTGTGAAGGACACTGGAAAGTCCCAAAATTTAATATTAATTACAATAGACAGTTTAATTATAAAATTGAAAACTACAAGTTACTATAACTTATCGCCTGACATAATATGGCAAGGGTTTTGACAGGATACACACACAATAATATACAAATATGAAATAATCATGCCTCTTGCTCTAACGCTATGGCAAAACTGTCAATGCAATTCCAAGTGCTTAATTATGTTTTGACAAATCTAGAGCTTTAATAAAATTATACAGCAATGTATCATAAAGCCCAGAATTTGTCAGCATACACACACGCAGTTCAGAACGTTGATCAGCGCAAACACAATGAACCCACACCAATATACACCTAAAAATAGAAGAAAACAACCGTGAAATTTCCTCACTGAAATTGTAAGACAGTTCACAACTTAGTGTGTCGTGGCATTGCCATTTGCCAATTTAGAAAATCCATCGCCGTCGTGGTGCTGACAACTTCTGATCGACGTGTCTCAATAGACGAGTTCTTTGACTTGTCTTCTAACCAACGGCAACAAACAACAGTTGGTATTAATATAAAGTTGTCCAGCGACATCTCTCACGAGGAATGAGATCATGGTTGTCGAGTTCCACTCGATAGTTTGTGCGCTGATAAACTCATGAAAGAGCACTGCTTTCCTCGAGACTGGCCACTGAAACCTTCATGACCTTGATGAATACTTCCACGAGAAAGTAAAGACATGATGTATTTGTTCTTATCGCGAATTTTCTGTCGAGGAAGAAGCTGAACGATAACGGAACAGGCGCACTGAGTCACATCAGCTCATATATGGATGACATAATGCCGACAAACAAACAAACGCAAAATTTAACAAATCGAGATCTTGGTCGGCTATACATAGCTCGGAAAAAGGACTGGGCACGAGGCAACGTCAAGAATAGTGTGCTGCCTCGCTGACGCTCGGCAGCAATGAGCAGTTAGACGCTCTAACCATTATTAAGCTACTGGGAGTCGAATGGGAGCTAAGGTTACAAATTCACAGTCATGTGCTTCCTAAGTGGCAGCCTCTGCACATATATGAGTTGTAGTTAAACTACGTTAGGTTGTGATACGTATATATGTAGTGCATGTGGTACGTTTGAGAGTCCAACCGGTCATTAGAAGGTTGCGGGTTCAATCTCTGTCTGAAAGACTCAGAAATTGTTCGGAGGAACGTCTACCAAACGTCTGTTACATTACACCAAGCTCGCAAACTCAAAATAGCAAATTGAATAGTGTTATTTTAACCATTCAACTCTTGTAATCTATTCTTCTGCGCTTGTAACAATTGTAATCTGTTATTTTACTCTATATCTTTAGCTGTTTCTACGGAAGATATTTTAACATCGGGAGTTTCTGATGCTTTGTTATTAAAAGCAATTGATCATTGCGGTGGTGAAGAAATTGATCTGAAGGTAACGATAATTTGCGCTGTAAGCCAACCCTTAACATTTCTTTTTTGACTTTTGAAATAATAATAATAATAATAATAATAATAATAATAATAATAATAATAATAATAATAATAATAATAATAATAATAATAATAATAATAATAATAATAATAATAATAATAATAATAATAATAATAATAATAATAATAATAATAATAATAATTATAATAATAATATTAACTTCTTATTAACCGAGAGCGCGGTCATTACGGAAAAATATCAGACCGAGGTCTGACAGTACAGACCGAGCCTGTAGGGCGAGGTCTGTATATAAAGACCGAGGTCTGATATTTTTCCGTAATGACCAAGAGGACGAGGTTAATAAGAAGTTTATTATATGGCATCTTGAAACAACACATCTTACATTACCTTGTCAATAGTGTGACCTCGAGCGTGTGACTAAAGCCCCGTTCACACTAGCGGCCTAGGCCTGGCCTGGGCCTGGCCTAGGCCCAGATTTTTGATGGTGTGAACGGGTTTTACCTGGCCTGGACCTGGCCTGGACCTGGCCTGGGCCCAGAAAACTAGGCCGACCAAAGTAGCTGGCCTGAGCCTGGCCTAGGCCTGGCCTGGGCCTCATTTATGCTGATGTGAACGGGTTTTACCTGGCCTGGGCCCAGAAAACTAGGCCGACCAAAGTAGCTGGCCTGAGCCTGGCCTAGGCCTGGCCTAGGCCTCCTTTATGCTGATGTGAACGGGTTTTACCTGGCCTGGGCCCAGAAAACTAGGCCGACCAAAGTAGCTGGCCTGAGCCTGGCCTAGGCCTGGCCTGGGCCTCATTTATGCTGATGTGAACGGGTTTTACCTGGGTCCGGCCTAGGCCAGGCCATATTGCCATGGTAATAAGCGCCTACGATAAAAATTGGTCAGAGGCATGATTCAAGAATCGGAGGGAAAACGATTATAATAAGTTGCGCTCGTGCGTTTCAAGACATTTTTATTCTAATCGTTTTCATTCGTATTCATGGCAAACACTTGGTCGGATATCGAAACCAAGCTTCTTGTTACGCTTTAATTTGGAGTGATGCAAACGTGCAAGGACAACTAGAAAACCACAGCAAACGGAACAATGCGGTATTCGAGAAGCTTGGCGAAGACATGGCGGATAGTGGATTTAAGCGAAACGGTATATAAACATGCCAGTCAAAAATCAAACGTCTCAGAGAAAAATATTGCAATTGTAAAGATAAGGATGCTAGATCTTGTGCTGGTAGTGCAAGGCCGCCAAAAATTGTATAGACATACGAGCCTGTTTACTTTGGCCACCAAACCTTGGCCACGTAAGTGTGAACGGGTCACACTTGGCCCAGGCCAGGCCTAGGCCGCTAGTGTAAACGCGGCTATAGACTCATCGTTTTCAATGTTGTTGCTCTTGTTGTCATCGCTTTTGGAATCCTAAAACTCACTGCCAGATTGCTCATCGTCCCACTCATACATAATGTAGTCCTCAGGTTATTGAATTCACAAAATTTTTGCGGTTTTCTTCCATTGTTTAGTTGCAAACAACATGTCTGCCAATCGACCGGTCGATTACGGAAAATTATCGACCGGCACGTGACGCGTCTCAGCCAATGGGAACACACGATTTCAACGGAAGTAACTTGTGCCATATAATAAAACTACATAAAAACTATATACTATAATACAACTCTGTGTTTACATAACGATTTCCTTATTACAGTGGCCAATGTCGTCCAAGTATCCGTCAGATCTGAACAGCCGAAGGATCTTCATTTTACGAGCAGTTGATAGTCCTCTGGATAAGGTGTGTCTTATGTCTAGATCAGTAGGGCCAACGTTTGTACAATTAGTGACGTATGCGTACATCAACGTACCCTGCAAGTCAGAGCCTCTTTACGACCTACGCAGGCTTCAGGGGAAAGTGGGCTCTGCCAACAATCTCGATCTTCGCCCCAAGTTTGGGGCGAGTCCAGTCAGGTTTTAAACTGGTCAAACAAGTTCTAGTTTATGAAGACGCGTCAGACTAACTACGAAAAGAGGTCTGGGAACCAAGCTGAAGACGCGTAAGCAGGAAAGTAGCAAGTTAGAGCCTGTGTCCAAAATAGTACCTCTGCAATCGTTCACGCATGCTCAAAAAGAAATATCGAGTTTGTTAGCAGAGCCCACTTTCCCCCGAAGCCTGCGTAGGTCGGAAAGGGGCTCTGCTTGCAGGGTAACATCAACGTAGCTCTATATTGTTACCCAGAGTAACTCGAGGTAAAGCGTTCACATGAAGCTAGGGTAGGGTTATCTCGGGACGCAGTGATAACTCGGTAGTTGCATTTTATCATGTGAAACAAGGCCAACTTTGAGTTATCCATACCGAGGTAATAAACATGCCTTGAACAAAGCCAATTTACTCGAGATAGGCTGCCTAGACCACAGTCTGGCCTGTAGAGCCTAATTTGTAGTGTTATGCAATGTTAGGAAGTTAGATCACGTGCTTGTGCTGGCATACTGCCACCTTCAATTTTGAACTTGAGATAAAAAAAAAGTATTCTGTTTCTGGTCAGGGCAGATGCCCAAAATTGACGCGGTGACGTGGGGTTGGTTTTTTTTTTTGCCCCCCTCCCTCCCCCCCCCCCCCCCCCCAAGGCAAACCTTGATTGAACAGACATCTGAAACATGTTGAGTATTCTTATAATATACTTGTCACCTGGTATACTGAACATGTAGCATGAACACATGATTGAAATATGAAGCCTTCAATCAGTGCCCGCAAACATACCAGCGATTTTCATAGGAAACATTGGTTGAGAATAGACCGATCAAATATTTAATATCCGCCGGTGTCATTTGTAGTCAATTAATATTAAAAATGTTAAAAAAAAGTATCGACGCGCAAGAAAAAAGATGACGCACGCGCTGACCAGAAACAGAAGACTTTTTTTTTTTTGCCCAAGAAGAGGATGTGGTATTGTTGGTTTGGTTTGATAAACTTCCCCCCGAGATAACTCAGTTTCATGTAAACAGACTCTAACTAGTCATTGGCAACGAGCGTCAAATGACTACGGCTAAATCATTCGTGTTTGCGGAGTTTTGCGTTTCTTGTGTCTGAAGAACATCCTTTTAGAAGTGTCCAAACTTTTTACTGCGAAGTCAGGCTGAATTTTTTTTACTACGTATACATTACCGCATGTCTGAAGGAATTCATTTTTTTGAAAGATCACTAAATATCTTTTAAAAATTCAGTACCGCAGTGTCATTTTGGATCTATTTCATGGCTCTTTTGGTATTCAACGTAAAACCGTGATGGAAAAGACGAAAGAGGTTCTTGGCTCGTCACCGACAAGTTTCGAGTACACCAAACTTATTCAGGTACATGTTTTAGCTGTTGTATAGAGTTAATGATAATAAATTTATGAAGTAATATATCAACAACGAGTTTGACTGTTTCATCAGGGGATCCAAACACGAGAAAACATGATGAAAGCACGAGGCTGAAATCAGTGTGGTTTTATTTTTTTCGAGTGTTTGGATTCCCCTGATGAAACACGACAAACGATTTGTTGATATAGCATCTCAATTGAACGATTTCAATTGAAAAATGCAATCAAAAAACCCTCATGCGACTGGAGTACCAACTATTTTGGGGATACGGTTTGTTTTAGCCGAGAAAATCGAAGCTAAAGTTTATGTAAATCAGGACGATGCTGTATCCGATTTACAACCACTGCTACGGTATTGATTTCTTTTGTGTTTTCGTCATGAATTATTAATGAGTATTTTAATATATCATACACGAGAAGCCGTTATCTGATTTGAAAACACCAAAAAACGAGGCAATAGCCGAGTTTTTTAACTCACTTCGAGGTGTTTTTAAATCAAATAATAAACGACTTTCGAGTGTATGGTATAGCTTCTCAAACAAATCAGTATTTAAAGAGAAATTTGAGGTAAAACTTCTCTGTAACTGATTCCCATTTCCATATATATATATATATATATATATATATATATATATATATATATATATATATATATATACACATACATACATATTCTTCCATGAGCTTGGACCATTAATTTCCTTTGTGTTTTCTTATGAATTAATGATTTTTGAACAAATAAACGGTGATATAGTCAATATTTTCATATCTATTGATCGCATAAACTACTCAGCTACGTTTATAACGTTCTGTCCTACACAGAAAGTTATACATTTTGATACAAATCGGTTTTATTAACCCCCACAAGCCGTAACACGCATATCTTTAATCGGACAGGAACTTGGATTGGAGAGGAAAGGAAACAGTTGGTTTATACGTGGAACCCTTTTAACCACCGCTCCCAAGTGACAAGTGGGATACTTCAAGTAATCCAAAATGAGAGTCCCCACTGAGCGACGATACGTCATCGCGTCGTGGCACCAAGGATGCCTTGTTTGAGCGAAAGGAGTTCGGGAATACGGACTGCACAACAAACGTTCCCGCTAAGCTTACTTGTGTTGGAAGTTGGAACTGGTCAATCTACTGAGTATTGGCGAGAGGGGTAGAATGGCGTCATCAGAAGACATTTGGTTCTTCGAAAAAAGGTTCACTGTCATCCGCGTTCGGCTAATTTCGAGAAATATCGTCACTTATGTATGCAAAAACACGTTGTCGACTTTTATGTGGTAAATTAATTACGCGGTCCCTGTGTAATAGCTCCGCTAAAACATTTGTTGAAATATCCAAGTTTTGCTTCGGCAACATTCATGTCAACTCATTTGACTTGGGACAATTTCAGAGCCAAAATACATTTCGGCGCATTTGCTCGACATTTATAAGAGAGGCCTAGAAACCAGACTGGCCACCGTGTAGCCCAAATTGATAATTATTTTATGTTCTGTTTGCACCAATAGACCTTTTCACCAATAGCGGCACCATCTTGAATTCGCAATGCATTATGGTCTATCCAGGGCAGCAAGCTCCATTAAAAGGGCGAGTGCGTAGTGTTGAGACAATGCGGTAATTTTTTCTTGATAAATACTTTCATATCAGCAGCAATATCTAAATATAATAGTTATATTAGTAAAAGCAACAATTCTCGTATGTGTAAGGATAGATTCATGACAAATGTATCCTTATACGTACGAGAATTATTGCTTTTACCAATATGACAATTATTATATTTAGATATTGTTGCCACGAAAGTATTTATAAAGAAAAAATTACCACACTGTGTCTCAACACTACGCAGTCGCCCTTTTAATGGAGCTTGCTGCCTTGGATAGACCATAATGCATTGCGAATTCAAGATGGCGCCGCTATTGGTGAAATGGTCTATTGGTACGGTAGTGTTGGGGTGAGGCCAACATGAAGTACTTGCGTTACCACAAAGACCAGTTGACCGTGAGGAGACTGGGACAGTTTATTGCTTACAGAATTAGATACCTTAAGATACCCCGGGTTCGGTTTACGGGTACCGCCATTTTTGTTTACTCGTAATATCTACCCGTTTTCCCGTGGTAGATCATGGTCACCCATACATACGACTACGGGTACATTACCCATACCCGTAAACCAAACCTGGGGTATCTTAAGGTCTCTATTATTAGTTCAATTATTTGTTGCATTGTATCAGTAGTACACCACTTTTATAATAGCGACTAAGTTGAACATTCGTTTAAGTGCATCTTAATACACCTTTCTCGCCTCGCTTGCGTGTCTGTGATTCAAAATAATATTTGCTTCATAACGAGGCCAGAAAGTAATAACATATAAGTAATAGACAAAGCATGGGCAGCGATCTGTATCTGATTTACAAGGCGAGCTGCAAGCGAGCCGTTCCAATTTCAACGGTCAACTGGTCTCCGTGGCTACGTTCTAGCCATTGAATCACCCAAGATATTCGCAACCTATAGCATCCTGGGATAAGGGCACCCAACGATTTTGTGAGCGCTAAGCACACGGGGAAACCAACTCATTTTCAACATATTTAATTGACAATTGCTTAGAATTTTTACATAATTCAACTTCATGTTATATTAAATTAAATTAACAGCATCTGATAATATATTGCCAAACAATGTTATCGTTTATACATTGGTCGAAAAGACATTACACGGACCACATGGTTAACTTATAAATAGCTATATTCTATAATCTATCATTCCACGATAATATAAAGGCAAGCAGACAATATTACACTAAGATATTTCAATGGCCTAATCAAAGGAAATAAGCTGTGCTTCGTTGACATTTTGATCGTAGTATTGTTGTTGTGGCGGTGGTTGACCATATTGTTGCTGTACTGGTTCGTAACCACCATACGAAGGTGGTGGTGGTTGTTGGGAAGGCTGTGCGTAGTTACCATTCGGAGCTTGTCCCCAGGACTGCTGGCCGCCAGGTGCTTGACCCTGAGGTCCAGGGTAGGGACCAGTTGGTTCGCTGGGTTGATTCGAGTATTGTAGGGAAGGAGGACCGGAAGATAGAGGTGGACCCTGCTGTAGGGATTGACCATAGTGTGGAGGTAGGCCTTGTTGTGGCGGTGGGCCTTGCTGTGGAGGTAGTCCTTGTTGTTGAGGTGGGAGACCTTGCTGTTGTGGTGGGAGACCTTGCTGTGGAGGTAGGCCTTGTGGAGGTGGGTATTGCTGCGGTGGGAGACCTTGCTGCGGCGGGAGACCTTGCTGCGGTGGGAGACCTTGCTGCGGTGGGAGACCTTGCTGTAGAGGTGGGCCTTGCTGTTGCGGTATCATTTGTGGTCCTGGTGGTTGGTTGTACGACTGTCCTGACAGAGTATTTTGTCCTGAGTACTGTTCCAAGGATGGTGGTCCTGACGACGGTGGTGTGCGGTTATAAACATTTTGAAGAGCTGGTTGAGTTGGTTGGCTTTGAAACGACAGTGGTCCGCTTGATGGATAGTCTGGTTCCATACCATAACCCTGTGCGTTGAATCCTTGCCGCTGACCAATACTCTTAGGAGAATCGGTGATGAGGTCTCCATCGAGGTACGATCCCCTCATCGCGGGGTTTTGATACTGTCCGCCTGGTTGTTGCATTTGGGGTTTAACTTGTTGTGGTGCCTGATTTGGGTGTCCCTGGGGTTGCAGAGCTTGAGGTGGATGTCCGGCAGGTTGCAGGTATTGTTGACTGACTGCGGGTTGGTTTGCCATGTTCTGTAGTCGCATTCCCGACTGTAATTGGTTCGCATGTGGTTGGTAGGTCTGACCTGGTGGTGGCTGCCCGTTTGCAGGTAATTGTTGTGCCTGATTAGGAACGGGCTGAACACCGGGTTGGTACGAAGGTGGTAGTCGCTCTTCGCTTTGGAGAGACATGTTCTGATACTGCGTCGTGGGTGGTTCGTATTGGTTAGGCGCTGGTTGATACGGGGGAGGTTGGGCTTGTCTTTGGGATCCAGGGGGGTACGTCGAGTTTGGTTGAGCACCTGGGGCTACGGATTGGTAAGTGGGTGGTTGATTGGATGGGTTGACCGGTTGGAACTGAGGCGGTACCTCGCCAGGATTGTACTTCATTTGGGAATAAGAATCAGGGATACCAGTCTTGGTGTCCTGGGAGACCGGATATTGTTGTGCTGGCTGGTACGGAATGTATGATGACGTCATGGGGTAGTTCATTGCTTGTTCTAGAGAAACAACAGTAAAATGAACGTTTCACAAAAAACTTGATTTGTGATGCCCAATGGGATACTACCAAAGTAATACCATGATTGACTCGGTTTCTTTTGTTCTCACGGGGAGATTTAATCTCTAATTTCCCTGCTTTGGAGGAAAATTTCTAATTTTCCCCTCATTCAGATGCATGGGCGAACATGAAAAGAGCATTCAATTTTACTCCTCACAACGGACATTAAGCTTAGCTTGATTAAACCCCATTAATCGTGGTATTACAAACTAATACCATGACATGTTGGGAAATTAGTGATTAAATGTCCCGTTAAGCCTGGAGAGGATTTGTGAAAGTCCACAAATCCTCCCTCGCCTGTCGGGGACATTTAATCACTAATTTCCCTAATTTCCCTTAAGTCATGGCATTACTTATAAATACATCATACATAATATATAGACGCCGATTAAACACGAAGAACGAGTGCTTTAAACATTTTAATATTCAATTTAACTACACTTGATTTAAAATTTACGCTTGCGAAATGAGTCGCAATCTCGCTGAATATTTAGAAGGCATTTTTGCTTAAATTTTCTCGCTTAAATTTTCTCGCTTAAAAACGAGTCTCCTATAGAAATATCTAAACTACCAGTTTTCCTTAAGAAATTATAATATTCCAAGCTGTTGAATCTTTTCTATTCCTTGGTATAGCTTCATAATTTCAAAAATTCGGCAACCGTGCTTTGTTATCCACGTGTTATTAAATTTCCTGCACGAGTAATAAAGCATGGCTGAGCGTTGCCATGACATAGTACGGTGTCACGTGATGCAAATTATCCAATCAGAACTCACAAAATACATCAGTGTACGAAAATTGAATATTAAATATATACAATACATATAGCAACAAGTCGTAAATATAAATATCCAAGTCAGTGGTTCTATGAGATGTTGGGTCATAAACAGAAACGTTTTAAGCTACGTAAAGCTTGAAAATCATACCTTTTGCTCTCAGTTCAAGCGCTTGCTGTCTCTGTGTCTGTAGTTGTTGTTGATACAGCATATATTCCTGTTTCTGTTGCCGCAGTAAGTCCATTTTCTGCTCCATTTGCATCCGTCGCAACATGTCTTGTTCCAGCTCTTGCTGCCGAAGTTTTTCCCGCCGTTGCGCCCGCAAGTCATCAAGGGAACGCCTCGTCTCTTCAACAACACCGAGTCTCTCCTGCAGTCCTTCGTACTTTTCTAAACGAAAACATTGTTTTAAAGATAGCTCACTCCGAGGAACACGTTATCTGAGTTTTCAAGTTACAGTCAAGATTCTTTGTCGTCTAAAACGTTTAATTTGTACTTCATTCTTACACAGCCCTTGTGTACTCCTGCGTGGATATTGGAAAGTATTACAGTCTGCAGTTTTCAGAAGGGAAGAAATCTTCGTTTTGGTAAGTTCAGAGATTCTAACTGGCCTTAAATTTGCATATTACAATGAATGTAATTTGTCCATATTCACAAATGCATTGCTCCGAGTGTAAAATTGATGTCAAAACTCAGCATTTACACTAGGGCTATGTAAAGTTAATATTGTCGCCCGGCTGAATAGAATATTCTATCATTCACCTCATGAAAATATTCTTACTATATTGCACTCGTTGTATAATGGTAATAATATTTGTATGATATTTGTAGTAATATAGTATGTCAACTAGTGTTTAGTGACCTTGATTTTTCGTCTCCTGGGGTCATTAATTCCCGGGGGTCTAATTTCCCAGGTCTAATTCCGGGTGATCACCAATCGTATCCCTGCATCACAGCCAATCGAGATATATGGTCTGCAAACTCGGTAAACTTCAAAGCGCCTATAATGAGCTGTGATTTTATGTTGAACCGTACCTTACACCGTGCACATCCTTTGTTTTAGGTTTATTAATATTTAAATAGCACGGTTGAGTGATTGAACTGAAACGTTGCTATTGGACAATTCGTTCATTATACTAAAATACACATTGACCGTGCACAGTGACCGTGCACCGTGCACAAAAATGCATAAAGGCGAACAAAAAGATAGACCAAAGACTTTAGCTGAGTTTCCAGGCCATATCTCGATTGACTATGCCTGCATGCGCAGGTTATTTCCGTAAGTCATCCATGCATGGGTGTCATTAATTACGTTGAATGTTATGCAAATATTAGTGTTCAGTGTTGCGTTATTTTACCTTTTTCTTGCTCTTGTCGTTCAATGAGGCCCAATAACTGCGGATGCATAGCACTTATCGTTTGGAATAAAGACTAAAAGATAGAAACGCCTTCATTAAAACAGCATGTAATATGAGACATAGTTTAACGCAACTCTGGCTTAAAAGTTTTTTGAACGTAGCTTAAAAAGTTACTTTTCATGACCCCACGTTTCGACACTCCGATCTAGTGTCTTCATCAGGGGTGATCGTTGTGAAGACAGCATATAATATATCGTACACGGAGTGGAGTTCATCAGGATATCGAAACACCGAGACGTTTGTTGAAAACCGAGGCGAAGTCGAAGTTTTTGAATAAACTTCGAGATATTTGGATGTAATATATCGTACACGAAGTGGAGTGTTTCATCAGGACATCCAAACACCGAGACGTTTGTTGAAAACCGAGGCAAAGCCGAAGTTTTTGAATAAACTTCGAGATATTTGGATATCCTGATGAAGCACTCTTCCAAGTGTTTGATACTGATCTCAAACAAATCAGTAATTTAAAAGAAAATTGAGCAAATGCTTGCTTAATTTGTGTAATTTCTTAAGCCCCGGTCAAACGAGGATGAGAGTTGGCAAGCGAGAGTTTGTCTGAGAGTTTCTCAACTCTCAGTCCGATATCTAAAACTTGGCCTGATTTCCAGTTTGTGTTTTCATGCATTATTAAAGAGTGTGAGATAGTGTGTGTAAAAATCGGAAAGAACACTCGTGTTTGATATTTACTTAAACTACGATACTTGTTGCCTTCTATTTTGACGAATAATAGTTAAGGATTTTAAGTACCTGTGTAATTGTGTCAGTTGAAATATGCTGACCTTTCCCTGACACAACCTGCATCCTTCTCATCAAGTTATCGATGTTACCGCGGAATGTAGTCACGAGCGCTTCATACTCTGGGTCTTGCGATGTCTGTCGAGAGAACAAACGGATCGTAAAGAGTCTGTCAAGTGTGTTTATATAGCTCGTAAGACTAATTTGAGGACACTGTAGTTATGGTTTTACAGAGGGAAGAAATTCAAGAAAACCAAAGAACCCTACTCACGTAATGCATACAAATATCAGGTTTGTCAGCCATCCCAGAACTAACCCCGCACTTCTCCCTTTGGCGTGTAAAATCGTCTGACGTTAGGCATGTCCACACTAAACTGACCGTTTTCAAACGAAAACGGAGAACTCGTATCGAAAACGTATCAAAACTTTTCCGTCCACACTATCGTTTTCGAATCACTTTTGCCATCCACATTAAAACGCCGAACCCTGAAAAAGGGCGTGGGTAACTGGAACCCAGATAACATTATCATCCTGACGTCAGCGTTGTGCAAAAGCTTCGTTTTCGCCATCCACACTGGTGCAGAAAAACGGCGTCTTTGAATGTCTCCACTCTGGAAAGCGTTTTCGAAACGCTCCGTTTTCAAGACGCCGGATTAGTGTGGACGAAAGGCCTAACCATATCAAAAAGTCTCTTGAAAACCTGTGTGACCTTCCTAAATCTTAATCCATTACTGCCTATCGTCTGGGATTGAACAGAAGAAATGCCAGTAAAATAATAAAGGTACGTTTTTGGTCAGCGGTATTAGTTTACAACGTATCCAGAGAGCGGAGATAATTTCCTTAAGAAGAGATTGAACTTTGAAATATAACATCAAATACGCTCTTACTTGGCTCGTTGGTTCTTCCTTGACCGGTACTGTTAATGCAGTAGGTTGTTCGTCCGAAGAGGGCGGAGGAGCGTTGTAAGCTGGTGGACTGCCTTCCTGTTTGTTTTCCCAATAAGATCTGTTGAGGTAGCGAGCCAACTAGAATGACAGAAAACGCAAATTTATTGAACGGTGTTTAGAAGAATAAAGGCAACTTGAGTTACTTTATCTCTTCCCTGTCCGAACTGGTCTTTAAGACTTTTTATTTTATATTTCTATTTTATTCATCTCTGAGGACACTATCGGACAGGAATAAGTTACTTTTATCTTAACTTTCAATTTCGCTTAGACATTTACCTCTGGATCAACTTCTTCTTCTTCCTCCTCTTCCATCGACTAAAATAACAAAAATATCCTTTCAGCATTTACACTATCCGATAAGGTCTGTTCAGAAAAATGTAGCGACTCACTATATAGTACTGTAGTACACTGGGTTGCGCTATATGGTAGTACACCGGGGTGTAACTAGGCCGGGATTTCCAGGATTTTTAAGGACCATGCGAACTCTAGTATATACTTACTGCAGAGGAATAGCCATAACTTGATGGAATAGAAGGTGCAGAAGGTCTGGTCTCTGGTACAGAGTATAAACTTGACGGTTGAGAGCTCGCTCTTTGCGGACTCTAAGTAAGAAAAGCAAAAGTTGTTTTTTTATGATCCGCTTGCGTTTAATAAACTTGGGGTTGATGTAAAACAGGACATGGCATCACTGCATGGCATGCGACTTTCCAGGTTAAAGTGTCACTATGATGAAAAAATCTCTTTTTTGATCTTATCATAGAGTACATTTAAAATGAGAGTGAACGGCGTTTGTGGTTTGTCAATATCTCATCTCGTTCAAGAGATATTCACGTTTTGGAAATATGCAAATTTATGGCTGATGACGTCATTTACTCCAAACGAGCGAAATGAAAATCGTAAGATAAGGAATATCTCTGGAAATAAACAATAGAACGTGCTTAAACTTTGTATACTTATAGTATCCAATAAAATACACTTCTCTGTGGAACTTTTGTAATTGCTGTGGTAAGCGCATGCTCTCAGGTTACTCTAAACCTTAAAAAAAGAATTATCATTTTTGCCTCATTGTTTAAAAATAGAAAGATTTAAACGTTTGAATTACAATGCCTACATAAGCCCTAATCTTCACTTTTATTCGCTGGAGTAAACGCTACTTGATTGCTGATAAATAAGCAAATTTAATTTTATCATTGGAGGGGGCCAGGAACCAGCAGTTTCCACGAAAACAACTAACGTTCCGCAGTAAAACGTATTTTATTTAATACTTTAAGCATGCAAAATTTGAGCACTTTCTATTGTTTATTTCTAGAGATATTCCTAATTTTACGATTTTCATTTCGCTCGTTTAGAGAAAATGACGTCATCAACCATATAATTTGCATATTTAGAAAACGTAAATATCTCTTGAACGAGATGAGATATTGACAAACCACAAACGCCGTTCACCCTCATTTTAAATGTACTTTATGATAAGATCAAAAAAGGACTGACGATTTTTCATCATAGTGACACTTTAAGAAACCCTGCCCTTAGTCACGAACCGCCTTTACCGCCTAGCTTAAACGCTAACCCCGACCTACTCTATGCACGTACCTTTTTAGTTTCTTGTTCAGAAACTGACAACGCCATGGCCAGTTGAAGGTCTTCTTGCTCTTGCTGCTTTATCTCTTTCTCAGATTTCTTTTCCGGAACCTAGTAAAAGAAAAAGAAAGATAGTTTTATTGCTTTGTTGAGCTGGTGTTGGTAGCACAGTGGTTAAGGGCCATGCCTTTCATATTTGCCATCCGGATTCAATTTCTGCACGAGTAGTTTTTCGGTTTAATGGTGGCATCTGAGAAGAGTGCTTCAGTTCAATTCTATATATAAATCCTTTTAATAAATATAGAATACATAATTTCCACCTTTTGACGTCAATTTCTTTTCAATTTTTCTTTTGAATTCTTTTCAATTTCGTTTGTCGTAGCTTTTGTACATTTTCAATAGAATTGAAATAGAATTAAAAAATTAAAAAGTACGCCATTTTCCGCCAATGACGTCATTTTCAAATGACGTACTCTGCACTTATTAAAAGGGTTTATACCAAGCACCACAGGTTTTCTCGATGTACTCTGGTTTCCTCCTGTAGCAACACTGGACCAGTAAGAGGTGGCCCTTACTGGACCTCTATAAAGATAACTATTGGGATACATATACAGTGATACAACTGATGGGATTATCCAGAATAAATAATCTTAGTTTGGTTTAGTTCAGCTTGTGAATGAATTTCCCACCTGAGACTCTTTAGCTAGTGCACTCTTCAAGTATTCCGGCGGCAGATCGCCGTCAGCCGTTGAAGATGGCGTTTGGCTGGCAGGCGTACTCCTGTAGCGGAAGAAAAAATATGAATATTGTTATATAGCTAGAGATTCACTGGATGCAACGATGATTGCCATTGGTTGGTTTGTGGTCACATGACCTTAGCTAAATTTCAACGTCTACCGAGCGGGCAATAATTGAGAACTTATTGCCTGCTCGGTCAATAGGTTTTCAATTGTTGCCCGCTAGGACTTTGAACTCTTCACGGCATCCTATAAACAAAAGCTTGTTTGGTACGAAAAAAAGAATATTTATAGGTCTTCAAAGCATGTGTGAAGATTAACTGGAGAAATGTATTGCTGTTCTTTTGTTCTGGGACTCATATTTGTTTGGTTGAAGTGAAATTATGGAGCCAGGCGAAATGTTTTGGTAAGTCTTTCAGTTTGTCTTTTGTGTACTTACCCTTGATAAACGTCGAAATTATTCAGTGAAACTGTAGCTATATAACAAAACACTTAATGTCTGCTCCCGAGGGAAACCGAGGGAAATCGAGTCTCGATGTTTCCCTCGACTTCGTCTCGGGAAATATCAAGACTCTCGGGAAAACAAAACTAACAGTTTCCCTTGGGAGCAGACATTAAGTGTATATATATTGTTTACTCGGCTATGCTGTATATCACATCGTGCCTAAAGGAGGATGTTGCGCACTTCCCAGAATGCTTTGCGACAAAACTATATTATCAAACGCTCGCGCGAAGGATGATCATTTCCAAAGATGGAGGCGTTGAGTGAACAGGGATGGCAAGCAGACGTGTTTTTTTTTGCCTTAGGCCAGATTTCAAACGGTCTCCCGGGCCCTGGTATCCTTACCTCCCGAAAGAGACAGCTGGACGCGTGAGCCACAGAGCGTGGCTGTGACGTACTGCATAAATTAATTTCACGATATCAAAAACGATAGAATTATAAATGATATGAGAATTGAGATATATTACTTCAACACTCATATGTTTACCTTTCCTCATTTGGGTTGAGCTGATCGAAGCATGGATCGCACACGCGTACTTCTCGTTCAATGCCAAATTTGGGAATGTTTGACACTTTGGATGAACACTTTTGGCAAAATACTTGACCACAGCAACGACAATGATGCTGAAAGATATACAGAGGTAGAGAAGGGGGGAATATCAACAAATGAACGTCCACCAAAGGTTCATAGTAATCGTTATGGTGATTTAATAAATACAAAATTTTTTAATAAGATCCAATGTAGGATTACATAAAACATTCAATTACAAATAGTATATTATATAAATTATAAATTATAAACCTATACAAACGTGTATTTTTGCAAAATGGTTATCGCATTTTGAGTTACATTTGAGAGTTTTTCTCAGATAGTTCGATGTCCGATGCATTAAGAACAGGAGCCCGCTTGTGCAACGATCGGCTTCCTCTAATGCAAAGAACTTGAGCTCGCAGCAGGGCGAAGGATCCTAGTAATTAACTTGTATTACAGTTATTTGTAACTCACTTTTCACCCAAATCTTCATATGAGGTGGTAACGTGACGTTACATATACGGGCACGTTACATATACGGGCACGTTACATATACGGGCACGTTACATATACGGGCATGTTACATATACGGGCACGTTACATATACGGGCACCAGGAGAGCGGTAACCTAATGTTACATATACGGGCACCAGGGGGGGCGGTAACCTAATGTTACATATATGGGCATCAGGGGGGTGGTAACCTAATGTTACATATACGGGCACCAGAGGGGTGGTAACCTAATGTTACATATACGGGCATCAGGGGGTGGTGTCCTAATGTTACATATATGGGCACCAGGGGGGTAGTAACCTAATGTTACATATACGGGCACCAGGGGGGTGGTAACCTAATGTTACATATACCTCCTAGTACCCGTATATGTAACATTAGGTTACCACCCCCTGGATTTAACATTAGGTTACTGCCCCCCTGGTGCCCGTATATGTAACATTAGGACACCACCCTCCTGGTGCCCGTATATGTAACGTGCCCGTATATGTAACATGCCCGTATATGTAACGTCACGTTACCACCCCTCTCCAAATCTTCGGAAGTTCGTTCCGAAGTTCGCAAGTTCGTTCGGAGGTTCGTAGTTCGTTTTGAACTTTGCATTTGATTGGCTGTTTGGTTCCTAGCAGCCAATTAAATGCGTAGTTCAAAACGAACTTTGAACTTCTTAACGAACTTCCGAAGATTTGGGTGAAAATTGAGTTGCAAATGAATGAAATGATTGACTATACGTCATGTACAGTAATCCGGCGAGATGACCCTTTCCAATTTTAGAGATTTTTAGTGAACACATTAAAGTGTTTATTTAAGGAAATACACTGCAGGAAAAAGGAAATACAGTACAAATTATTTGAGCCAATCAAAAACAGTAAAATCTGAAATCTAATCTCGTACCCAGGCTTTTCCGGGTCATTTGGGCTGAAAATAAACAAATATGGCGGCCGAGATTTGAAGTAGTGGAGAACAATTCGTTCAAATTTGAAGCTAATTATTCTTTAATATTGTTAAGTAGACTGGTCAAGTAAAATGCCTGCAAGAAAACTAGAAGATTCTTAGTGCTTTGGGAAAACTTTTGCAAGTAGTGGTGGTCGGAGGGAAGCGTTTTTAAACAACTCAAATATACGAGGAGTGGTCAGGCCACTGGAATGTCGTAAGTAAGTCAAACCTATTAGCTCTATCAACAATGGAAATAATTATGACTGAACAAGGATAGCTTTAAGGGGAGCACGGTTGGCGTGTGCTGTTAGGGCACTGCCTCTCACCAATAGTTAAGCCCAGTCGGATGGGGTTAGTACTTGGATGGGTGACCGTTTGGGAATAAACCCATCCTCCGCCAGCTTGGGACTTTATAATGTGAGTAGAGTTTAGTTGGTCTCTCCTGTTTTCCTCCCTCCGTAAAATCAACACCTAGGTCTTAGTTGTCTACATTTAGGAGTTTGGTGTCAATTGGGACGAAAGTTCTGTTCCTCTCTCCTGCCACACGTTAAGTGGCAAATTTAATAAATTCAAAATACTACTTTAATAGTAGGAATACTATTCACACAAACCTGTCGCTTGAAAGTCTTGAATTTCACTCGACACCTGTGGCATACCTCTCCATCTGCCCAATCTGGAGCCTAACAGAGATGATTGTCACTATTATTTTAATATCAAAATAAAGAACTCCATAAAAAATTGTTGGATAAAGATTGGTGCATGTGCAAGCTCAACCTCGTACCCAGGGTTTTCTCTCTAGCGAGAGAAAGACCCTGGTAGGAGCTGCTGACGCCACCACCCAGATTCTGGGTGGTAACAATTTTTTTTTTCTGAGAGGGGAGGCAAAGTATAATATTGTGTTCCGAGTCGGCTGGCGTCAGCGTTATAATTTTCCTGCTTTTATTATAAATATTATCACTCGCAATATTTCTCATTGAATGTAAAAACATATTATGTTATTTCTGAAAGCCAAGCCACTTTTACTAGAGTTAAAAGATGGATCTTATACTTCCACTCCTCAACGGCATTTGAAAAAGATTTTGGTTTTCACTCGGGAAAACTTTTCTCAGTGCAGGAACAGGATAGGAAAGTTTCTTTTGTCTTATGAGCTTGCGTACGGAACTAATGATTTTAGGACAATAAAAACTTTTCTATCCGTTCCTGTCAGATGAAATATATCCTGAGTGGTAGCCAGCTTTTAATTTGTTAAATTATTGATGTTTTTATATGTTTTTGCGACCGATTTTGACAAAAGTAAAACCCACTATCCTTTCCGACAATAATCGACAGAAACTCATCAAAATGAAAAACTCCTGAAACTCACAATATAAACTATCTGTTTATTAGTTAATTCATGTTTCCGGCTCTCCCCTTCTTGAATCGCAGATATCATTAAAATTATACAAAACAGCAGTTAGTTTTGCTGTGTAACTATATCTTGGCGTTTGAGGCTTAAGCATATTTGAATTTTGTAAGAAATGTTATTATAAACGAAGCGTACAAACGCTTATTAAAACAGAACTGAAAAACTCTTCTGCATACTTCTTCGACAAAACTTAACTTCCTTATATAAACGAACTTGTGTTTTAACGATAATATAAAAGTAAACAATCTTGTGCTGTATACTCAACAGCCAACACTTTTTACCTGAGAATCTTGTTTCACAGTAAACTTCAACAAGCTAGCCTAGAGATATTTTGAACGACCTTGCATGATACAACAAAAAAGTAAATAAAACCACAAGTCGTAGCCTAGTAATTATTTTAGACAATTCAATCAATTATTTCAGTCAGAAAATCTTTTCCGTTAGGCCAAGCATGCAAAAAATGGCAAATAACTTAAGTTTTTTGGTACCAAATGAAGATCCCAGACTTCAAACTGTTTGATATCGACCTGCCACTGTAAAAAAAACAAAGTGCGAAAACTAACCTGCTTTTTAAATATTCCAAAGCGATAAATCGAAGACAATGTTTTAGGCATGAAATCTCCAATATGAGTAATCTTCAATTGATGTCTCCATTTTTAAATAAGTAATTATTGACCAGTATTAAGTGTTTGCAATGATAATCGACAACCAGGTAGAAACATTTCAGTTTTTAACAACTAGATTAGCCGGCACGTCCGAAGTGATAACAATTGCACACAAAGAACCCCCCCTCCCGTATTAAATTTTTTGCTCGGTGCAACGTCAGCAAATCGTCAGCAGCTCCTACCAGGGTCTTTCTCTCGCTAGAGAGAAAACCCTGGGTACGAGGTTGGTGCAAGCTTGGTGTAATTGTAACAGATGTTTTGTACTGTAGATGTTTGTCGAGCTCAAATACTCTGTTTCTGAGTCCCAGACAAAGATCTAACTTGCAACCTTCCAATGACCTTTCAGTAACCATGATTTGACCAATGAGATTGTGATTTGACCATTTGACCAATGAGATTGTGTTTTGGTAAATGAGTAAAGTAAAGTCTTTGGTATAAACAGTAACAATAAATATAGTCACACATGTACTGTACCTTCAGTGCACTGAACATTGCATCACTTTCATTTCTTTCTGGGAAGCTGTACCCTAACATAGATATTAAAATAATTGACATACTCTTAACATGGTAAGCAGACACAGTTTAACACTACTCTGGCTTAAAAGTTTTTTGAATGTAGCTTAAAAAGTTACCGTTTATATAATACAGTATATGTATTAAGTGTAATTTTGCTTACACTTTACCCCCTTCCCACCCAAAAACTCTCAATGAATGATGAGTAAAATCCAGTGTCGTAGTCAGGGGAGCTGTGGGAGCCACGGCTCCCCCCTTTGCATGAAAAAAAAAAGGGTTTATACACTAGATTACTAGAACTAGAACCAGGGTCCAGAGGAAAACAGAAATGCACACAATACAGATACACGTACCTGCGGTAACCAGTTTTCCCACTCTTAGTCTTAGTTACCGGAAAATATAAAGAGCACAACAGAGTAGCCTGACATTTTTCATTTTAATTAGCGTTATGCAAATCATGATCATGCACCTTACATGAATGAGTACATGCAAACCGATTGCACGCGATTGGTTAACTTCAAAAGGCCTGGGTTCAATTCTGATCATACCACATTCCAGGATGTCAATTTTGTGGACTTTGGTGGGTTTTGCTCTATTTATCTTCTCAAAATAGGTGAGTTTGAATTCACGTGTCACATAATTATATTAATAACGTTCGCTTATGAATTTTCCACTGAAAAATACTGACTGGTAGATTGACTTTAATATTTATAAACTTTTGAAATTAATATTAATATTAGATTTAATATATATAGAAGAATGCCAATTCGTGAATTTCACGGTTCGGTTACCACTGCCAATCTGATTACCATGCCAATAGCTTTTGTGATGTATTTATGATGTATGGGGGTGGGTGTCTGGCACTCTGGGTGATGCCCCGGACCTCCCTAGAAATTTCTTGCACTTTCGGCATTCACTAATTGGCTCCCCCCCCTTTCACAGTCCTGGCTATGCCACTGGTAAAATCACCTGGTATTAGACAGTAAAATAACAGAACCAGTTTTGGTTAGTCTAGGAGGGAAAGGGTTAAACCCATATGTAGTACTGGTAGACTAAAGACAACCTCACTAAATTTTGCTATCACCTAGGTACAAATGGATTTGAACAGGGCTCTCCGGGAAGAAACAAGAGGAGCCTGACAAAAAGAGCTCGCCAAAGTGGTAAGGGGCTCTTTTTAGAGCCCCTGGGAATTATACAGAAACTGGGTAGACTGGGTAGTGGATGGGTCTACTAGCATAATTAATGACATTGAGATTATTTGAAAGACTTTGGAAGAATATAGTAACAGTTTTATTACAAACATGAAAATGATGAAAAGTAAATTATCAATATTAAAAAACAGGAAAAAGTTATGGGCTTTTCCCTTAAAATAACGATCCACATTGTGTTTCGTCACTTTGTTTGTGCCGTCGATAAATATTTTCATCGCCTTTTTTGGCGTTTCCTCGACATGTGGGGTGCGGTAAGATCGAAGTTTGATTTCGACTGCAAACTTTGCACCATATCGACACTACTGAAGTTGCACCTTCGACTTCTTCGGTTTTGAAACCCAAGATGTCTTCTTTCCCCCCACGACTTGAAGGTGGATAGTTTTTGAATTTAATGCCGCCATATATTAACATTCATCATTGACAGATTGACTATTCATATATTCAATCGACACCATTTTTAGATTTTGAGAGCATGGTAACATCCTAGTTCCACTACTAATACTCGGCCACAAACTGTCATGTCAGCAATTCTTGTTCTCAGGCACTGTTACGCACGTTTTGGGAACGAGATTGCCAGCGATTAAAGAAAAAGTTTGCAAAATTGATTGATAAAATCCAAACTTTATAGTGTTTTGTTGTTCACTTCAAGTTCCCACAGTATATTCAATACTACTTGGTAGGTTTTTTTGGAAGATATTCTATTTAAGGCGCTTGATTTTTCGAGCTCGCCAACCGTTTTGAGGCGCGTTTTCCAGGCGCGCCTTTCCTTGAGAGCCCTGGATTTGAATGTGTGTTCACTAGAACCAATCTCTCACCTTCCATTTTCAATAAATTGCGAGTATCCTCAACAATCTTATACTTTGGTTCATTGCGGAAGCCATGGGCCCATGCTTGAATAATCCTTAGGATCTCTGTTTTGACTGTGTCTGGACATATCTGAAAGAAAATTAAATCATGAGATTTGTTGATGTTTTGAGATATCCTGCTGACTGGCAGTCAAACAAACAGATAGACAAAACTGATATACAAACAAACAAACAAACAAACAAACAAACACACACACACAAACAAACAAACAAACAAACAAACAAACAAACAAACAAACAAACAAACAAACAAACAAACAAACAAACAAACAAACAAACAAACAAACAAACAAACAAACAAACAAATGGACAGACAGACAGACAGAAAGTCAAACAGAAGTTAGATCAGACAAACAAAATCAAAATAAAAAAATAAACAAACAAATTGATAAACAAACAAACAAACAAACAAACAAACAAACAAACAAACAAACAAACAAACAAACACATAAACAAACAAACAAACAAACAATTAGACAAAAAAAAGGCAAACAGAAATTAAACAAACAAACAAAGCAAACAAACAAACAAACAAACAAACAAACAAACAAACAAACAAACAAACAAACAAACAAACAAATAAACAGAAGCAAAAAACATAGCCTCCTTAAAGAAGTAACAACAGTCTAATAATATATTTGTATTTAACCAAAAGCAGACATTTAGTACCTTGAGGTATTCACGAAAATCATCCATGAGCATCTTTGTTGCAACCTCTTCATGAACAATAGTGCCACAGTTCTTTACACAGGCCTCCAAAGTCTATAAAGGTTTATTTTAAGTAGTCTGTTAATGATTAACTAATACAGTAGCTTATAAAATACAGTCAACTACTGTATGCTACAAACTTGTAAAATAGGCTACTGTAAGCATGAATACTGGGTACTGTGTAGCTTGGTGTTGATGTACTGTATGTGAATATATGTGCCAACCCTTGCCCTTAACTTAAAACACCATAGAAAATAGGCTTAGATATTAGTGAAAAAATGTTTTTGACTATGTACAATAGCTTGAAATTCTCTGCCTGAGCTGGCCAAAAGTGGCCCCTATTTTTTATTCTGTCTATTGCTAGATGATTTTACTTGTTAACCCTTTCACTGCCAACTTTCTGGGGGCTCTCTCATCGACAAGTAAAATCATCTGGCATTAGACAGAGTAAAATAATAAAGTACAGAAAATTATGTATTCGGGAGTGGGAGAGTTAAAGGATAAACCCTCAGACATCCCAGGCAGCAATGCAAGCATTAAGAAACTTACAATGATGGCATTTTTAGATACATGTGGATTAGAATCAAATATCTTCTTCTTTATTTCACTGACAGCAACATTCCCCCTGCAAAGGAAGATTTTCAATATATAGTATGTATGCAACAATTAGTAACACACCATGATTTAATATTTAAAAAAAATGGGGTAATCTGTTTGCATTCCATGACACCATAAGATCAGTAAAATAAGATTGGTCCATTTGCCAGACAGTACTGACTTTGATATACATTTTGATCAACCAATCAGAATTCAGGATACTATTTACACTGGTATCTCATTGATATATGCAATTGAGTAGATGACCGAACTGTATAACTTTTTAATATTCAATTTCGTACACTGGCATATTTTGTGACTTCTGATTGGATAATTTGTACCACGTGACACCCTGTTATGTCATGGTAACGCTCGCCGTAGTTTATTGATCGTGTGATAAATTCAATAATGCATAGTTATGTGATAAATTCAATAATGCATGGTTGCAGAATTTTGAAATTTTGAAGCCATATCGAGGAATACAAAAGATTGAACAGCTTGGAATAATTATTACCACTTCTTAAGGTAAACTAGTAGTTTAGGTATTTTTATACGAGTACGAACTTGAGAATCGTCCTTTAGCGATTAAACTAAACGAGGATGCTTTGTAAGTATTGTCATTTTGCAAACGTATAACTTTATATCCAGTGTACTCAAACTGAATATTAAAATGTTTAAAGCACTCTTTGTTCATGTGTTATTGGGATTTACATCCACTCATTCACTAACAAGGAACTCGAAATTACATACTGCACTCGGCTTCGCCTCGAGCAGTATTTATTTCTCGTTCCTTGTTAGTGAACTCGTGGATGTAAATCCCGATAACACACTTACGCGAGTGCTTTAATCCTTAAATAACATTGAGATGTAATACAACGGCATTTCTGATTGGCTACCATGTGTGCTCCGTAACTTGATGGAGCATGGTAATTTTAAATGTAATGAGAAACTAATTTTTAATCAGTGATTGTTTTCCATTGTTTTGTGTCTGATTCTCTGATATAAAAGAAATGGTTCATTGTTTATGGATGTACTTGGGAAGTTGGAGAGCACTCAAAAATCTAGAGTTGTTCTTGGCTACACCTTGACCAACTCTTATGGTTTTTTCGTGTTTCGTGTGCATCCATAACTCGATGAAGCACACCAAACCATGAACCATTTCTTAATTAAAATATAGATGTAATACAACAGTGTTTCTGATTGGCTACCGATTGGATGCTCTGTTTAACAAATAGATTCCATTTTGCCGTTGTCTGTTCAGTTATAGATGCACAGATGATGTCACAACATATAAGAACAAAAAGTGGCCCACGAGATGCAGTCAAGTGGGTCACTGAGGTTCTTACCACGTTGTGACGTCTTCTGTGCAGGGTATTGTATAAAACTCAATGGAACACAGTAACTTCAAACGTAAAGAGAAAGTCATTTTTAATCAGTGAAATAAATATTGTTTGCCGTTGTTTTGTGTCTGATTCTTATTCAAATATTTTGTATTGCTTCATCACCCTATAAATTGGGCCATTGATCACCATAGTTTAAACGAATTAGACGTTAACAAAAAAAAATAAGAAAGTCATGCTACCAAAGACAAGTAAAGAAGTTAATACACAATGTCCAAGAATCTTATTTACGTTACATTTTATATTATATATATATAAAGTACTCAAAATTACTTACGTAACATCTCGCTGCCTGATGCTATCACAGACTTGTAGAATTGCTGCCCAATCAGGCTCTACAAGCGTTGGACTTGTTGCTCGTTCTAGAAAATGAACGAAGAAACTGTCTTCTAAATATCTGCTTTTAAAACACGTATTATGGACAGACAAAAAAACACACAAAAAAGCTTTAGACAGGTCGTTTTAAATACAAGTTGTATATTGGATGGATTCAATCGATTTACGGTCTCAAAAACAAGTAAATCATGATTTATAATACTAACCAACTGCTTCCCTAAATGTAGAATTTATACCCATGATCTATCGCAACGATCGGGTCTAAAGTTCGTAGTTTTTTCCTTGCTAAAATCAACCTTCCTTTGATGTTGTTTCACGTTTCCTGATGATTGATGAAGCTTTTTTAAACGTAGGTAACCAGGCCTGCTGTAAACATTACGTAATGTTTCATTCCAAAAATAGAAAATGGACGTCAGTTATCATGGGACGCAATACGGAAGATATTTTTCCTACGTGGGTTATTGTTGTTTTATTGTATTTTCCATAGTGATTTACCATTACACATCAAAATAAAGTAAGAAATTTAACCGTTTTTAAGAGGGTAGATCCCAAAAGTGTCGCTATGGACAGTTTCCATTAAAGCCTGCGCCGACAGACGTCTATTCGCCACAAGACAAGACAATCACAGATATGAGATAAAATAATTTATTGATGCTTTTATGCCTTACAGAATAAATTACTGCCGATTCACAATGAGAATAGATAACTATTAGTTAACTAAAAACGTTAACATAAAACGAGCTAGGTGACAAAAAACAGATTAATATTAAATAAACCATTATTAGATATGGCAATTTTGATATGAAGAATTATGAAAGTCGAAGTCCGTATTATCTACCGAAGGCCGAGGCTAACAGTAGATACCTTCTTTACTGATAATTCTTGATTTCAAAAAAATCAATTCAGTAATAATTGTTTTAAGTACAGTAATAATTGTTTAATCATTTTAATTTTACAACATTTAAGTAGAGAAAAAGTGAAGAACACTCATATCTCCGTCAGAATCCAAAAAACGCAATTTTAAGAAAGTGGTATTTTTTCCGCGCTTTTTTTTTTTCTTTTTTTTGGCTCCGGATAGAACGTCAGTGGCATCACGTCAGCGACAGCACGTGCCTATACTAAGTATATAACTTCTTTTTCTTCAGTGCCGTTGTGGGGCCCAGATTCTGACGATCACAGTGACAAATACGACCAAAAATTTAGATATCGAGAACTTTCACCATGTTTCGGTGTAATCATAAGTCAGGAGTTCGGTAAACTGTAGCCTAGTCGTGCAGTTTAGCGGACAGTCGGCCGAGTCGGGCACCACGCGTCCTGATCCCTGGTGGGGTTCCTTCAGACTTGACAAGTGGTGTCCGGAAAACAGCAGTTGTACCAAAATGTATTAAATATTAAAAGAGTTTATAATACTAAAAGTGAAGGTGAAGTAATATGAGCAAGAAATTGCTGCAACATCGTATTACCACGCACAATAAACATTGTCACGCAACAATGATTTTGTTGCAAGTTGAAATCAGCATGTTGCAGCAAGTGGAACTGGAGTCTACGTTTTTCAACAAATTTTTTCAACTTGCAACAAAATCATTGTTGCATAACAATGTTTAAGGTGGGCGGTAATACGTGCAACAACGCAGCAAAGTTGCGTTGCGAGTTGAAGAAAAATGTTGCCTATATTATTTGTGATCAGTGGGTTTCCATGCGCCAACTTTGCAGTCAGTGCTTTGCGCAAGTACAAATTACGAGAAATTCCGAAACAATCACGTCGAAATCCGTCGTAAGCACTTCGGATTCCGGAAGTATGTAAACAATTTCCACATAAACGCGTCGTCTTGCTGTTTAGCGGTTTAAAAACCATATGTTCCCATGTAATTCAAAGTGTGTGCTTCGTCGAAGCTTACGTCTTCGTCTCAACTCATCCTACGCGATACAGACAGATGGACTGAACGTCTGAGCGAGCTTATGAAGAAAGAAATCGGCTTAACGAACAGTATTCAGTTTCGATTTCTGGGTCCCAGCGATGTCGACGAGCTGAAACGGTTATGTAGCAAATGGTTTCCCATTGAGTATGTATCGTTTGTGATTTTATCTTCGTAATACGTTAGACACAAGATCAGATATGTCGTTTGTTATGGTTGTGGGTTTTAATTTTGTCTAAAAAGCGTCGCTTTGTAAACCAAAGAGAAAGATGCATATCTGTTTTTACCACTTACATTCTGATTGGCTGTGTCTATCACCAATATGCTTTAAAATACAAAGTAATGTCAGAAAACTCGCATTTTGCTGAGGATTTTCAGTTGAGCGTAGACTCGGAAAGTTTTATTGAAAAGTTCATTACCAGGGGCAATTTAAGATGTTGTCAAGGAAAAATCTAAAAGTTTGGGCAACGTCTAATTTCTATTGGTTAAAATGGTCAAACATTTACATTTTCCATGGGAATGTATCAAATTACATAACAATCAAACTTTTTAATAAAACTTCCAGCTATCAGCTCATAGACAACTCAGAATTGTCCAATTGTTAAATAGTTATTCTTATTTCAAAAGATACAAATGTTTCTTAAGAAAACAAGCTACAATTGTTGAATATGTTATGTTGTACATGTAAATGGGTTACAGCCAATGGGAAAACTGGCGTTATGCTTATGTATTTTCTCCCCCATTTTAAAATATCTAATTTGAGGTGTTTGCAGTTAATTTGTATGCAGACGTTCTATTATTCATTTGCTTACTAATTGAATACTGTATTGTCCTACCATTAGTCCAATTTTGGCTTTTAAACATAGTATTTTAATATGCAATATATGTCTTACAGTATATTTTTTTAATTTATTTTATTTGTAATTTTTAGTACTGTATAATTTAAAAAAAAATATGACAAGAGTAGACTAGGCTTTGGGGGGTATGAACATGTTAAAAATACAAGAAAGCTTTCAAATTTTAAGTGGCTAAAATAGTGAGAATTTGTTTTTGAATTAATTAGTATAGGTTATTGTGTAGGTTTACCATATTTACTCAATTAGCATCATGCTCTTGAAATTTTTATGTGTTTTTTTTTAGTTTGGCTATTATGCTTCGATTATGCATTACATTATTATGAATGAATGCGATACCTATTTGAGGGCAGCACTTTTTAATGCTTTAGCTGTTATTTGCAACATTTCATATTTGTGGATAGTGGCTTAACTCTTTCCTGTCTGCAGAGTTTGCATTAACAGTGTGCAATGTACAATTTGCACATCGTTTTAGCCTAAATAGTGAAATTTGCATATCACTTTTCAAAACAATGTGCAAAAAAAAAAATCAGACTTGGGACTAATGAGCATCCATCCATGTTTATAGGTAATGCATTGCCAATCTGTCGTCTTATGATTTTATAAAAAGCACTTTTGCTTTGAATCCCTTTGAATCGGCTTTGATCTAGCAGCGTGTTCGCGAATCTTTGACATAGATAAAGTTCTTTTCATCTCAGGTGTGAGGTGTCAGGCAAGGTGTGATATTTTTAGCCGCCATGACAGGTGTGATTTTTTAGCTGTCACCAGGCCTTATGATAATAATCGGATGTCCCATATTCGGCTTTAGTGTTTTTGTTTTGCTTTTTGAAAAAGCTGTTCAATCGAAATCGCTCTCTTTACTCCGTGCTTTACTTTGGCTTCTTTATCAAAAGGCTGTACCAGCAAAGTATTAAAACACTGTTGAGAAATGTGTCTAGAGAAATGTCTGGAGAAACGATGCTTACAGAATGGAGTTTGCCGAAGCTGTACGCCTACTTTTCTGATCAAGTCTGAAAACGATTAAAATGCATTTAAAGTTACCTAATGTCAGAATCATATTAGACTTGCCCAGTCTCTCGCTTATTGATCACGTGGCGTGGCCAAGTGCACATATTTTCGAAAAAAAGTTGCACATCGTTTTTTCTCAACTAATTCGAACCTTGCCTGTCTGAATCAGTCTTTGGTATTTTATTCTGGCTAATGCCATCTTGATTTTATTCATCTCTGGGGAAGCCCTTGGACAGGAATGATTGAGTTATAAACTATCTCTCTACTGTAACTCTTTGAGTCGGTTTTTGTTTTTTTATTCTGGCTAATGCCAGACAATTTTATTCATCTTGGGACGCCCTTTGACAGGAATGAGTTAATTGAGGAGATATGGTTATCTGGACTGCTAGAGCCACTTTTATCATATTATATACTTTATGAACAGTATTATTTTTTACAAACGTATCTTCTTCCTTTCTCAAAAGATTTCTCATTGGATTTAGCCATTTTTTATTATGATTTTAGGTATCCTGATTCGTGGTACCAGGATATTACCTCGAGTCCACGATTTTACTCTTTAGCTGCTGTTTTAGACCACCAGATTATTGGAGTGTTGATTTCAGAAGTAAAAAGCATTTTAAAGTGTAATCCAGAGGTAATGTCTGTCAAACACCTTGTCAATAAATCAAGAATCAACACAGTATAGAAGATGATAATTTAATAATTTAATAATAAATCAATGACTTATATTGTGCATTCTACATGATGTGATGATAATAGAAGCTTTAATCGAACTCACTAAGTTATACAGTACTATGTACAGTAATAACAACAGACCACAATACATTACAAACAGTAAAAGGTGAGTTTGATAAGGGGCTAGTGAATGGACACGAGGTCCAGTGGCGTGGTGGCAGGGGGGCCCAGGGGGGCCAAGGCCCCCCCAGCTGGGGTTTCAGAAGGGGCGCCAAAACTAGCAATGGTGCCAAAACTTAACAAAATAAACCTACTTCTTTGTATAGCTACATGTAGGTCTTCAGTGGTGGGATATAAAGATCTGAAATTTGTAATCTTTTGTGTTTTCTATGAAGTTTTATAATCTTCAGAATTCTGTAAAATCTCACTCCAAAATGCAGGAAATGGCATATCAGAGGCTCCAGATTTCAAAATTTTCAGGGGGAGCATGCCCCCGGACCCCCTAGATGTTTAGTGCTACTTCGGTGTGCGTTCGCGTTCACATTTACATCGCCTTTGAGAGAACCGGTTGTTTGTTGTAATATTATATATTGCTTACTTGAGTTATTTTAAAACAAAAAATGTGATCATTTATTAAATACAGTAATGTGTTGGGGGTTTTTTGAGGGGGGGGGGGGTGCCAAAGCTAATCTGGCCACCCCAGCCTGAAACTTGCCACCACGCCACTGACGAGGTCCCAACTAGGCAAACCCCATACATAAATTAATAAATTCAAGACAATACACAAAATGGTCCGCTATTTACTACTATACAGAATGCGCCATTATCCACACCTGACGCTGAACTCAGCCCCCTACCCCCAAAATCAAAACGATTTAGTTTGAAATAGATGGATAATGAAAGTATTCAAAGGGCTGATCCCGACGTCAAGCACTGAAAAGTGAAAACGACGCATCCTGCTAATTGCATCTTGCCTAAAAATCTCAGCAGCAAAAAGGTAAAGAAGGCTTAATGATTGAGATTAAAAAGAATGCTTGTATTCCTTCATTTATAGGATTCTGGCATATTGGGTGGCAGATTGCTTAAAGATACAAAAGTAGCATATATTTTGAGTTTAGGAGTTGTGAAAGAATTCAGGAAAAACGGAATTGGTAAGAAAGTGGGCACAATACAATAGGGACTTCAACATTTTCAGAACTTTTAATTATCTTTTTTTTTCATTCTCTCTTCAAGCATCTTTGTTGCTAAACAACTTATTTGGTTTATTAACAACAGAAGAGTACGTTGACTGTAAAGCTGTTTACCTTCATGTGCTAACTACGAACTTTGTTGCGCTTCGATTTTACGAGCGTCACAAGTTCAGGCTGTTTCGGTACATGCCATGTTACTATGCCATCAATGGTTATCACAAGAATGGATACCTTTATGTGTTGTATATCAATGGAGGACAACCGCCATGGACATTTTCATATCCTTTATCATATTTAGCATAACGGTTTGGGCCTGGCTTAGGCCCAATTCGACATACTACTTGGGGTAAGACTTTTTTGGGGTGTAAATGCTTAAATTAGCGCCCAGCTTTAAATAAGCGAAATATAGTAAGGTTAGATATGCTGCCGAAACAGAGAACGTACGTTTTGAGCGAAGGCCCTCTTACGTTCTCTGTATCGGCAGTATATCTAACCTTATTATATTATTTCGATTGTTGTTTCAACACTGCCTACGCAGCACGCTACTTTTAAATAAGCGGCCTCTTTTGATTTAGCGCTTCTCGTATAAAAGCTTACTTCACAGGGTACGAGATGTGCACCATTGGCCAGAGCTCGACGAGGGCTTTTGAATGATATACCGCACGGCTCAATTTGACATACTACTTCGGGTTGGACATTTTTTGTGGTGCTGCGCCCACAAAATGACGTCATAGATCACGGGACCTGCATTGCTCGACGAGTTGTGTCCCCGGGCAGTAATTAGCGAGGTTCAGATCACACTTCCACAACCGCTACCGTAAATATAATTAAGCATGTCAAATATTGTTTTTACGTTCAGTAATGATCGCAGGTCTCAAAACTAGTGCAAAGAAAAAGCGTTTTATGATACCAGGATTAAAACCAACTACGACTACAGAACGAAAAAACCAACATAACATCAGCTGGTATCGGTAGTGGAAGTGGAAGTGTTATCTGAACCTCGCTAATAGTAGGATCGCTTCTTGCTTAGATAGAGCGAAGTGAATAGATGGTAAACTGCCGAGATTTTTGGTAACGAAATACTGACGTTTCCAGCGGAGCCTTTCAATTTCATCGGAGTAAATTATGATATACTGGTATTCTAGCTTAGATTAGGGCCATATCCACACTAATCCATTTTCAAACGAAAACGGAGACCTCGTATCGGAAACGTATCAAACGTTTTCCGTCCTCACTATCGTTTTCGAATCATTTTTGTCATCCACATTTGTAGTCAGTTTCAGCTTGCTTTTGAAATTCGTTTGTCAACATTCGTTGGAAGGTTGGGAACTTGGTATGGAAGTTCGCGAAGTTCGTTGTGAAGTTCGTCGTGAAGTTCGAATTTAATAAACTTTGAATTGAATTCCAGAGAAGAAGATTATTTGTTGTATAGAATATAATAATAGATACTTGGTTAAGCAGAAACAAATTGACGACGTAAATTTGTATCTACCTCGCAACGTAGTTCGGAACATTGCAACGTAAGTTTGGAATGTTCATTTATGCGTATCGGATTTCAAAAGCAAGCCGAAACGGACTATAAACGCCGAAACGACCCTGAACAAAGGCCGTGGGTGACTGGAACCCAGTTCACATGATCGTCGTGACATCAGTGTTTTCGAAAAGCTTTATTTTCGCCGTCCACACTGGTCCCTGGAGAACGTTTTCGAAACGCTCCGCTTTCGGTCACCGAAGACGCCAGATTAGTGTGGACGAAAGGCCTAACCGTATCAAAAAGTGTCCGTTTTAAAAGGTAAAGGTCTTTAATTAGAATACATCAAACGTGTATCTTTACAATCAAATTACTCCTAAGGATTTTTCAATGTGGCCGTGTCGAGGCATATCAAAGGCGCTTTAAGCAGCCACCATACGACACAGTTCAGACCACAGATCCCAGCTAAGCCCTAGGTGTTGATTTTTTTATTTATTTCTCGTTATTTATTTCTCGTTTATTTCGCTTCTTGTAATTACAGGATTAAATTGTAAGCGATTTACAAGTTACTTAAACTATTTTATGCTTATACTAGGATAATTTTATTTACAAATATATATATATATATATGGAGGAGGGAGGAAAACCGGAGAACCTGGCGAAAAACCCTCGGAGCACAGGAGAGACCAACTAAACTCTACTCATAGCAATAGACGAACCAGGCGGAAAGCGTAATCTTGTCAGGAATATTAAAGCCCAGCATATAATTTTAAAAAGCCCCATATTGAAAGAGACATGAGTTATTTCAAATTTTTATTAAAACTAACGTTTCGTTGCTAATCCTGCAACATCTTCAGAGTGAATAATTATTTACAAGGTTATCTCGACTTATATGCTAATATATTTACAGTAACAGGAAATGAGTAACTGAGAGAGGGGTGGAAGTGACAGTTAATAAATTACAGTGTGAAGTAACAGGTATGATAGAATGTTTTCAGTTATGTGTCAAGACAAGTATAGAAAAATATAAAGAAAAACGTGTGTATAAATCAAAATAAGTTTAAAGGAAGAGAACTGATTTTAGTGTTGAGTGAAGGATTTAACTTATTAATAAGCAGACTTTCTCTAAGAAGGAGTTCAAAATTGGAAGAAGAAGAGCTTAGAATAGAAAAATCTGTTAAAGAAACAGGGTGGCCGGTTTTTTTGTGGTGTGCTAAAACTCCAGACCAGGAACTCAAAGAAAGAGGCTTTCCCGTGTAAGCCGAAACTCCCATGTGTTCAGAAGCACGCGTGTGTAAATGGCGAATGGTTTCACCAACATACAATGACTCACAGTCATGACACTTAAATTTATAAACTACGCGTGATCTTAAAGCGAAAGGAATTTGATCTTTAAAACGGAAAAAACTTGAAAGGCGTCTAATAGGTTTAAAAACAACACGAAGTTGAATTTGTGGAAAAGCAGAAGCAAAGAGCTTAACGATTTGTTGGCGAATTTGAAGGGAGTGTTGACCGGTGAACGGAAGTGTAAATAAAATGATACGTTTGGGTGCTGTGGTAATTTTAGACGCTGGGCAAAAAATTTTTTCAAGAAATTTGCGAATACAACTATCTAAAAATTTGATAGGATAACCATTTTGAAGCATGATACTTTTAAATTTCTCTAGTTCTTCGTGAAAAATTGTGTAGGAGGAAGAAATGTTAAAATAACGAAAAAGTAAAGTCATTACTAAGCCCTTTTTATACACAAGTGGTATGAAACTTTCAAAATTTGTGAAAAGCCCAGTAAACGTTGGTTTACGATAAACGGAAGTTACAAATTTGCCATTCAAGCGTTGAATTTGGATGTCAAGAAAGGAAAGTGAGTTATTGTTTTCATATTAATAATGTAGTCATGGCCAGTTTTGATATTACTTCACTCTTTACAAATATTCCATTAGATGAAACCATTGAAATTATTATTAACCAACTTTTCTCCCAGAAAACTCATTTTCAAAACTTCACGCCCGAGCAATTTAGAGAACTACTAAATTTAACAGTCAAAAATTGTCACTTTATATTTAACGGGAAATTTTATGAGCAAATTGATGGTGTTGCGATGGGTTCTCCGCTTGGCCCGCTTTTCGCTAACATTTTTCTGTCCTTTCATGAAACTAATTGGCTTGATAATTGTCCGCCTCAGTTTAAACCTCTGTACTATCGACGCTATGTTGACGATTCCTTTATTCTTTTTCGGTCTCGCGATCATATTTTACCTTTCCTTAATTACTTGAATTCTCAACATCCCAGTATCCAATTTACACATGAAATTGAAAACAATAACTCACTTTCCTTTCTTGACATCCAAATTCAACGCTTGAATGGCAAATTTGTAACTTCCGTTTATCGTAAACCAACGTTTACTGGGCTTTTCACAAATTTTGAAAGTTTCATACCACTTGTGTATAAAAAGGGCTTAGTAATGACTTTACTTTTTCGTTATTTTAACATTTCTTCCTCCTACACAATTTTTCACGAAGAACTAGAGAAATTTAAAAGTATCATGCTTCAAAATGGTTATCCTATCAAATTTTTAGATAGTTGTATTCGCAAATTTCTTGAAAAATTTTTTGCCCAGCGTCTAAAATTACCACAGCACCCAAACGTATCATTTTATTTACACTTCCGTTCACCGGTCAACACTCCCTTCAAATTCGCCAACAAATCGTTAAGCTCTTTGCTTCTGCTTTTCCACAAATTCAACTTCGTGTTGTTTTTAAACCTATTAGACGCCTTTCAAGTTTTTTCCGTTTTAAAGATCAAATTCCTTTCGCTTTAAGATCACGCGTAGTTTATAAATTTAAGTGTCATGACTGTGAGTCATTGTATGTTGGTGAAACCATTCGCCATTTACACACGCGTGCTTCTGAACACATGGGAGTTTCGGCTTACACGGGAAAGCCTCTTTCTTTGAGTTCCTGGTCTGGAGTTTTAGCACACCACAAAAAAACCGGCCACCCTGTTTCTTTAACAGATTTTTCTATTCTAAGCTCTTCTTCTTCCAATTTTGAACTCCTTCTTAGAGAAAGTCTGCTTATTAATAAGTTAAATCCTTCACTCAACGCTAAAATCAGTTCTCTTCCTTTAAACTTATTTTGATTTATACACACGTTTTTCTTTATATTTTTCTATACTTGTCTTGACACATAACTGAAAACATTCTATCATACCTGTTACTTCACACTGTAATTTATTAACTGTCACTTCCACCCCTCTCTCAGTTACTCATTTCCTGTTACTGTAAATATATTAGCATATAAGTCGAGATAACCTTGTAAATAATTATTCACTCTGAAGATGTTGCAGGATTAGCAACGAAACGTTAGTTTTAATAAAAATTTGAAATAACTCATGTCTCTTTCAATATGGGGCTTTTTAAAATTATATGCTGGGCTTTAATATTCCTGACAAGATTAAACTCTACTCACATGAGTCCCAAGCTCGAGAACAGGGTTGTTCCCAGACGGTCACCCATCCAAGTATTGACCCCGTCAAACCGGGCTTAACTATTGGTGAGAGGCAGTGTCCTAACAGCACACGCCATCCGTGCACGCCACGTGCTTCACACGCCATCCGTTTGAAAACGAATTCGTGTGGACCACTGACCTCTATATAACTGGACTACAGGTCCACGAACGAAGTGTTTCCAATTGAACTGCGCCATCTTTGATTTTCTGGTTTGCTGATTGGTTAATTTTAGACCTAACAAGATGACGTCCTGTCGGTCATCTGTCATTGGTCAATTTCGCGGCTAAGACCTAACAAGATGGCGCCTGATGGCTTGTAATCGGGCCATTTTTTCGTGGGGCACCCGTAGTCCAGTTATATAGGTGTCAGTGGTGTGGACATGGCCTAGGGCTGTGTGCTCTGGTGGCGTGCCACTATTACTGATCTCCACACACTATGGGGAAATTTGAATTGAATTTGAATACGGTATACCTCCTTAACTTGTACCCAAAGATGTGATACAATATGGCTTGAGTCTCATCTGCAGGATACAGCCTTGCCGACTGCCTTTTATATTTGCCAACAAGTTATGGAGCTGTACAATGAGACTTGCTTTTGATGTTCAGAGAAGATTAAATTTTTATCCATCGGATACGAACCAGCGGGTAGCAAGTGGGCCGGCACAATTAAAAAACAGGACAGACATGCTTACGTATTAGTCACGAATGGACCTATTCACCGGCAGGGTTAACAGTCCGTGTCATATTTGCACCAACTCCTGGGTTAGGGAATAGTTCTAGTATGGGGAGTCAGGGGACACATACACTACACAGGCCTCTTTCATAATAGCGAGTTAGCGACTACTTTGAAAGGTCTTTTCTGTGCATCTTAATAAGGCTTTCGCCTGGTTTGTCTTTGCTTCATAACGAGGCCAGAAAGGCTCATTTGGATGAACTTGCTTGGGGTGGCCATTGTGCCATTTTGGCTTGAAACAATGGGCAACCATTGTGATTGGCCTACGATACTCAACCATTGTTCTATCAACTTCTATGGCACAATGCCGTCCAAGCCTGTAAAGTAGTGCCTTTTTGATGCATATTTACAGAAATTTACAGAAAACTAATTGAAACTTATTTACAGAAAACTAACACTTATGAGAAGAGTCAAATGAGGAAAATTCAACTCAAGTGACTATAGCACTTTGTCGACAAAATAAAGAATAAGCGCTACAAAGACAGTTTCCACTGGCCACTTTTTACTAAATAGAAATCTATTCAATTCTAACAAAAAGTTCGCTGATTCGCGCAAAAACATCGCCTAGTGGAAAATTACTTTAAAACCATTATAAAATGTAGTCGTGTTAAATTATATACTGATTCTTCACTCTCGCATTGGCGCTATGAGATGACGTAAAATATATATAAGATTTATATATAATTTTTGTTTCGTTCCCCGCAGGAACGAAACTGTTACTGTATTAGCTTTCCATTGACATCACAAAAGAAACTGTCATCACAGATGAAAATCGTCCAATCGTAGTGCAGTGTTGTTGACATAACTGTGGTCTTATCCAATGAAATCAAAATTCCGCATAAAAAATTTCGTTGGAGGCGTGGTTAAACGCCAAAACGAAGTGAAAATATTGCTGATCTAGAGTAATTTGAAGACGTAAACAATCCCGTGCGAAGCGAATCGTCAATCTTGTGCTGTAGAAAGTAGGAACTTTCCCCTCGTTGAACTCGAGAATGCATTCGTTATGTATGGCAACTGCGCGTTCCAAAAGGTCAGTCGCACTGTTTCACGCGTGTCTAATAATTTTAAAATATAGCTATTTTATGAACAATGTCAATAGTTTGAGGCTAGAAGTTTGTTATCATTCATTTGTGGCCCATCTAAATGGATTATTCTGATTCGAGAATTAAACTATGACCTATGACGACGAAAATGATGATAATCCGTTATTGACCGAATTTATATTGATCCTTTTGGCCTTGGAAATTTATGGATTTGCTATTGGCGATTATTCAATAAATACCGCGGTGTCATAAATAAATCAGCTGCATGAAATTTAAATGCGACGTGCTAGTGTCTCGCAATTTTCCCGAGAAAGCAATTACTTTGGTAACGTTTTATTTTCCTCCTATAGACGGTCAGAAGAGTATTGCTACTGAATAGAAGATTTACGTTGCCAAAATAATTGCGTTCTCACGAAAATCGCGAGACCGCTAGCACGTCACATTTAAATTCAGTCGAATTTATGCGACTGCGAATAACCTGAAATAATCAATAGAGCCTGCCCTCTGGACTGCGGAGGAGAGAGTAATCCGTCATGATCAGACGGCACAACGTCTGAAATGTGTGTTCGTTTTATTAGACGAAGCTTAAATTATTTTTTTGTAGTTTTATTATAATCTTCTCGCTTCAGCATATTTCTAGTTTGTTTATATGCAAAACAAAAATCGTCTGAATTAAATTTGTCGTATGAACGCAGGCGCGTAGTAAAGCTAAAATTCGTCATTGCTGTTGAAACAGCCCCTCATAAACGACTGACCGGAACGAAACAGCTATTTCTTTTAAGAAATAGTTTCTTGTTAGATATAAGATTTGACGCGACAGAAAATAAAATGGATGCATGCGGGAGAAAAAGGTTCTCAGGAAGGAAGGAAGGAAGGAAGGAAGGAAGGAAGGAAGGAAGGAAGGAAGGAAGGAAGGAAGGGAAGGGAGGGAGGGAGGGAGGGAGGGAGGGAGGGAGGGAGGGAGGGAGGGAGGGAGGGAGGGAGGGAGGGAGGGAGGGAGGGAGGGAGGGAGGGAGGGAGGGAGGGAGGGAGGGAGGGAGGGAGGGAGGGAGGGAGGGAGGGAGGGAGGGAGGGAGGGAGGGAGGGAGGGAGGGAGGGAGGGAGGGAGGGAGGGAGGGAGGGAGGGAGGGAGGGAGGGAGGGAGGGAGGGAGGGAGGGAGGGAGGGAGGGAGGGAGGGAGGGAGGGAGGGAGGGAGGGAGGGAGGGAGGGAGGGAGGGAGGGAGGGAGGGAGGGAGGGAGGGAGGGAGGGAGGGAGGGAGGGAGGGAGGGAGGGAGGGAGGGAGGGAGGGAGGGAGGGAGGGAGGGAGGGAGGGAGGGAGGGAGGGAGGAAAGGAAGGAAGGAAAGGAAGGAAGGAAGGAAGGAAGGAAGGAGGGAGGGAAGGGAGGCATGCAGGAAGGAAGGGAGGCATGCAGGAAGGAAGGAAGGAAGGAAGGAAGGAAGGAAGGAAGGAAGGAAGGAAGGAAGGAAGGAAGGAAGGAAGGAAGGAAGGAAGGAAGGAAGGAAGGAAGGAAGGAAGGAAGGAAGGAAGGAAGGAAGGAAGGAAGGAAGGAAGGAAGGAAGGAGGGAGGGAGGGAGGGAGGGAGGGAAGGGCGGGAGGGAGGCATGCAGGCAGGCAGGAAAGAAGGAAAGAAGGAAGGAAGGAAGGAAGGAAGGAAGGAAGGAAGGAAGGAAGGAAGGAAGGAAGGAAGGAAGGAAGGAAGGAAGGAAGGAAGGAAGGAAGGAGGGAGGGAGGGAGGGAGGGACGAGAAATTTGTTTATGTTTTTACTTGGGACGCTCTGCTTAGGACGTGTCTTCAGACAATTTTCATTACTTGTCAAGCATAGCTGGAGTTAGAAATATTCCAAGCTGTTCAAACTATTGGGTTCCCCCATCTGACTGACTTTAGAATTTCAAAAATCCGAAAAATACTTTAATGCTATTATAGCACAAGTAAGAAAGCATGGCTTTCTGACTCTCGTGTCCTAGCTTGTGTATTCCGGCTAACGCCAATCGATCATACGGCGTCACAGGGAAAATCTACCGACAGTGCGAATGGCTCATTTTTAGTGCAAAGTTTCGCAGAAACTTTGCAGTATTGTGATGGTGGAGAAAATTCACATCATAGTGTAAACTTTTCCGGGGGGCGTTCCAAGTTTAGCAACATTAAATTGTCGTGCTTGGATGAATAATATCGTTGTTTTGATAGGTACTTTAAAGAGTTTCGCTGATAAGTAAGGCAATTTAGTGAATTATTTGCGGGTAACTTTTGAAAGGCTCTAGTCAAATATTGTATTTTAATCTTGAAGTATATCGAGTATTAATTCAGAATATGATGTTTTCCTCTGGGTTTTCCCCCCGGTTTGGTTAGAATCTTACTGCGCATGCGCGAAACTAAATTTTGTGAATGTCACAATATTACAATATGGCGGAGGCACAAGAAGGCGCGAGAGACATGAAGCGATTAGTAGGAGAGGATGCGACGAATTTTCCCGTCAAAATAAGGACTATGTGGGCTAATTAAATATGGTCTGAGCTAAAGGATTAAATTGTCACATATATTTCAAGGTAAGCGTATCTCATGGTTTGGACAAAATCACCAGTCACAAACGACGTGTTTCCCATACACTGCATTTAAGTCCAGTTATTTAGTGTCGACTCTCAAGCCTGCCACAAAGTACTACAAGAACACTATATGGAACTGCTGTTTATTTAAAAAATAATCTACAATGTGTGTCTGAACCCTTGAGGTGTAACCATAATGATGTTGAAATAACAGTTATTAAAGTTGATCAGCCAGTTTACAATTTACACATTGTTGGAATTTATCGCTCAAAATCTAAAGTAAAGATTTCTAAATTAACTGATGCATTAAAATTTCTTCATGAGAATATTTTAAAACATTGTGATACCCCTATTATTATGCTTGGTGATTTTAATATAAATTTAATGGAAAATTCCTCTGAGAAAGAAGCTATCTAAATATCTTAGTGAACAAGAACATTATGCACAGCTTGTTAATGAAGTAACAACTGACTATAAAACTCAAATTGATCATATTTACACAAATATCCCTCAAAGAATTTACTGTAGTGGTGCTCTTGAATCTTACTTTAGTGATCATAAACCTATCTTTGCATCTGTAGCATGATTCATTTACTTAAAATATGATAAATTAACAAAAAAATGTAACAATATACATTATCTATAGCCATAAGAGCGATTGAATACCATAGAGTGAACAGTGCATGTATACTGAACAGTATTTAAAAATTCCTAAAATTTATTTGTCAATCTTTTTCTCCAAATACAAACAAGTCACCTCAACCGCTTCCCCTGCCTAGTGGCAGGGGTAAATATGCCCCTATTGGATAGGGGACCAGAGACTGAACTATAGCTGCCTCCTCTTTTCACGGGCAGGAACAAAGTGTGTTATAGGTAAGTCTTCTTTTAATTGTTTACCATTCCCATTCACTTAGTGTCACATAATCTGATTAAAAATAATTTACTGATTAACTGACTAATTTTATCAATTTACATTCCAGCTAAAAAGTTGAAAAATGGTACACGATTGGTAATCAACCTACTGTAACTTAAAGAGTGAAAATCAAGTGTACATCCTAAGCAAGTTTTATTCAGTTGGATGTCAACTAAAGTCATGTCAAAACCAAAATAATGTACTTGTCAAACGGTGATGGCTCTGCCTATGGATGAATGTCTCTCATGTTACCATGCGATGAACTAATACGCCTCAAAGCAGTTCATAAAAGACCCTTTATTTACAAGTAATATTTGGCATTTCACTTGATTAAACTGGATGTTCTATGCATGTTCGTTGCAGCTGAAGTCATGTTGAAACCAAAATACTGTACTTGTCAAACGGTAATGGCTCTGCCTATGGATGAATGTCTCATGTTACAATAAATGCTCTGTGCAAACAGTCTGCATATAGATACCCATTGCAGCTTATAAACCTTCAAAAGATAAAAAAACTGTACATTCATGTACTGTACAGCAATGACAAAAATGACCAATCAACCTGAAAGATTGTGGATTTTGCCCATATAAACTTTAAGATTAAATCCTGCAATTCATTCCATTTAAAAACACCAACTATATACAGATGAAGGATTAGTCAACACCACTGACCTGTAATATGTTATATACAGGTCAGTGGTCAACACCAATCATTTAAAATGGCTAAAAAATTGAACTATGCCACATTTGACTCCTTACTGACTACTCACAGAACGAGGAAAATTTTAGCTCTACTAATTAATGCTGGATTAACTGTTCATGAATAATGTAAACTAGAACTAATACAGCACTTAAATTGAAGCGTGTAACTATCAGAAAGATTTTTTCATACTGTATCCTCAAGACTTTTCATTGAATTGTACACATGTATCGTCCAATTTAAAGCAAAATAAATCATTTGAATGTAAAAAGCTCAAGTGTTTTTTTATGTCGAAATACAGTACTGTTAATTGCTCTACGAAACTTTGCACTATCCTTGGGTTCTAGTTGAAAAAGTATGGGCCATTCGGATGGCAATGCTTTCTGGAACGTTTTTGAAATTGTGTTGATTCATTGAACAAAGTATGAAAAGTATTCTCTTACAGAAATATTTCCTGAATCTCGTGTTATACAGCTGATTCAAGGTTGGTTAATAGTCATTTGCGACAAAGGCGCGGTATACATATCTTTGATTCTTTGCAATTATCAGTATCAAGCGAAGCCACTTGCAAGTAATCTTGTACGCGTGTGTCTCCGTCTTCTACAACACCAGAAAACATCCGATGGTTTGGTCAATAATTATATCCAACAAGAAACTATTTCTTAAAAGAAATAGCTGTTTCGTTCCGGTCAGTCGTTTATGAGGGTCTGTTTCAACAGCAATGACGAATTTTAGCTCAACTAGTTATTTCCCCCATGTAGACTGGCGCGACAATTTTTACTACGCGCCTGCGTTTCATACGACAAATTTAATTTAGACGATTTTTGTTTTTCATATATACAAACTAGAAATATGCTGAAGCGAGAAGATTATAATAAAACTACAAAAAAATAATTTAAGCTTCGTCTAATAAAACGAACACACATTTCAGACGTTGTACCGTCTGATCATGACGGATTACTCTCTCCTCCGCAGTCAGAGGGCAGGCTCTATTGATTATTTCAGGTTATTCGCAGTCGCATAAATTCGACTGAATTTAAATGTGACGTGCTAGCGGTCTCGCGATTTCGTGAGAACGCAATTATTTTGGCAACGTAAATCTTCTATTCAGTAGCAATACTCTTCTGACCGTCTATAGGGGGAAAATAAAACGTTACCAAAATAATTCCTTTCTCGGGAAAATTGCGAGACGCTAGCACGTCGCATTTAAATTTCATGCAGCTGATTTATTTATGACACCGCGGTATTTATTGAATAATCGCCAATAGCAAATCCATAAGTTTCCAAGGCCAAAAGGATCAATATAAATCAGGTCAATAACGGACTATCATCATTTTCGTCGTCATAAGTCATAGTTTCATTCTCGAATCAGAATAATCCATTTAGATGGGCCACAAATGAATGATAACGAACTTCTAGCCTCAAACTATTGACATTGTTCATATATAAAATAGCTATATTTTAAAATTATTAGACACGCGTGAAACAGTGCGACTGACCTTTTGGAACGCGCAGTTGCCATACATAACGAATGCATTCTCGAGTTCAACGAGGGGAAAGTTCCTACTTTCTACAGCACAAGATTGATGATTCGCTTCGCATGGGATTGTTTACGTCTTCAAATTACTCTAGATCAGCAATATTTTCACTTCGTTTTGGCGTTTAACCACGCCTCCAACTAAATTTTTTATGCGGAATTTTGATTTCATTGGATAAGATCACAGTTATGTCAACAACACTGCACTACGATTGGACGATTTTCATCTGTGATGACAGTTTCTTTTGTGATGTCAATGGAAAGCTAATACAGTAACAGTTTCGTTCCTGCGGGGAACGAAACAAAAAGGCGCGGGGGTTTGGCGGGAGCATATTTTGAATTGTTCCGGTAATTGGCTAATCTCGGTTTCAGTCTTTCTTTCATTATCATCAATATTTGCAGACGTCTGGGTCAGTCGCCGGTTTAATGTAACTGCTGAATTTCAGTGACTGAAAGAAAAGACTTGAATTACAAGCGACAAAACTACTCGTTTTAAATGCGTTAAAAGCTAAGCTTTTGTCTGACAAAATGAACACAGCCCAGCCAGTTGAAGGTAAGGTTTTGAGTTGTCCATTTGTCGCCACGTATAAAAAACGTTTAAAACGCAAAGAGCTGCATGTCTAATTCTATATTTTCTTACTTTAAGTCGTAAGACATTGAGACTTAAGATATTGAAGGAATTTCAGATATGCGATTGCTGTTTCGTCTGCGACCTGAATTTGAATGGAAAAGGGGAGAGTTGGGATTACTGTATATATATATGCAGAGAGAGAGAGAGAGACGAAGGGTTGTCGGAGATTAGCAAGAACAATATCTTAACACTAAGCTATTGTTCTTGGAGTCTTGCCAACATCACATCTTTGAGTTGTGTATTAATTCTGTTGTATATAATTCTGTTGCATTAAAAATATACACGGCTATCATGCATTAGATTCAACTGATCATAGAATACATCCAGTGATAGCTCTAAAGTTATTTAGATGTCCAAAACAATGACCTTTTTAATATTTAATATTTATATCATTGTAAGTGCAATATCAAAATTTATTTCCTTGTTGATTGGTTGGAATTTCCCGGTTAATGTTGCAGAACAAACTAATATAGTGTAGATCATATTCTGTAATATTAAAAAGATACAAACATCAATTTACTAATTTGGCTACTGTATTTTGGGGTGCCTTAGGCAAGAATAGATTTTTTTATTTAATTCACCCGTATGACTCAAAACAGAGAGCGCTAGAAAAAGCTGGCTCAAAGCAGGAAAACATCTTCCCTTGCACATCTAACTTATTACGTTTTGGTTTTGCGAGAACAAGGGAGAAATTACTGCAGCCAAATGGTCAGCCAAAATGTCCGTGCAGAGCAATCAGTGGATGGCCATATCTGCGTTTTGCACTCTGCTCCCTACAGTATAACAACTAACAAGTAAAATTGTCTAGTGTTAAATGGGTTATTTTTGGCTAACTCAGGTAGGAATGAGTTAATCACTTGTTAATTCAAATTGCCTTTTAAAATGTCTGAGGGTCCTTTGATCAGTGTAATAGTCTAGTGTTAGACAAAGTAAGCATTTAGAATAAAACAACAAATTACATGTAATATAAATAAGTTTGTGGAAACACCACGTAAAATATTTCTTTGCTAAGCTTTCGGCCTGTTGACTCAGGCCTTCATCAGAGCAATAATAACTTTTATATTACTTTATATTAGTATTTATATTACTTTATCACCATGAAAACATTCAAAGAATAAATTACATGTAATGGGCCATTTTTGCTCAGCTCAGGCAGAAATAGGTTACCAGTACTCATTACTACCTGAGCCGACCAAAATTGCTTCTTCTTTGTTTTACTCTGTCTAATGGCAAATTGATTTTACTCATCAAAGAGAGGCATCCCTCAGACATCCTAGGCAGCATGAATGGGTTATTATACAACAAAATCCTGTTTATCAACAAAATTGGGATTTTTTTATTCTAAGGGGCACCTGGATTGAATTCATCTGCACCTGATTCATTGACCCACCATAAGCACCATCAGCATGCTCACTGGAAGAAAGCTTACTTACAAAGCAAACATATCCCTGATCCATGGCAGCAGTTTCATATTGATGAAAACTTTCCAGATGAAGTAGCCATACGGCATCGCTACAGTGCACGCAAGAAAACCTGGGTTAAGGATAAAGTTCATGTTCGAATGGAGGAAGAGGTGTGAGCTGAATTAACAGTAATTTAAGCAGAATTTTTCTACCCTGCCTTTAGCTTGTCAGCATGAGTAAATTAAAGAAAACACACGATGCAGCACTGACCATCTTTATTGGGTTTAATCAACTGAACCCAAAATGCCCTGCACCTGTTTTGCATTATTTTTAGAACAATTCTGATAAAACTAATAAGGAACAAATTAACCTGCATACTGTACTATGCATTTCCACTGTATCTGCACTGTGTAAAGTTGTACTCTGTTGTTACTTCCAGTAACTAGATCTCAGTTTCATTTTACTGCAGTTTTTTACTGTTAAATAAATGATCAATTGCAACTTTTAAAATCAGCAACTTAAGTGTAACTTTTGCAAAAGAAGATGTATGACAATTTTTATTGGTTTAACAGATGGTATTCTAGCTGAGTATTCCAGAATAAGAAGAGCTCTTAAACTAGTACGGTATTTGCATATGTTACACATTCCAGCTTCCTAAATTCCTGAATGGTCACAAACAAATGCACCTTAAATACTCAGGGGGTACCCTTGTATTTAAATACAGGCTTCAAAATAAGTGCCGGTCACCGGTCACTGACCGGTAAAATTTTACAGTTCGACCGGACATTGCTTGGTGGACATGCATGACCAGTGAATTTTTTAATCCAAGTGAGAGCGAATGTGTCAATTGTAATACAATATGCTGGCATTGTGCCTAAAGCGTGCTTAAACAATGTTCATATACAAATATAATTCATAATCTATATTATATATAATACCTTTATCTGTCTGTGTGTGCGTGTTTGTTTGTCTCACCGTCATTACCTAAAAACTCAAAAACGGTTACGCCATTGGCCCGGTGTATATTATTGTTTCTAAACTCATGAGTCACGCGAATGACGAGCGCAAATAAGTATACAGTAACTAAAAATGACCGGTAAAAATTCCACTGTGACTGGCAAATTTATTGAGCTGCCGGTCATAGTGACCGGTATACGTTTCAAATTTATTTCGAAGCCTGGGTATACAAATTGTCTTTTGCAGTCTGTTATGGGGTGCCTATTTTGTTCTGAGATAGAGTATGGATGCTGATGTGACACCAGTGCTGGGATAGGGTCAGAGGGATAGGGTATTGATTTTTTTTAGTTTAGGGTATAGGAAACAGGGTATAGAAAATCACATTTTTAGGTCTGGCATACGGTCAGGATTTTGAGGTCACAGTGGCACACACCCCTACCCAAAAGTTGTCAGAGAACCCCCACCCTGGGCCTAAATAATATATTAAATACATGTACTATATGTGACAATTATAGAGTATGATATACATGTATTAACCAATTATTTTATTGTTTTTAGTCATTTGATCGAGGAGCTATGCGACTTTGTTTTCGATTGTAAGTAATTTTAGAACAGCATAAAAATACTGGCTTAGTGAAATGGTCTTTGTCTCAATGACAATTATAGCCATTGTTTTATGTTGTTGTATTTAGGAAGAAGTTATCAAATTTTACGAAGACCAGGAGCTGGAAGCATGCTGGGAACCATGTTGCTAAGCGATACATTCAAGAGGTCCCAAGAGAGACGTATTTTAGTGATGTTGTATTACAAATGGATGCCAAACTCTGGGGCGAGGAGTATAACCGACATTTTCCACCAAAGAAGGTAAAACGGTGTAAAACATTTTCGAAATTTTGGATAGCAGATGAACACAAACCTTACTACTTGAATCAAAATATTTTAAATAAAAAATGTGTTTAATAAAAAAGCACATATCTATGTAGTGTTCAGGGGCGGTAAATTGATCATAAAAATGAGTTGGTCGTGTAATTGAGGAAGCGCAATAGAGGTACCCCCCCCCACACTCAGAATGGTCACGCTATGCCACTGGTAATGATCAAGATTTCCCACCATGTTCAGAGTCAGAACTCCTTAGTTATTACGAGTATCAGAATCGTGCATGTGTGTTGGTTGCCAAATAGTTTTGTGATGTATAATACCGTATTTCTTGGACTATAAGAACAGTGGTACCATTAGGGTGTGTGTGAGAGGGTCAGGTATAATACCCCCAACAACTTGGTCCCATATTGTCTATCAGACTACCTTTTTGGTCCCGACCATCCGTTATGATGGTACTTGACTATAGAACGTCTTTTAACGTGCTGTCATTTAATGTTTAATAACGTAGCATAATGTCTTATGACTTAGACTTAGCGTAACGTCTTTGGACGTATTTTTAACGTCTTTATCTAAGGTAGCGTCACAACGTTATATAATGTAGTGTAACGTACCACAGCTTATCACGTTGTCTACACTCCACAGTAATTTTTTTAGAGCATGAAAAAAAAGAGATCTTAATTGTACCGTATAATCTATTATCTAAAAAGCGTTTAATTCACTCACATTTCTGAAGCCTGATAAACCAGTGATGGATTTACAGGGGTGTGTGGGGGTGGGGTGTGTGTGTGGGGGGGGGGGTGCCAATTGCCTTGTCAAGTACATTAAAGGACGCATTCATTCAATGTCCGTGTAAACTTCATGCTATCATATGATTCATAAGTATTAATAGGTATAAAAAAGAATTTTCTGGTGGGCTTCGCCCCCCTACCCCCCAGCACCACCACCAGCTCAGCCCCTGGACCCTGCTGGGGGCTGTGTCCCCAGACCCCTGCCATAGCTCCCTCAGCGGCGCTCCACCCTGCCTCGGTCACCCCCCACGCCGCAGGCCTGATCTCACTTCACTCAATCAACACCCCCTACCAGATCAAGCTGGATCCATCACTGATAAACCGTATATACAGTATGATAAGTTGTACGTACTGTAATGTAACACTGACGTTTGGTTAGACGTTTGTGAAGCTCAACAAACTACCAAAAGACAAAGTCTGTTATAAAATTGTCAAATGTTAACTGGAGGAAGACCTGATGCATGAAAAAGAGCTGAGAGTTTCTGTCTGTATTCTTTTTAGGTGGATATTCTTCAGATTTCAATTTTAGAAATGATCAATAGGCCAGGATCACCACTTTATCATACTGAACATTTTATAGAAGGAAAGTACATTAAGTACAACTCAAACTCGGGGTACATTCATTTGGACGACACACTGAGAGCCACACCGCAAGTGAGTAAAGCGACTTTCATTATTTATTGAGGGTAATATATGACTATATTATACCTCAACTGTAAATTGTCCAGTCAGAAAGCGTGTAATATTCCCCGCTGCAATGGGGAATATGCTTCGTGACCACGCGTGAACGCCACGAACGCACGATTCAAGGAAGCTGTCAACAATGGCGGAGTTTGGCGAGACAAGAAAACGTTTCGCCTGGACAAGAAGTTTGTTAGGTTACAAGAAAATAAGGATTCAAGGAATACAAAGAAAGCAACAATTTTCCCGCCAAAACTTACAGGTCATTATAAAAAATGCGTAATGCCACAGAATAGCAAGACAACCAGAAGTCCGACTCGAGTGAAAACTTGTCCGTATTTTTTCAATGCGCATGCGCAATATTTTACGCCATCCGACGCCATCCTACGCAATATCCCACGCCATCCTACGCAATCCTGGCAAGTTCCTCCGGCAGTTTTTGATCTTCAAAATTTCCGGGGGAACTTGCCATGATTGCGCAGGATGGCGAGGAATCAAGATGTGGGAGGCGACATGCGCGAGGACATAAACTTCAAAGGTTCCGACGCGAGTCGGACTTCTGGTTGTATTACTATTCTGTGGTAATGCCCTCCCACACTGCTGGGCAAAGACAGGCCACTGCCGGGCAAAGACAGGCATCATTTGGCGTAGTGGCCTGAAAAAAAGTTCAGCCAAATAATATACTTCAACGCCATATTTTTATTGGGTTTTTAAGGCATTTAGTCACTTTACTTTTGAACGATCAAATCACAAGATAATGGTGGTGGACATCCAAGGTAATGTAATGAGGACCACATAGCCTCTCTCTTATCCCGGCTCAGACAGACAATAGATACTCCCTTCTCAACTAATTACTTCTCAATTCTCCTCTTTAGCATAAATGTGCTGTTACACGATGCGATTTTTCTTGCAACAAATTTACTCGTGAAAAGAAAATCGCAAGTTCCAGGAAGGGTGTTACACGTTCAGCAACTTGCGATTTTTGTTGCAAGTTGCAGTTTACGGTACGATTTTTTATGCAACTTGCAACATTCAGTGATTTGTTGCAAGTTGCAAGAAAAATTGCAAGCACCTTAAGTTAACAAATAAAACATAAAGCTCCGTGCGTATGTACTCTTATGAAGGCACGTTTGACGTCATTTGAACACGAAAGAAGTTGAGTAGAGGCACGAGGCGATAGCTGAGTGCCTTTACACTTTTTTCGTGTTCAAATGACGTCAAACGTACCTTTATAAGAGTACATATGCACAGGAGCGGTATGTTTTATTTGTTTTATAAAATAAGAAGAAGCAAAACCAAGCTAAAAGTGAGGCAGTTCTGTATTTTGGCGGGCTTTTCCAGCCAGCTGACGCCATCCTACGCCATTTTACGTTATTCATGATCTATGTTCTCTTATAAATGCACGGAGTCCAGCCAATCAGAGCGTGCGTAGAGGACACCTTATTTTATAATGCCTCTTATACGTAGCGTAGAGTTTGAGGTTATTTCTATGCAGTGTCAATATAAATAATTCATGAATAATTCCCTATTCGGAGAACATTCTTGATTTTGTTTTCTAATTATTAAAATTAACGTGATACGCCATTGTATTCTTACGTGATTTAATTGATCAGTTGCTTAGTTTATAAATGACGCAAGCCAACAACTTGTTGTCATTGCTCTGATGAAGGCCTGAGTCAACAGGCCGAAAGCTTAGCAAAGAAATATTTTACGTGGTGTTTCCACAAAACTATTTATAAATAATTCATGCATGAGGAAAACACAAAGGAAATCAGTACCATGTCTGTGGTTTTATATCTGATAAAAAATCCTTTCTCACAACCTCGTTCCCAGGGCCTTTTTGACATTGGGAGGGCGGAAAAAGGCGCTGGCATCGGCTGGTCACAGCACCCAGAAATACTGTAATAAATTAGCAATTTAATTTAGTATGCAAAATCATTCTGAGTAATGATGTCCCGTGGGAGAAGTTCATTGTAATGGCGATCCCATTGGTTCTGTTGCCGTTCCCATTAAAGCTATTTGATTATTAACTGGCACAAAACTTTGCATAATTATGTTTCCCAAAGAATGTTTAAGAAAAGTAATCAACCAATGAAAATACACCTGCCGATGCCAGGGCCTTTTTCCGCCCTCCCAATTTCAAAAAGGCCCTGGGGACGACGTTGCCTTTCAGGCTCGGCTTGGGCAACGTTGTTTTTCAGAATTCGCTAGTGAACTTATAAAATGAGTCGTTATTCAAAATTGAAGCTAATTGAAGCTATTCAAAATATTCGCAGTACGTGTTTTATCAAATCTAATACACTCGCCTCGTGTTTTAAATCTGATAAAACACCGCTGCTCATGTTTTAAATATTACTTAAATCAGTGCCGGATTAACCTTCCCAGGGCTGGGGGCAAAAATATTTTAGGGCTGGTCACAAACTGAGAGCCATCCCTGGAGTACGGTGAACTGAAAGCGTAAGTTGATCAGATCATCGGAGGTTCGTACTTAGGCTGCCTCAGGCGCCACTCCACTCCCGCTTTCAAACAGAAGGGAGCCCGTGGCTGAGATGGCGTGTGATTTTCTCAGGCTAGTTCGGACTTTCAAAGAGAAACTGCATCATTTTTTTATTCACTCATTTTTTTTGGGCCAGTCAGAATCAGTGGGGCCCGGGGCAAATGCCTCCTTTGCCCTATAGGTAATCCGCCACTGACTTAAATACATGAGCGCCCTCACGCATTTTTTACGCATTTTTTCGTGTTCTTCCAACTTCTCGCGTCAATCCATAACTCGATGGAGCAGGCCAAACTATAAACCATATCTAAGATATCTTTAATAGTGTGTCGTGGACAGACTCGCCACACCTACAGTCTTTTCGTTATTCTTCATGTTTAGGTGTTGGTGATCTGTACACGGACCCTCAAATTCACTGTACAAATCTGCAGGATTACGGAGAAGCGAACCTGGGGACCAAGGGAATGGCATTATTTTTTAATTCACATCGTTGTAATAAGTAAGTTATAACACATCACGTCCTATTGGCATATTTAAGCCCTGTTCTATTTTATTTCAGCACATTTTACTCTGATAAAGGAAATCTGCTCGAAACTACTAAAAATCTCGGACGGACGGACGGACGGACGGACTAACGGAACGAACGGACTAACGGAACGGATGGATGGAAGGAAGGATAGAAGTACAGACGGATGGATGGATTGATTTACTGACTGATTGACTGACTGACTGACTGACTGACTGACTGACTGGCTGGCTGGCTGGCTGGCTGGCTGGCTGGCTGGCTGGCTGGCTGGCTGGCTGGCTGGCTGGCTGGCTGGCTGGCTGGCTGGCTGGCTGGCTGGCTGGCTGGCTGGCTGGCTGGCTGGCTGGCTGGCTGGCTGGCTGGCTGGCTGGCTGGCTGGCTGGCTGGCTGGCTGGCTGGCTGGCTGGCTGGCTGGCTGGCTGGCTGGCTGGCTGGCTGGCTGGTTGGCTGGCTGGCTGGCTGGCTGGCGGGCTGGCGGGCGGGCGGGCGGGCGGGCTGGCTGGCGGGCGGGCGGGCGGACGGACGGGCGGACGGACGGACGGGAACGATGGATGGATATGTATATTGTTACTACTAGAAATACATGAATGCAACAACCCCTCGCCCGCTTTTATTAAATGCTTTTCTGAAACACCCACCACCCACCCACCCTGATTTAAAATAAGCATTCCTGATATACAACCAATATAAAAACAAACAGATTTTAAAACAAATGATAATCCTTGAGATAATTATAGAATTTATGGATAGGATGACTAACTGATTTAATAAAAGTTGAACATATCAAAGCAAAACTTAGATCTGGCTGTAAAAAATATATTGTTTTTATAGGATTCAAAAGGGATTATTTTTAGCAAGCACTTAAATGGCTTATGGCTTCCCTATGTGGCTATATGTATACATGTTTTGCAAAGGCAGAATTAAAAGTTAACAGCTCAAAATTACATTTATAATAGAGTCTGAGATAAAAACAATTCAGTAGAATCGGATCCCAGAAAGAAGTATTAAACAGACCACGTTTCAGTCGAAAATTTGGAAATACAGCAAAAAAAATCGCCAAAGCCTATGCAAAGTCAATCAATAACATCAACATAACTACATAAGCTTATAAAGGAAGTGTTCTAAGTTAGCTTTAGTTTATAAGCTGACTTATGGTTTGGACGAGCAAAGGGAAAGCACGAAAACGTGAAGCTGTATACTGTTTAGATTATTAAGACAAGAATCCTACCGTTTATATAAATGATTTGACCACTGAGTGACCACAACCACTGCAATTCAGATCGAGTTTTGTTTACCATACGGCGTTTGGTTTCTTCAGGTTCTCTGGTTTCGCTTCAAGATATATTAAACCGGCTGTTTGTATCCTTTTCTTCGTTGTTCTCTTATATTATTTAAAGTAGAACAGGCTCCATTTCGTTAAACGAAAGCAAAATACTTCTTCGTCGCTAGTCACCAGTGTTAAACAAACAAACAAACAAACAAACAAACAAACAAACAAACAAACAAACAAACAAACAAACAAACAAACAAACAAACAAACAAACAAACAAACAAACAAACAAACAAACAAACAAACAAACAAACAAACAAACAAATAAATAAATAAATAAATAAATAAATAAACCATGTCTCAGATTTCGTCTCCCTCGCTTTTTCTACACGCGTGTAAAATGGACTCCACGCGTGTCGAGATTAGCACCCTCACCGGGCTCCGGGCCTTCGGCCCGTCGCCCGGCTCGGGGATTAAGATAACGACTACATCCGTTGAATGGATTTTGGATTAGCATAATTTCATGTAGCTCTTACAGATCCATTTCTATCAACTTTTAAACTTTCTTGTCACCTAGGATATGCGAGTCTATGGGATTATCTCTCTTTGACGTAAGCGACTTGGAGATGAAAAGAATGGAAGTACAGTCTCAACTCTTAACAAACTCTCTAACACTGAGTAAAGACATTAGTTGTTTATCAGTGTCAGTATCTAGTAACAAAGATGAAACCATTGGTTCACCTCCTTCTCCATGTTCACCAATTTCGCCACCTCTCTCTGCGTCTTCGATCGAGTCAGACTCCATGAGCGACTCGTCGGAGTCCTCGTCAAGTCTTGGTGACAGCAGTGGGGTGAGTATATGTACTGTTCATGCAGTGGTGACACTAGGAAGCGAGTGAGCGAGGCAAGGGGACGGTGCGAAGATAAGAGGAAGCGGCGAAGGGAGAGGAGCAGAGGAAGGGGTGAAGGGAGAGGAGCAGAGGAAGGGGTGAAGGGAGAGGGCCAGGTGAAGGGAGAGGACCAGAGGAAGGGGTGAAGGGAGAGGGCCAGAGGAAGGGGTGAAGGGAGAGGACCAGAGGAAGGGGTGAAGGGAGAGGGCCAGAGGAAGGGGTGAAGGGAGAGGACCAGAGGAAGGGGTGAAGGGAGAGGGCCAGAGGAAGGGGTGAAGGGAGAGGACCAGGGGAAGGGGTGAAGGGAGAGGGCCAGAGCTAGGGGTGAAGGGAGAGGACCAGAGGAAGGGGTGAAGGGAGAGGGCCAGAGGAAGGGGTGAAGGGAGAGGACCAGAGGAAGGGGTGAAGGGAGAGGGCCAGAGGAAGGGGTGAAGGGAGAGGGCCAGAGGAAGGGGTGAAGGGAGAGGGCCAGAGGAAGGGGTGAAGGGAGAGGGCCAGAGGAAGGGGTGAAGGGAGAGGACCAGAGGAAGGGGTGAAGGGAGAGGGCCAGAGGAAGGGGTGAAGGGAGAGGGCCAGATGAAGGGGTGAAGAGAGAGGACCAGAGGAAGGGGTGAAGGGAGAGGGCCAGAGGAAGGGGTGAAGGGAGAGGGCCAGAGGAAGGGGTGAAGGGAGAGGGCCAGAGGAAGGGGAAGGGAAAGGGCGAAGAAGAGGGACGAGGGGAGGGAAAAGGGGCGAGGATAAGGAACGAAAGGAAGGAACAACGGAAAGGGGCATGAGCAAGGGCAAGGAGAAGTGACGAGGGCAAGGTATGAAAGGAAGGGTCAAGAAGGGGCGAGGAAGGGAAAGGGCGAGAAGAAGGGGCGAGGGGAAGATGTGAGGGGTAGGAACGGGGCGGGGAGTGGAGCAAAGGCTGTCTGTATCAGGTACGCCATTTTCATAACGGGCTGGTATCCGTACGTACAATAACGTAATGCCAATGATCGTAACACTCTACTGTACTATCAAATGTGATGCATCCACAACTCAAGACAAGTCGTGTAGACAACGATCCACTGATCCAGTATACATAACTTGTGGCTAAGCTTTTGGCAACGACCTATGTAGCTCAGTGCGTGGTCAGACTATAGCACTATAGTATCGCACAATCATGGGTTCGATTCCTAGCCGGAGGGAGTTGGTGTTCCATGTCCGAAGGGTAATGCTTCGGCAAGAGCGCATAAATGTTTGACGCTGGCATGCCAGATTTCGTGTTTTTAGGACCGTTATTTAAACATTTAAACGTATTGTGTCTTTCTTTCATTTGCCAGGATGATTTTGAAGCAAATGGTTATTTCTTTGGTGTGTTTTCGCACAGATCATCGTCTGTTTTCACAGAGAAGGAAACCATGGCTAAAGTTGCTGAGAAACTTTGTCAAGCTACCTCCGTTCTCGGCGAGGTGAGTTTCAATCTATGTTTTCTCAAGGAACAAAGAAGACATACACTGTAGTAATAGTTTTTATGTGTTAAAGTGCCTATATGAAACAAAAATTAAGCCTGTCTTATTTAGAAGAACACTTAAAATGACAACGTAACATCTTTTGTAGTTTTTCGTTTCCTTGCTTCGTTGTTGAGATTTTTCAGTTTGTTTGATATGCAAATTAAATATTTTGACGTCGTACGTTAGTTACACCCTACGTGTAGTTCCATGTGAACCCTTCACCCCGAGTTATTCCGGGTAACAACGGAGCTTTGATGTACCCATACATAATTATACAAAAGTTAACCCTCCCGAGATGACTCGGGTGAAAGCGTTCACTGAACGCGGGCGGATATCTTATTTCGCCGTGTAAACAGGCGAAACCGTACTAATTCGAGACCGGTTCCGTGTAAACGGGGTCTAAGGTTAGTCCGGTACCAGACGAATTCGAGACCGGTCTTGAATTCGCCCTATTTCGCCTTGTAAACAGGCGGAACCGTACTAATTCGAGAACGGTTCCGAATTTTTCTTCCGTGTAAACAGGTGGAACCGTACTAATTCGAGAACGGTTCCGAATTTTTCTTTCTTGTAAACAGACGGAACCGTACTAATTCGAGAACGGTTCCGAATTTTTCTTCCGTGTAAACAGGCGGAACCGTACTAATTCGAGAACGGTTCCGAATTTTTCTTCCGTGTAAACAGGCGGAACCGTACTAATTCGAGAACGGTTCCGAATTTGTCTTCCGTGTAAACAGGCGGAACCGTACTAATTCGAGAACGGTTCCAAATTTTTCTTCCGTGTAAACGGGGTCTTAGTCTCTGGTCCTCCTATCCCCCGAGTTATCTCGGGCTCATATGGACAGTCCCTTAGCGTTCCATTATTTATTTTGTCTGTTCTTTCTCTTAGATTCATTTTGTCTTGGCTGAAATGAATGAAGCAGGAAGGTTTACGGAGAAAGAACCAGATCTAGAGTCCGCCATGTTTCATTTGGAACATTCAGCTTCGTGCTTCTATCCAAAAGCTGTGAAAACACAAGCTCAAGTGTGCCTGCAGATTCCTCGCGATACCTTGTCGTCGCTGTCTGTCGAGGTAAGAGAGGTTGGCTGTTCTCACGCTGGGTTGCCGTGTAAGTCTGCCACCGCAAGTGCAGCAGTGCCTTTATTAACATAATTATAACAACTTACCCAATACATCAATTTCAACTGTAATACATAATAACACAGCACCCATGTCTTGGGGTGGGTGGGTTTTCTATCAACTACCACACTGGCGGTAAAAAAGACAAAAGATGCAAAATCACCGACGCACATGCATATGAGGGCATTGCGCCTCGCTCCAGGCTCCCCAGCGTGATAAATCCCTTCCTCACTTCTTTCATACTTCTTCAGCCAGCGAGAAAGTCCAATTCAGTGTTGTGGCCGAGAATGAGGCTAAAGTAAGTTTGAGACAATGTAATGCACGAGCCATTTGGAACCTCCGCGGGGACTATCACTTTTTGCACATGTGAAACACAGTGAAGGTACTGGTTACCGGGTCCAAAAGACACGGTGAGGTCCCTGTCTTTTATGCCCTTGAGTATTTACCCTTCGAATATTTGTCATTTGCATAGGCTGGCTGTTCAGTGTTATATTTCCAACATCGTTCCAAGTATATCTTGAATTCGGCGTGGTTATACAAGCAAACCCAAAAAGGCGAACCAAAAATATTCTGCTGGCCAAACTTTTAACATTTTCGATTGGTGTATCATTTTCCCTTGTATTTTTTGTTCTTTAGGATACCGAAGAAAACAGAGAACGGGGTTTTCAGTGCATGGAGATTGCCAGTGAAAATGGCGACCGAGACGCAATGCTGTTTATGGCTCATGCTTACGATACTGGAACTGGACTTGGAAAACCTCAAATGTAAGTGCCTATTACCAAAACCGATGATGCGCGGCATGGCCCCAAAAATACGTCATGATTTCCACCCAAAACATCGACGAATCTGTCTGCATTCCTAAACCTTTTTGGCTGGAGAATTCAAAAGTAGCAGATGGACCAATTATATTTCAGTGATCTCACGGTGTCAATTTCAAAGGCTAAGGAATGCAGACGGATTCGTTAATGTTTCGGCGGAAAACATGACATGTTTATTTTGGGCCATGCCGCGCATCATCGGTTTTCGTAAATCTTAATAGGCACATCTTTTGCAGTTTTTCATTTCCTTGCTTCGTTTTTGAGATATTTCAGTTTGTTCGATATGCAAATTAAACATTTTGACGTCAAATAGCATAATAAGTCAGCCTAGTCCCAGGCTCTCTATCTTCGCTGTTTTAATATTTGCACGCTAGCATGGGCGTCCTATGCCAGAGCGCTGCGACAGAGAGCCTAGCAGATCTTGGTAAAATGGTCCCTGATTTTCAAAAAGTGGGCCCTTGCCACCAGACCCCATCCCGCTCGTAAGAGAATAGAATATATTATTTTCACAACGGCTACAAAACCAGGTGAGTAATTTTGATTTGTTTTATTACTTGTTCCAACCCAAGAAGAACCTGCTTGACCTCGATATGTGATTAAATTGATATTTATACCACTTGACCTGTATATGAGTATTAATGACGCTGTGTTTTAAATCGATAATTCGTGTTAGCTGAAAGAAAGACAATATATATTATTTTTATGTACATCATTTACAAACTAGTTCATACCAGGTCACTTGCGCGTATTGTCGATGGAGCTGTCAACGATACAGAAGAATGCCTTAAAATGCCTCAAATTTTGTTGTTTGCAACTTGTAAAATCAATCCTTTTGCTTTCTGAAAACGCAGAAAATGCCCTTTCAGAGACTATAGGTGTTCAAAATGCTTCGGGGTCGTGCCGACCCTCTAGCAGGGCTTTGGCTTCGCTCTCGAACGCCCGCTACGGCACTGCTCTTTTTTTGAGGTACGAGCTCCGACATCGCGCAGGCTCAAAACGTTTGGCAGCGGTGTTGCGCGCCAACAGCACACATCACGATTGGCACAAGGCACGACTACCGTAGAATCCCGAAAGTAGCGGCCCCCCTTACTTTCAGTTTTATCCGCTGCTGGGGGCCGCTACTTTCGGGTGGTAAAATACGTTAACGTTTACCACATTTAATATGCTTTAGTTTTTCCTTATGCCATTTCAACTCTGACTGTTATACACTTTGGTACGTTGATAGTTGAAACTTAACACTGTCGAGTTAATCAAGCGATGACTTGGGGACCGCTACTTACGGGGGCCGCTACTTTCGGGGGGGGGGGGGGGGGGGGGGGCGCTACTTTCGGAAATTTTGTAGGCATCTCAAATTTGTCGCTACTTTCGGGGGGACGCTACTTTCGGGGGGACGCTACTTTCGGGGGGCCGCTACTTTCGGGGGGCCGCTACTTTCGGGGGGCCGCTACTTTCGGGGGGCCGCTACTTTCGGGGGGACGCTACTTTCGGGGGGACGCTACTTTCGGGATTCTACGGTAGTTGTTTTTCTATTTTTTTGACTAATTTTGTAAACCACTTTAGGTCTCGTTCGTGGGCCGAGGCTGTTCGTCTTTACGAAGCTGTGATACAATCAATGGTGAATGACTCTTCAGCACAGATTGACACATCTCAGTTATCGTCAGACCCATTGTACAAACTTTACGCGCGAGTGGCCGAAATGTACCAAGAGGGAGGCCATGGGATAGAGAAGGATCCTCAAACGTCTGGCGACATGTACACCAGCGCTGCGGAGCAGGCGATGAGTGAGATGAAAGGAAAACTGGCGAACAAGTATTACGTATTAGCGGAAGAAGTTTGGGGTGAGCTGGAAGAGTGATTGCACGAAAGCTGCTGTGTTTTTAATATATGGTGAGTACCTTGGATTTCTTATTCATCTACTAACTATAATAGTGTATGAGCCAGACGGTTTGTTGTTACCACTCTAGGGGACAAAGAGTGACATACATTTTTAAAAAGGTCTTTATGCGTAGTAAATGAATACGTGTGATAGCTTTTGCTAAAGTGTCATCTTCTATCATTTTTCAGAAAAGTCGGTATATCACAATATTTTGCCTTATATCGCCATGTTAGATAGATCTCAACTTCTATTTTGCGATCTATTTAGGGTCTAGAAAATATTTTGCAAAATATGGACAAAAATGACTCTTTTGTTGCACTGTGGGTATGATGTTTTTTAGACCACGAAAATGTTTAATATAATGTATTATAGTATTACACACATACTTGGCATTACTTGCATGTATCTTATATACTTTAACAAGGGCCTCGAGTATATCAAATCAAGGTGAATGCGCAATAATTTCTTTCTACTGAAGGTATACAGCGAAAAGGTTATGTATATTTATTATGAAAAGAGGACTTCGTGTTTTATATTTCGTTTGATGGCTTTTTTGGAGTGGACTATGTCTCTTTTAGCACTTAGCAGTATCACTTTATTTGATGTTTGGCTTTGACAATTTTTTCGTTTTCTTTGTCGTCTGCGTTCGGCGTACTGAATGTTTTTGTCCATACGGGATTAATGCTTCCTTGCGATAACGTTAAGTTAATTTCTAGAAATTATAAAATAGAAAGAAATCTGCACTATTAGTCACGCTTTCTGAACTTGAAGCTATGTTCATCTGTCTGTCTGTCTGTCTGTCTGTCTGTCTGTCTGTCTGTCTGTCTGTCTGTCTGTCTGTCTGTCTGTCTGTCTGTCTGTCTGTCTGTCTGTCCGTCCGTCCGTCCGTCTGTCCGTCCGTCCGTCCGTCCGTCCGTCCGTCCGTCCGTCCGTCCGTCCGTCCGTCTGTCCGTCTGTCCGTCTGTCCGTCTGTCCGTCCGTCCGTCCGTCCCTCTGTCCGTCCGTCCGTCCGTCCATCTGTTCGTTTGTTCGTTTGTTCGTTTGTTCGTTTGTTCGTTTGTTCGTTTGTTTGTTCGTTTGTTCGTTTGTTCGTTTGTTCGTTCGTTCGTTTGTTCGTTCGTTCGTTCGTTCGTTCGTTCGTTCGTTCGTTCGTTCGTTCGTTCGTTCGTTCGTTCGTTCGTTCGTTCGTTCGTTCGTTCGTTCGTTCGTTCGTTCGTTCGTTCGTTCGTTCGTTCGTTCGTTCGTTCGTTCGTTCGTTCGTTCGTTCGTTCGTTCGTTCGTTCGTTCGTTCGTTCGTTCGTTCGTTCGTTCGTTCGTTCGTTCGTTCGTTCGTTCGTTCGTTCGTTCGTTCGTTCGTTCGTTCGTTCGTTCGTTCGTTCGTTCGTTCGTTCGTTCGTTCGTTCGTTCGTTCGTTCGTTCGTTCGTTCGTTCGTTCGTTCGTTCGTTCGTTCGTTCGTTCGTTCGTTCGTTCGTTCGTTCGTTCGTTCGTTCGTTCGTTCGTTCGTTCGTTCGTTCGTTCGTTCGTTCGTTCGTTCGTTCGTTCGTTCGTTCGTTCGTTCGTTCGTTCGTTCGTTCGTTCGTTCGTTCGTTCGTTCGTTTGTTCGTTCGTTCGTTCGTTCGTTCGTTCGTTCGTTCGTTCGTTTGTTTGTTTGTTTGTTTGTTTGTTTGTTTGTTTGTTTGTTTGTTTGTTTGTTTGTTTGTTTGTTTGTTTGTTTGTTTGTTTGTTTGTTTGTTTGTTTGTTTGTTTGTTTGTTTGTTTGTTTGTTTGTTTGTTTGTTTGTTTGTTTGTTTGTTTGTTTGTTTGTTTGTTTGTTTGTTTTCGTTGTTTGTTTGTTTGTTTGTTTGTTTGTTTGTTTGTTTGTTTGTTTGTTTGTTTGTTTGTTTGTTTGTTTGTTTGTTTGTTTGTTTGTTTGTTTGTTTGTTTGTTTGTTTGTTTGTTTGTTTGTTTGTTTGTTTGTTTGTTTGTTTGTTTGTTTGTTTGTTTGTTTGTTTGTTTGTTTGTTTGTTTGTTTGTTTGTTTGTTTGTTTGTTTGTTTGTTTGTTTGTTTGTTTGTTTGTTTGTTTGTTTGTTTGTTTGTTTGTTTGTTTGTTTGTTTGTTTGTTTGTTTGTTTGTTTGTTTGTTTGTTTGTTTGTTTGTTTGTTTGTTTGTTAGTTAGTTAGTTAGTTAGTTCGTTCGTTCGTTCGTTCGTTCGTTCGTTCGTTCACTGTATTCTGTAATAACAAACTGAATAACAGACATTATCTCTCACCTTAGAAGGCTGTTTATACATTTTCACACATTTCTTCATGAATTTTCCCAGCTTGCCTTCTTTAGACTTGGATCTACTGGACACTTTCTTCATACTAGCTTGTGCTGCCATCTCTTTCTCTCGATGTTTTGCCATGTATGTCTCTTCAGCAGCCATTCTTGCGGCTACGCCGGCCGCTGTATGTTTCAGACCACCCAATTCATGCTCAATACCTTGTTTAGTTCGTTCCAAGATTTCTTCTTCATTATATTTAGTGCCTTGGAAATCATCAGGATGTTGTGCAGAACTCTGTGAACGCATTAAGAAATTTCTTAAGAAGTTCAATGAAACAATACTTGCATGTAGCCTGCGGCTGCATGTATTGCGAAGGACGCAGATCAACGTGGCCGTATCGAGGCATATTAAAGGCGCCCCAGGCAGCCGCCATACGACACAGTTCAGACCACGGATCACAGCTAAGATGTATAGGTATTGATTTTATGGAGGGAGGAAAACTGGGGAGCCCAGCGGAAAACCCTCGAGGCACATGAGAGATCAACTACAACTCTACTCACATGAGTTCCAAGCCCGACAACGTGATCATTCCCAAACGGTACCCATCCGAGTACTAACCCCTTGATCATTTCAGGCCAAATTCGCAATTATCAAGTACATAAGGGCAAAGTTACGTTAGTTTTACTTCAGTTTCACACTAATTAGTCTATTATGTCGACGCAATCTTTTGTAAACCCATCGTTTATAGAAATATTGTTATAGTTAGCTAACCCGCGAAAGCGTCTTCCCGAAGACTAATTAATTTATTAAGTCTTTATCACGAAACACACGAACAACGTTTTGATGTTTTATTTCAGTTTCAGCACTATTTATTCACACAGTCAAGTAAACGAACGCGTATCGAAGCGAGTTCAACAGTTTTTCAGCCCGGTTCGCCGGGATGAAAACGATTACATGGACATTTTCATCCAGGTTAACCGGGCTAGCGCAGGTTGTGACAACCGGGATCCCGGCAAACCGGGCTGTTAGCGCGCTGCCTCTGGTATAGGGACTGAACGCAGGCTACAATCTTGGACAATAATGTTGTAACACCCCCTCCCCCCGATTCAATGTTGACCGAAATGAAACAATGTTGGAATGGAGTTTCATATAACAACATTGAATCGGGGGGGGGGGGGGGGTTGACTGTTACAACTATTATTGTCCAAGATTGTCTAAGACCCAATTTTCCTAATTTTGATAAAAACAACTAGTTTTTTTATGTTACGGTAGTGATACAGCATTAAAAGATTAGTTTGCATCAAATTTTCAATATCGAGTATTAAATACCCTCCGTAGTTTGGACATCCAAATTATAAATAACATAATCTCTTCCATGGGCAAAAGAATAACAAATATTAAGGAAAGGAAAGGCCAGAGATTGAAGTATTGACATGTAGAGTAACACTAAGACGATTGGACATTAAACTATATCTTAAAATTATGTCGGTATTCATTGTGTTTTTATGATTTATATAATAAATAGTTATCTGAACCATTCCTCAACGGTCTACCACGGTCTACCACGGTCTACCACTACAATATAACAAAATTAATATACATGTAAATCCCTTTGAAACCCATGGTAGACCGTGGTAGACCGTGGTAGACCGTGGTAGACCGTTGCATAAGGCGGTATATAGTTGCGCAGGGGAAATTAAACCAACTGCTTATGAATAAATGTGGCTTTACAAGCATTCTATAAAAGATGCTTAAGATTTACACTTATTTATTGAATGATTTCAACCTCTTCCAGATTTCGCTTCGTCTAAAACGCGTGCGGCAATACGATAATTTCTCAAATTTCAACGACAAGGTAGCGGCGGGTCTTCTTACTTTTTGAAGCTATTAATCTTAATATAAAAATAATTATATTCCCACTAACAATTCATTGATGGTATTAGCTGGGGAAATAATTTTTAAACTTAAATAAAACGTTCTATTATGAAATGAAATACACCATACGTGCTTATTTTCCCCCAATCATCACAATGTCAGATATAGATTCAGTAAAGCGGGCTCGGATATCAATCACCCAACGGCTGAAATATGAGCGTCATATCTAAACAATAGTAATATTATTAATACATCTCTCTTTCAACAGTTATCCTATCCAAGTTACCAACTCTCACACTTTCTCTCGCAATACTAGTGACGTAGATATTATTGAGTGACAAAGAAAGGGCTTCAGGCGGAGAAATATGGCGGAGAAGCGTGCGTAGTAGAGCGCAATCTATACATTTTTAAATGCAAATATCTTTCTACTAATTGCACGAAACAGTCTCAAACTTCACCATTGTTTATTGACTTTAATTTACAAATAGATATCATATTTTAGCTGTATTTTATACAATATTAAGAAAAATCAGCCAAGGACAATCTTGGACAATAATGTTGTAACACCCCCTCCCCCCGATTCAATGTTGACCGAAATGAAACAATGTTGGAATGGAGTTTCATATAACAACATTGAATCGGGGGGGGGGGGGGGGTTGAGTGTTACAACTATTATTGTCCAAGATTGTCTAAGACCCAATTTTCCTAATTTTGATAAAAACAACTAGTTTTTTTATGTTACGGTAGTGATACAGCATTAAAAGATTAGTTTGCATCAAATTTTCAATATCGAGTATTAAATACCCTCCGTAGTTTGGACATCCAAATTATAAATAACATAATCTCTTCCATGGGCAAAAGAATAACAAATATTAAGGAAAGGAAAGGCCAGAGATTGAAGTATTGACATGTAGAGTAACACTAAGACGATTGGACATTAAACTATATCTTAAAATTATGTCGGTATTCATTGTGTTTTTATGATTTATATAATAAATAGTTATCTGAACCATTCCTCAACGGTCTACCACGGTCTACCACGGTCTACCACTACAATATAACAAAATTAATATACATGTAAATCCCTTTGAAACCCATGGTAGACCGTGGTAGACCGTGGTAGACCGTTGCATAAGGCGGTATATAGTTGCGCAGGGGAAATTAAACCAACTGCTTATGAATAAATGTGGCTTTACAAGCATTCTATAAAAGATGCTTAAGATTTACACTTATTTATTGAATGATTTCAACCTCTTCCAGATTTCGCTTCGTCTAAAACGCGTGCGGCAATACGATAATTTCTCAAATTTCAACGACAAGGTAGCGGCGGGTCTTCTTACTTTTTGAAGCTATTAATCTTAATATAAAAATAATTATATTCCCACTAACAATTCATTGATGGTATTAGCTGGGGAAATAATTTTTAAACTTAAATAAAACGTTCTATTATGAAATGAAATACACCATACGTGCTTATTTTACCCCAATCATCACAATGTCAGATATAGATTCAGTAAAGCGGGCTCGGATATCAATCACCCAACGGCTGAAATATGAGCGTCATATCTAAACAATAGTAATATTATTAATACATCTCTCTTTCAACAGTTATCCTATCCAAGTTACCAACTCTCACACTTTCTCTCGCAATACTAGTGACGTAGATATTATTGAGTGACAAAGAAAGGGCTTCAGGCGGAGAAATATGGCGGAGAAGCGTGCGTAGTAGAGCGCAATCTATACATTTTTAAATGCAAATATCTTTCTACTAATTGCACGAAACAGTCTCAAACTTCACCATTGTTTATTGACTTTAATTTACAAATAGATATCATATTTTAGCTGTATTTTATACAATATTAAGAAAAATCAGCCAAGGACAATCTTGGACAATAATGTTGTAACACCCCCTCCCCCCGATTCAATGTTGACCGAAATGAAACAATGTTGGAATGGAGTTTCATATAACAACATTGAATCGGGGGGGTTGACTGTTACAACTATTATTGTCCAAGATTGTAGGTTAGACAGGATATAGTACTTGGATGAGTGACCGTTTGGGAATGACTCTGGTCCATGTAATCACCCCCTATAGAAAGGAGAATATTGTATTTGTGTCTCACTATTTTTATGTGTAATGTAACCAACCGCGTACGTGCTATAATATTCTCTGCGGCGCTTGTGTTTCTGCTACTATAAGACTAAACATTACCCCGTGCTTCGCTGGTGTCCACGACATTCGACGAGCGTTAATGGCAGCTTGTTCAGGCGACGTAATTTGCACATCAGAAATGAGGGATTGTTTTCTGCCGGTTATAGACGAGCGTCGTCTTTGACTCACTAAAGACCTCTCAGCGTTGACGATATCGGTTACTAAGGAACTTCTGCGTCGTTTAAAATGCGGAGATTCATTCTCATTATAACTTGCTAGAATGGACAATATATGAGAAAGATGAGTCTAGGCAATTCATATGTGAAGCTTTTGAGGGCCACAAGTTTATCATTATTGTAAGCCTAGTTCTCACTTAGTGGCGTAAGAATCGGGGATTTTTCCTGTCTCCGATCGTCTGGGATTGTTACGACAAGTGTGAAGATAGTTGAAGTAACGTTCCAGCATAGTTAATAGAAAATATACATGGTTTGGAAAGCCGGCAAACTTCAAAGCGGTTAACAATCAAGCTACGATTCATCTTGAAAGGTACACGAAGGTGCAAAATCCTTTGTTTTAGGTTTATTAATATTTAAACAGTACGGTTGAGTGATTGAAGCCAAACGTTGCTATTGGATGATTGCTTCATTATATAGAAAACACAATATGTTCAGTAACCATGAAAGTGCAAAAATTTCCATAAACCGGAACAAAAACATAAAACAGTGACTTTTGTGAGCTTCCAAACCATGTATATTTTCTATTAACTGTGGTCAGACCATAGTTAATAGAAAATATACATGGTTTGGAAAGCCGGCAAACTTCAAAGCGGTTAACAATCAAGCTACGATTCATCTTGAAAGGTACACGAAGGTGCCAAATCCTTTGTTTAGGTTTATTAATATTTAAACAGTACGGTTGAGTGATTGAAGCCAAACGTTGCTATTGGATGATTGCTTCATTATACAGAAAACACAATATGTTCAGTAACCATGAAAGTGCAAAAATTTCCATAAACCGGAACAAAAACATAAAACAATGACCTTTGTGAGCTTCCAAACCATGTATATTTTCTATTAACTGTGGCCAGACCATAGTTAATAGAAAATATACATGGTTTGGAAACCCGGCAAACTTCAAAGCGGTTAACAATCAAGCTACGATTCATCTTGAAAGGTACACGAAGGTGCAAAATCCTTTGTTTTAGGTTTATTAATATTTAAACAGTACGGTTGAGTGATTGAAGCCAAACGTTGCTATTGGATGATTGCTTCATTATACAGAAAACACAATATGTTCAGTAACCATGAAAGTGCAAAAATTTCCATAAACCTGAACAAAAACATAAAACAATGACTTTTGTGAGCTCCCAAACCATGTATATTTTCTATTAACTATGGTCAGACAATTCAATAACATAAGTAATTTTGGGCATTTCACTCGATTACATAGCATGTTCTAAGGATTTTGGGTGGAGGAAAATTCGAGTGTAGAATATATACATTTTAAGACCAAACCGAGACCCGTTGCGAAAAATGCAACTACACAGGCCTTCCGGCAGGAATTGAACCCACGACCTAATTGCGATTCTAGTGCAATGCTCTGACCACTGAGCCACGGAGGGCGTTGCCGAGAGCTTGATCGCGAGTTCTGTATATACTAATATAATAAGGTGGTAATGCCAGGAAAATGTATATATTCTACACTCGAATTTTCCTTCACCCCAAATCCTTAGAAAATCAATAACATATGTATTATTAAAAATTTATTAATTATTAATTATTACAAAATAGTATTTTATTAAAATACTGTTTTGGTTTAGATTTGCCATTTTGCTTAATTTTATGACTTCAAAACCAGTTAAACCGGTATATGTGTCAATACGAACTTTAGTGTGTAACCTGGCCTGGGGAAAAACTGCGTTTTATTGCCCGTATATATATGAGAAAAATGATACCATTGTCATATAATAATTTCCCCTGCTGAACTGAACTCACACTTGGTTTATAAGTCTAAATTTATTATAATCTAACTTACCATCGTGATGCTTATACTTCTTCAAACGTGATTTCGAAGCCATGTTTGAAGCAGCCGTTACTACTTGATCTTTGAAGCTCATTCTTCTTTCACTTGGCTGTGCTATTGATGTTCGTCTCTCGTCACCTGATGTGTTAGAACAGAAGTACATGCGATTATTACACCTTTAGATCCAAGAACCAATTCGGAATTCGTCGAACTTTTAGTATTTGTAACTTAAAAATACTTCTTAGAAAGTGCTCTTCTAACATGCATTGTATGGTATGATAAACATGTGGTGTGAGGTGCTGCGGGAAGTTTTGGGTAGTGTTAGATTGTTTGGTGTAATATGTAGTATGGTATGGTATGGTATGGCATGGTATGGTATGGTATGGTATGGTATGGTATGGCATGGTACAGCGTGGTATGGTATGGTATGATGGTATACGGCGTGTATATAGTTAGACTTGCTACAAGTCGACCTCTTGTTTGCTTGACCTCTTGTTTGCTTGACGCAGCGAGCGCGCGACGTAGTCGACTTGTAGGTCAAGCAAACAAGAGGTCGACTTGTAGCAAGTCTAGTATATAGTGTGATATATGGCATGGTATGTGATACATGGTTGGTATGTGGCATAGTATGTGATATGATATGTGGTTTTGGTGTATGGGTATGGTGATGTATATATGGCGTGGTATATGGCATGGTATATAGAATTATATGCGGTGTGGTGTATGGCAGTATGGTATGTTGTATAGTATATGGCATGGTATATGGTGTTGTATATATAACATGGTATGTAGTGTGGTATATGGCGTGGTATGTGGCATGGTCTGGTGTATGGTGTGACATATGGTATTTAATAAAACTGCTACAAACTTAGTATAATTCTACAGCAAGTTGTTGGAACAACCTGCGACGGGCTTGTTGATCACAACAGCTTGTTACAAACAATGCTACAGCAAGTTGTTGGAACAACCTGCGACGGGCTTGTTGATCACAACAGCTTGTTACAAACAATGCTACAGCAAGTTGTTGGAACAACCTGCGACGGGCTTGTTGATCACAACAGCTTGTTACAAACAATGCTACAGCAAGTTGTTGGAACAACCTGCGACGGGCTTGTTGATCACAACAGCTTGTTACAAACAATGCTACAGCAAGTTGTTGGAACAACCTGCGAGACGGGCTTCTTGATCACAACAGCTTGTTACAAACTCGCGAACAACTGGACCAAACGGTGCGAATAAACACATGGCTGTTAAGATTTGTTACAACTAGCGCTTTTTACGCATGTCTGCATTTTGTTCTGCATTTTATTTATTAAAATTCAAAATGTTCTTAGAAGATGACTAGCATTAACGATTTGTTTGTTTTAACTTAGGTTGGCGTTTGTGGACAAAACGCGATATTTCCACACCACCGTTCACGTTTTAATGCATCTGGTTTACCTGCAGGAGGAGTTGAGGGTAAGGTGGGTGGTTTAGGGGTAACTGAGGATCGGCGTCGATTATCCACGAGTGGCTTGTTTTCTGGATCAGACACCAAGGATGGTCGACTCATCTCGAGTAAAATTTTTTCAATGCCTTCTTTGCACCAAGGGTTCTCCAGAATACCTTCGCAGGTGATTCGGTTTTTTTCATCGGGATTAAGTATAAGTCGAATGAGGGCACGGCAATCTATAGAAAACGGATAAGTGTGAAACTGGGTCGAACTATCGAAAACAGTTGGGTCGACACATTTGTTATTTATTGCTTGTGAGTATTTTGGAGGTATCGGTTAAATGTATTTTTAGATGTTTTATAGAAAAATGAAAAGAGAATGTGTCGTGGGTATATAACCTTGCATAGCAGCGTGTATCAACATCAGACGTGATGCTTTGAGCAAGGGCTAGTGAGTAGCCAATCTTCAAAACGTTTGAAGAAGATTCGCTAGTAACTAACAAATCTTCAAAACTTTTGAAAATTCACCAGTGACTAGCAAATCTTCAAAACCTTTGAAAATTCACCAGTGACTAGCAAATCTTCAAAACTTTTGAAAATTCTCCAGTAACTAGCAAATCTTCAAAACCTTTGAAAATTCACCAGTGGACTAGAAAATCTTTAAAGTGTATATGAAATGAAAATTAAGTTTGTCTAATTTGGAAGAACTCTTGAAATGGTAAAGTAACATCTTCTACAGTTTCCATATCTTACTTCATTCTTGAGATATTACTATTTGTTTGATATGTAAATGATCGCACTGCATATGTCATATTGTATAATGAGTTGTTGTAAAATTAGGAATATTATCGAACAAAGTCACACGAAACTGGGCATGTAGGTGTATTTGTCTCATGACTTTAAACAAACACAGGTTCAAGCGATTTAACAGATTAATGTCAATGATATGCACGATTTCTCAGTAACTCATTACACAATGTGAGGTATGCAGTGTGATCATTTACATATCAAACAAATCTTAATATCTTAAGAACGAAGTAAGATATGGAAAAACTGTAGAAGATGTTACTTCACCACTTCAAGAGTTCTTCCAAATTAGACAAACTGGATTTTCATTTCATATACACTTTAAAACCTCTGAAGAAGATTCGCTAGTAACTAACAAATCTTCAAACTCTTTGAAAATTCGCTATGGACTAGCAAAGAGAGGGTTTAGCGCGGCCGTCGCGAAGCATAATTAAGATTATGTCAGCCCGTACACTGAACGCCGTTGCGTGACAAATTTTACGAAGCATACACATTTGCACCTTACAACACTCCTCGTGAAACTTGTCTCGCTTTTTTCGGTTCACAAACCATTGCAATTTTACGAAAAAAATCACTTTGTAACGCCATAGTCAATAGAGATATGGTCTGGAAACTCGGCAAACTTCAAAGCGCCTATAATGAGCTGTGATTTTATGTTGAACCGTACATTACACTGTGCACATCCTTTGTTTTAGGTTTATTAATATTTAAATAGCACGGTTGAGTGATTGAACTGAAACGTTGCTATTGGAGATTTCGTTCATTATACTAAAATAGAATGGGTTTAGTGAATGTGCACAAAAGTGCATAATGGCGAACAAAAAAATAGAACAAAGACTTTAACTGAGTCTCCAGGCCATATTTTGAATGACTACCAGCACTTTTAAACTTGTAGACGCATGTACGCAGTGCGTACCTATGTTTTCTTTTGTATCCTGTTTCTCGTTATCAAAATAATTGTTTTCCCGCGTGCACCATCCCCCCATCTCCCAACGCTCAACTGCAACAGACCTTTCCCAACACCCCCTCCCCCAGTGTTCAACTGCACCCTCTCTCCCAGTGTTCAACTGCAACATACCTTTCCCAACACCCCCTCCCCCAGTGTTCAACTGCAACATACCTTTCCCAACACCCCCTCCCCCAGTGTTCAACTGCAACATACCTTTCCCAACATCCCCCTTCTCCAATGCTCAACTGCAATATACCTTTCCCAACACCCCCTCTCCCAGTGCTCAACTGCAACATACCTTTCCCAACACCCCCTCCCCCAGTGTTCAACTGCAACATACCTTTCCCAACACCCCCTTCCCCAATGCTCAACTGCAACATACCTTTCCCAACATCCCCCTCTCCCAATGCTCAACTGCAACATACCTTTCCCAACATCCCCCTCTCCCAATGCTCAACTGCAACATACCTTTCCCAACATCCCCCTCCCAATGCTCAACTGCAACATACCTTTGCCAATATCCCCTCCCCCAGTTCTCAACTGCAACATACCTTTCCCAACATTTCTCGTGAACATTAGTTTCTTCGGAGGTTCATTGTTCACAAAAGCTTTCAACTCTTCTTCTGCATACGGCAGTCGTGAACAACACAAGGCATACAACACCACACCAATGCTCCACACGTCGGCCGCCATTCCGTCGTACTTATCCCCGCGAAGAATCTGGGGACATGCGTAAGCAAATGAGCCACAAAAGGTTTCAAGAGGCTTGTATTTATATGTGCTGGTGGCGAAACCAAAATCTAAGAAAAGATAGAACATTTTTAAAATATCTGGCGTCCGCCTGTAACCTCTTGTTCCATTTGCTAACAGGTAGAAGAGCCATTTATCAATTAATCAACCAATCATTCAACCTATCAATCAATCAATCTATCAGTCAATCAATCATTCAATCGATTAATTAATTAATTAATCAATCGACCAACCAATCAATCACCGAACCAATCAATCGACCAACCAATCACCGAATCAATTAGTCAATTGACCAACCAATCACCGAATCGATCAATCCATCAATCGACCAATCAATAAATTGATCAACAATTAATTGATTCATTAATTAATGACAAACCAATCGCCAAATCAATCAACCAATCAATAGGCGAGTTTCAGGGTGTTGCGCACGCATAATTTTTCAAAACAACTGGCCAGCTCCACTCAAAGTAAACATACTGTTTAAAATAAACAAAGTATAGATGCAGTTTTTGGATGTTTAACACTGTTATTCTATTGTTGTTGGCTCGCTAGCAAGTCTGTTTGCCATTGCTTACTTTGTGGAGAGCCCGCCAAGAGCCCGCCAATTTCTTTGCAAGACGATGCGCGCGCAATACCCTGAAATTCGCCTATTAAATAATCCAATCTATCTAGTCAATCAATCGATCAAACAATCAATCAATCAAGAATTGTCACAATTTGTGTGTTTGTACGTGTGTAGAACGTGACCCTACCAGTGATTTTCAAACGTCCTTTTTTATCCAGAAGAATATTCTCGCACTTGATATCTCGATGAACGACTTTCTCCTTGTGACAATAAGCTACACTTAAAACTAACTGCTGGAATAGTTGTCGTATTCTGTCCTCAGTGAGCTCGTCATTGTCATTTAGATACTCCAGGAGATCTCCCTTTTCCACGAATTCCATGATTAGATAAACCTTCGCTTGCGTCTCGATCACTTCGTAAAATTTTGTCTAAACAACAACATAAACACGCAACAGACGTTTGGTAGACATCAAGCTCAATTACTCATAAAGGATTTCTGAGACCCCAGGCAGGGTTCGAATCTGCAATCTAATGGTCGGTTAGACACTCTAACCATTGAGCCACTGAGACTCGATGGAGGTTGTAAATTCATAGTCATGTGCTCATATGTGAGAGATACATCCCGAGAACGAGGGATGTATGCTATATATATATATACAGCCCCGAGGACGCGTAATATTTCATGATTGAGGAGGTTTTCCAACAAAGTTTTGTCTATTTTTCTCACCTTGGACAAAGATTTTCCTAGTTTTTTCTTCATTTCTTATCTAATTAGTATTCATAGGGTTAATGCTATATACAGCCCGCAGTACATCAAAGAAAACCGACTCAATCATGAAGTATGTATGATAAGTTGTACGTATACATGTAGTGCATGTGGCTCAATGGTTAGAGCGTCTAAAATCACGGCCTGATGGCCTGATGATAATTTATAGTCGAAAACGTTTGACCCTTCATTTTTTAGTAACACAAATATATTTAATGCCAAAAGTAAATTAAAGCTGTTAAGGGGATGTTTATACACAAGGCAATTTCGCAACGCAGTTTTTACTGAAAAAAATATTGCAATGTGGGTGTTACAAGCTGCAACTTCTCCCGTAGCGTATTAGCGTTGCAAAAAGTAGAAGCTGCTTCTGCAACTCGCAACACAATTTTTCGTTGCGAAACATGGGGTGTTACACGAGGCAATCTTGCTTGCAACTTGCAAGGGAATGCCACTGCGTTGGAAGTTGCAAAGAAAGTTGCTTCGTGTAACATGAGCGTGAACAAGTGATTAACCCATTGCTGGGCAAAAACAGTCCCTAAATCAGTTTTACTTTGTCTAATCCCAGATGATTTTACTCGTCAAAGAGGGAACCCTCGGACATCCTAGGCAGCAATGGGTTAAACTAGAGTTACTCCAGCTGCGGTGAAGCTCTTACCACATACGGATGTTTGAGTCTTTGCAAAACCTGGATCTCCCTCGGCAGAAACTTGGAAAGATACTCCTTGGAGGCGCGTCTCTTGTTGATCACCTTGATAGCAACATGGCAATTGTGTTTCTTCGAAATTGCCAACTTCACTTTCGCGTAAGCTCCCTCGCCCAAAGTTTTCCCCAAAGTATAGCCATGAATTTCTAACGTCGTCTTCCTTTCAGACCGTTGCGGCACGAGCGCACCTTTCTTCTGCACCAGGGTGATCGCAGACCGCGGTGTATTCATAGCTTGGACACCTAGCTTTTTAACCAGTGATTCGACATTTTTGCTTTGTACGAAAAACGATTCCGCCGCTTCGTCCAAGCTGGCTAAATCACTTATGACGTCACCAATTTACATTGGGAAGCTGTCCGGTGTGCACGCGCATCTTTTGCCGGCTCCACACGAAGATAGAGGAAGCCACGGTTATCGAAGACCAAAAATCAGCTCTATAACTTAGTTTTCGTAAAGTTTTGGAAAGTCTGTTTTTTTTGCAGTGTAATTTTACCTTACCTTTTTCCGCTTGTCTCGCCATTGCTGTCTTTGAGCGAGGCTGCTAAAATAATGCGTGCGCACGCGCACCTGGCAACTCGTTAATTGAAAAATTTGCGCAACCTGGAAGCTTGCGTTTTGCGAGATCGTTCTCAACCTCAGCTGGTATTACCTTTTTCTTTCGCTGAGAGGAGGAAGAGCGGGGAGAGAAGGAGAAGGAGGGATGCACGGGTGGCTCGGCTGTTAGCGTGATGCCTCTCACCACTAAAGTTAAGCCCGATCAATGTAGACTGTAATACAGTCGCCCCCTTTCCCCCCACGGCATTACTAGGGTTAGTACTTGGAAATGAACTCGGGTCACAAAGCACAGGAATTTATGGAAATGGGTCAAAAAAGCAAAAACTCATCCTGATAGACCTTACGCAGGGCGAAAAGACAGATTTGCTACGTAGCAAATTCGTTACGTACCCTGGTCCAGAGGTTTTGGAGGTTGTCCGCCAAAAATTTGGAGGTTTGGAGAACTGATCACTATAAACATAGACAATCCAGAAGTCTTCTGGATTGTCTATGCTATAAACGAGCTATCGGCCATATTTGGTTGCGAGGCGAAAAAAAAGCGGGAAAGGGGATAATAGAGAGATCAGAGGATAATACAGAGATCCCTCTGGTTCCCAGGGTAATTCGTACGCAAACTTGTTACAAACTTGAAGTTGTGCAAATTCGAAAATGCAACTATTGCGAATCGCTGCAAATTTAGTATACTAAATTTGCGCCAAATTTGCTACGAAGCAAATTTAGTGCAAATCCACTCTCCTCCGCAGAGGCTTTTTTTTAATATTCCATAATGTCCGTAACGAGAGTTCTCGAGAGCTATTTTGATTAGTAATATGACATTTTCACTCATTCTTACATGAAGTTTTATGTTAGGGGTTAGGGATGTGAAGTGAATGGATCACGTGATCTTTCTTTTTGACAAATCTGATTGGCTAATGTCCAATGTTTGTCCGAAGTTTTGGATGTCCGAAGTTTTGCGAGAGCCAATCAGATCTCTCAACGCGTTATCCACGCACTTCATGCGGAAAGGTCTATTGATTCTACCACGTTAGAAGTTTTTTATTCTTTTATTCAGTGTTTTCTCTCAAAACTCCTGACCTTCAAAGTTACAAGCATCCCGTTTATATGGACAAACATTTGTCCCACCTGACTGGGATTCCGGTTGCTTTAACCGAGATCGCGGTCAACTTGGAAAATAACTAGCCGAGTTTCTAAGCCTTCCGTTTCACCATGAGCTTGGCCGCGTAGTCGGTTTGGTTCTTGGGAAGACTGGGGAGAGGCTGGAAACGCGCTTCCCAGCGGCAGGGGCGCCGGAGCCACGGGGGCAGCGGGGGCAGCTGCCCCCCTTGCCCTCACGGTGCGGGGGCAGCACGGGGGCAACAATTGCCCTTTTACGTACGAGGAATGTTTTCTACAGAAAGTACCATTCGTATTATTGTATTAGATTACTGTTGTATTAACATGGAAAATGTCTTACAGCGAACTAATTTTGCCTTGGGTTACTTCTGTCTTAATTCTGCTCATGCAGGCCTTTTTAACTTGGTGGGTGTTTTGTGATTTCGTTAAGGATGTCATGTTTTACCTTGGCTGACATTTGATTAACATCATTAACCGGTCATTACAAGGTTGCAGTTCGAACCCTGTCTGGGGGCTCAAATCTTTTTTTGAGTAATTGAGCTTGACGAACGTCCACCGAACGTCTGTTACATGCATGTTATGTATAATACAACTTATGATGTCATGTTTTCTTAAATGTAAATAGGAATGTAGCATCAATATGTCAATTCAGTCGTTGAATTTACTTTTTCAATACATTGCAATTTATTATATAATGGCTTTTGGTTATTTTATGCTATGCAGCAAAATTGGCGAATATTAATTACCACATGCAAAAATTAATGCTGAGAAAAAGTGCCCTTTTTATATGGCTGCCCCCGCCGCCTTAAACTAGCTTCCGGCGCCCCTGCCCAGCGGGTCCGTTCGGATCACTTCCGAAACGTGTCAACCGAGGAAGGCCTAGAAACTAGGCTAGAAAATAACAGTAAATTATCTACAAACCAAGATCCCGGTACACCGGGATATGTACGCTGGGACATCCCGGTATACGACAGCGTTTGTTGCAATTATCGAGTAATGGACCGGACGTGTTCCTATTAACCTGAGCTAATATGACATTTTTTCTTCTAAGAAGAGGGAGAGAGAAGGAGAAACTGGAGGAAAATAAGCGGTTTCCAGCCTCAGGAAAGAATCTGGCACTCCGGTTTGACCACTTTGACAGTTCTCGGAAATTTTTCATCGGTCACGCAGCTGCGTGGAATTACTAGTAAGGTAGTTCACCGCTGTCATGGTGGCTCGCGGGGACGTTTGCGTACACGGCAGTTTCTCGAGTTCTTGGCGGCAAAACATGCTGAAAAGTTTGTCATTTCTTGTGTTAGGTCGTGTTGGTTATTCACAAAAATTAGTCTGTTCTTCTTCGTTAGTAAGGTTCGTGTACGACAGAAAATATGGGAGTGTTTCTGTCGACGACGAAGATAAGGTAATGTTTGGTTTATTTTGCCTCGTCTATAAATAGCTTTAATGACCATTTAATGAGACCATGCACTTGCATAAATACGTTATTTGTATTTTTCTCCTTGTGTTTTTATAGAAAGAACAATTCAATGGTCCCATTCCAATAGGTAAAGTATTGTTTTATTTACAGTACTTCTGTCGGATGGGGAGTGCATCTGCCCAACCAACCTCCTAATGCACCTATCAATGTCTTCCAGCTATTGACATTTTCAAAAATTGTTTGTCAATAATCCCCACTTTAGGGGGCCTTTACACAAGCCTGGGTTGAGAGCCAACCCGGTTAGCTCACCAACCTGGGTCAACCTGTGTACGAATAAGCACCTTTTAGTGTTTACACGATAGCCGGTCAACCTGGGTTGGTGAGGTGTGACAGTGCGGAACTTTCGTCAATTCCTTCATGTAAACACAGGTTGACTTGCCCCAGGCTCGTGTAAAGTGTTGGCAATATGATAATTTGTGTTGGGAAAAGCTGACCTGGGTTGGAAAAAAAAAGCAGCCAACCCAGGTTCATGTAAACACGAAAAAAGAATAACCAGGGATGCGAGCTGACCTGCACTGGCACTCAAGCCAGGCTCATGTAAGGCCCCCTTAGAGGTACAGGAATTGTCAATGCTAGTCAAATATTCCCATGGACTGGTCATGGCAAAAATAGTTTATAGTCATTTACGTCAATTAACTCTCCAAACTGCGTATCATATTTTTGAAGAAGAAAGGTTGTTGAATCAAAACCAAATAACTCTTTTACTGCCTTCGTCAGTTCCTGAACAGATGTTGAACAAATTTTTCTACTATCTTGATGCTGAAGAAGAACGTGGTGAAATAGGTTTATAACTTACAGCATTTGAATATCATCTTTTAGGGAGGGAGGGTGTTGCGTGAAGGGGCTGGTGGGAAGAGGCATGCTCCAGTTTTTAATCGTGCCTGGGTATGAGGCAGTTAAATTAATATGGGGGGATTTTGTGGGAGCAACGGGAAATTGAGGTTGGGAAATTTCAACCGTCCCGTGCATACATATTATTCCCATCAGGCATCCAAAACCTAAAATTTATAGAGATGACTACCCTTAACTATATAAATATATGTTTTACTGTGTTTACATTGTACATATATTAAACTGTGGATGAATACTGTATGATCATGCAACCATTTTTCATCTTTAGCTTACAAAACAAAAACATAAACTATTATCTGTGTTGCACTGTAAAATATTAAACTACAGAAGCAGTGGTATGTTTAACGCATTGATATAGAGAATATTCTTAATTTTGATTGGCGTTGGACTCCGCGTTGGCCATTGTAGCACTTAAAGAATGTTGGAGGAAGACATTGATAGGTACATAATAGAGAAATTTATGGTTTAAGGCCTTTTCTGTACTTGTCCGAATCAGAAATATAGAACTTATTTTGGTATCATGTACTGTAGACTCCATTATATATAGTAAAGTAGATGTAACTTGGGAAGTTTTGTTTCTATTGTTAGAACTCTTAAAAATAAAATATTCTAGAAGTCCTGGACCAGGAGGTCAGAATGTTAACAAAGGTAAAGTATACAGTACTAATGACTCTTGGGTAAAATATATTTATGCCAATAAGGTAACACAAAATGGTGCCAAAAAAATTAATGTTTGTATAAAGTGACTAGAATATTCAGATTGTACATCAAATGTGATTAGACATCACTTTTAAAGCTTAACCAAGCTTTGTACATTAAATTGTATGTACAAAGTGACTTAATTAATGACATTTGAAAATTATGATGATGTCAGCAATAATGTAATTCAAGACTCTGTAACTTGTATTGACTTAAAATTTCCCAGAAAGACTTGTGATAATGATTTACCAAATTATATAAATTTAGATCAACCAGCTTTATAAATATTCATAATATATATTTTAGACTTTTATCATGTCTTAATTTTTAGTTAACACTAAAGTTGATATTCGTTTCCATGTCATGACTGCTCAGTGGATACCATATTGGATCAGAGAAAAACTTCAAGCAAAGGTAGGTGAAGGCTTGCTATTTCAGATCCAGTGAACCAACTGGTTATAAATTCATATCCAACATAACCAGGTACTTTAATTATGTAGGCCTAACCCCAACACAAACCCTAACCTGGGATTTAATTACAGTGAAGCACTTGGTACTCAGTTCATGTTCAATATGTGCCAATTGCTAGGTTAGGGTTTGTGTTGGAGTCAGGCTTGCATAAACTACCTAAGGTTATTTTGTAAACATGAATTTATAACCAGTGCTTCACCAGGTGCACAATGAAAGGTTGGTCAGGGAGAGTGGTCACCCCCCTCTTTTTTAGGTTTTTGGGGTGTATGGGAAATTTTTTAGGTCAAGTTACTTCAGCTACTTTCTACTTTTTGAAACTATCAAAAGGTTTCTCTAACCATATTAAAATTAAATGCAAAATGAAAGTGTAATCTCATTTGGACCAAAATCAAAATATTTCAGTCTTAAGAATAGTGGGATGTACAGTTAAACCATGTGATTTAAAACCTTTATTTTGTTCAAACTACGCTTCCTCAGAGTTCAGGAAATGCTGTTCTAATCTAGAGATCTAAAATTCGAAGATTTTTCAGGAGCATGCCCCCAGCCCCCTCTAAATTTGTGTCATCACTTTGTAGTAAAAACGATCCCCTTTCAAAAATCTTCGTTGAACTTTTGTGCTTCATTGGATCTGAAATAGCCTTCACTGTAAATGTATTGAGTAATAATATTGTAATAAATTTATTTATTTTGGCTTATACCATGCAGACTTTCATTTTTTAACATTGTTTCAGGAGGTAAATCGAATAAATAAAGAAGGGGAGTTAGTGGTGCAGTCAAATCGATTCAGAAATCAACAAAAGAATCTGGATGACGGTGTTCAGAAAGTTCGAGAAATACTAGAAAATGTTTCTTACATTCCTAGAGAAACGTCAGAAGAAAAGAAAGCAAAAATTGTTGAACTGTATGTCAAAGTATAGTACTGCTTAAAGTGCCTACATGTATATCATGATTGGGGATTTTACATATTTAGGATATTTGGAACCTTCCAAGAAGATTTGTAATATATCTTCCTTTTCTAAAATTTCAACTTCATGGACTTTTTTGCTGTTAACATTGACGGAAGTGACGTCTAAGCGGGAATCTGTGAAGTGGTTTTTATATCGACAAATTCCTGCATAGACGTCACGAAGATGAAATTTTAGAAAAGGAAGATAAATATTACAAATCTTCCCATAAGGTTCCAAATATCCTAAATATGTAAAATCCCCCACCATGACATAACCACTTTAATAGACTACATAGTTAATAATAGATTATTGGATTGCTCTTTAACTTCTTATGTATTTTGGCCATTTTTTTAGGATTAAAACTGATCATAAAAGGCGCCTGCTGGAAAAGAAATTTAGAACTCAAAGAAAACAGGAAAGATCTAGAAATGAATAGGTGAGAAATACAGTAGAACTTGAGTTTTACGACACCCCTTTTAACGACCACCTGCTGTTTACGACCACTTTTTCTGGCACGGACGATTTGTAATAGAAATGTACCTCCGATGTGCGACCACCTGCCTAACGCGACCAGCGACCACCTTTTAGTGTCCCAAACAAGATATTTACCTGCTGTGAGTGACCATCTCAACATAAAACTGCCGAATTACGTTAAAGAAACACCCGTTTTTTCGTAGTAAACAAACGCGAATGCGACCACATGCGAAAACAACACGGCAATTGTGCAACACTTCCGGTTTCATACCGCATTTTAGACTTGTTTTGCTTCTCTTTTGAGCATTATTTGATGAAAATCTGTGTGAATTTTTGTTGTCAGAGTTAAATACTTTTGAGTTGATGTTTGAGAGTTAATACAATGACTGAACAATTCGAAACCATGAGTAATACTTGTTAACTTTAGACAAGTTGATCTTGACGATCGTTGACGTCTAATACCGCGACAAGTTTGTATATTTTACAACGGTTTTACAACGGCTTTTTAACTTGGAAAGGAAAGTGACAAAACTCAGTGTTCACATCTAAAAAATACTACTGGAAGATCGTAAATAAAGGCAAGAGCTAGACCAAACCAGCGTAAAGATTGAATCAAACGTAATAAAAACACAGCGCAAAAACTGAAGTGAACGATAGTACGACACGATTTTGATATGGAGAACATCGCTCTATAAAGGCCATGATATTTCAGTGTATTAAACGCACAAATGTCAAATTCTTTTTCTCTTAATAACCATATTAACATTAATAAATCAAGACTGCACTTCTTTGAAATGTTCTTGCTTTTCCATTTCCCTTGTAAATCTTTATAAATCGCCATTTTCCTAACCTTGAAACAATGTTTATATAAAGAAGCACTGCGACGCTGCCAAAATGGCTGCTATGACGTCACATCACTACTTGCCATGTACGACCTCCTGTCATTTACGACCACTTTTACCTGGCAACAGGGGTGGTCGTAAAACTCAAGTTCTACTGTACTGTGTGATGTTTAGTTATAGATGTGACAACGTGGTAAGAACAAAAAAGTGGCCCGCGAGATGCAGTCGAGTGGGTCACCGATGTTCTTACCACGTTGTTACGTCTTCTGTGCATCTATAACGCAACACACAACAAAAAATGGAATCTATTTGTTTTATACAATACAAAAATTTAAAAGGTTTTTATCGAAACTCTTGCCGGATTTTGAGGCATGAAGAAAGAGAAAAGCAAGTCAGCTAACGTGATCTGACGTGCCATGAAAACATGCATAGCAACCAGGGTATTGTATAAAAAACAAATAGATTCCATTTTGCCATTGTTATCTGTGCATCTATAACTGAACAGACAACGGCAAAATGGAATCTATTTGTTAAAATGGAGCACGCACAAAAAACACCGTTATATTATATCTGTTGTTATATAGCTAGAGTTTCACTGGATACAACGATGACTGTCATTGGTTGGTTTGTGGTCACATGATCTTAGCTAAATTTCAATGTCTACCGATCGAGCAGGCAACAATTGAAAACTTATTGCCCGCTCGGTCCATAAGTTTTCAATTGTTGCCCGCTAGAACTTTGAACTCTTCACGGCATCCTATAAACAACAGCTTGTTTGGTACGAAAAAAATAATATTTATACGTCTTCAAAGCATGTGTGAAGATTAACTGGAGAAACGTATTGCTGTTCTGAGACTTATATTTGTTTGGTTGAAGTGAAATTACGGAGCCAGGCGAAATGTTTTGGTAAGTCTTAATAGCGTTTGTCTTTTGTGTACTTTCCCTTGATAAACGTCGAAATTATTCAGCGAAACTCAAGCTATATAACAAAACACTTATGTCTGCTCCCTCGGGAAACAGTTAGTTTTGTTTTCCCTCGAGTCTCGATGTTTCTCGGGAAAACAAAACTAACTGTTTCCCTCGGGAGCAGACATTAAGTGTATATTATAACGCGTTAGCCTGAAAACGATTGAGACGTCATTTCTGCGATTATATGGAAACTGGAAAGTCACCAAACATTGCTCTCGTTTTCTTTACGCGGAAAATTATTTGTCGCAGCACTGCTGATTAAAAAATAATAAAAACAAAACAGGAATTATTTTTTTATTTAAAACTTACGTTTTTTTACGGTATTTATCCTTGGAAGCGAGCAATTGGAATTTAAAAAAATATGAATGTAATTTATGGTTCTTTATCAACTGTTATAAACACAGTGTCATCTTTAATATATTTACGAGTTTTTAGAGTTGCGTGAGAAACGAAATTTGGAAAACCGACTCCTTCGTTTTGCTCATCTTTAGGTCTCTTAAATTGGTCTTCGCCAGCTGGAATCATCATCTCCACAATGTTTTCTCTCTCTTGCTTGTCATCTTGTTGATCAATTAAAGTAAAGGTATACTTTTTCTTGAATGGCCACGACAGAATTGCATCATGGTCAGTTTTCATCAGACAGATGTAGACTCCCATATGATCTTTGAATTCTTCTCTTGTCTCGTTCAAAAAGACCAACATCTTTATTTTGTACCCAAGTGGCGATGTAAGAAAAGGATCGCCGTAAATTATACCCTCTGTATTACTACTATCTTTTGCTTCAGATAACTTTCTGTTAAAGTCAGTTATAATCACTGCAGATGTTTGACTTACCTATATAATTTACAAATCAGTAAAATAAATTAAATTCTTATTAAAATTTGGAACAGATGACAAAAAATCAAAATTTTAAGTTGTCGACAGCAATAAAACCTGCAATTTTTTACTGAACACAAGACAAACGTCGAAAAAAGAAAATTGCGTACCGAGCATATCAATTACAGAATTGGTGACGTGAACATGCGCCTTGATTCACTATTACTCCCACATTTCATATTTTATGCCACGTTTTATAAATTGCACTTTTCTTGATACGGCAGTGAGTAGGTTTTTGATTAGCTATAAGTGACCAATCACATTGCCAATTACGAGATTAGGGTCAGTGTTTGGGTTGGGTTAAGCCAACCAGAAACTTTAGTATAGGACTACAGGTAGGGTGCCGACCACTGATTTCAAATAATAGACTCATTATACTGGATAGAGCATCTATTGTTTCGCGCGTGGCAAAAATTGAAGTCGGAAGTGAGGCTAAAAATCTCGCAGCGGCCATATCCGGTGGGACCCAAAATATTGCTGAATCATAGTTTTCGCCTCTGGTTTTCGCTTTAAATGATCGGATTTTTAACGAAAACCAGCTAAATTTTTGTGACATGTACCTGTCGCTATGGGAGAACTTAAAAGTGGCTGTATGAAAACCAAGTGGGTCCCACCTGAAATGGCCGCCGCTAATTTATTCCGACTTCACAGCGAGCACCGGATGCTCTTATCCAGTATAATGAGTCTATTATTTGCCCAGTGGTGCCGACCCACTTGATATGATTGAGGCCTAAGTGCATGTCTTTATAAAATGCTGTATCGATCAGGTTTATATACAATAGCAAGAGAGTATAAAGGTGAGAGGGAGTGTATAGTAATGGTCTAGTCACATCCTAATTACTCGGGCTACCCTATGGTGGGCCAAGTCTAGGTTTTGTTTTTTTGGGTGTCACGATTTTGCATTTTGCACTTTTTACTTCCGCTACAATTCACGCTTCCGGCGGGTCGTGTGACTGGTGAGTGAGGTTGTGAGAGATGTTGTAAGTTCTTTGCTCCTTTCGCTTTTAGAGTAAGTTGGACAAAAAGTTGAACAGCTTTGCATTTTGATCAAGGGGTTCTTGCACGGTGTTGATAGATTTCGGAACTGACTTTATAGTTTAATAGCGATCAGATGTGGCTGACAACTGTCTTGATCGTAAATTATTATTATCATTAACTGGGGGAAAAGAGTTTGTTACATACTTGTTTGCACAGATGATTATTGGTTTGCTTGAAAAGTAAAAACATCCATAGAGCCTGTAGAAGTAATATTGGGCATTTCACTCGATTACATAGCATGCATGTACTAGGGATTTATGGTGAAGGAAAATTCGAGTGTAGAATATATGTATATATTCTACACTCGAATTTTCCTTCACCATAAATCCCTAGTACATAGAGCCTGTAGACGTTTTTGCCACCACGGACGCGAATTGCTTAACGTAAACACGCGACGCCACGAACGCCGATTAGATCCAGTCTACTCGCGTCCGTGTCTCAAAACGCCGCTTGCTTAATTAAGTTCCCTAATATGTTCACTGTGAAGTATGCACCACATTCAGCCTTCGATCTGATCCTCCTCGGCCCACTCCCACTCTGCGGAGGAGACCTCCGCACTTTCTCAGTAGCCCGAGTGAACGCCTGAGCCAGGAATCTTGTTCCTCTTATTTTTAGATCTCGGGATATGTGATAGCTAGCGTGATTTTTGCATGGCGGTAATTTACACGTTGCTTTCGGAAAAACAAAATGGCGGGAAAAAGTCATAGGAGTGAAGTACGTTTTATCGAAGAATTGCATTACGAAAAGGTTTTACTTAAGAAAAGACAACACTAGTCAAGACTCCTCTTTAACGGAAAATAGTTTCATCTTTTCTAAAATCCTCGTATAGTAATATAACGGGTCTTTTGTATAGGACATCTATAATGTCATTTTCGACTGCTCGGCAGGTTGCGAGTTACACGCGAAGAAGAATTAGGATGGGACTATACATTCCCTTTCTCACTTTATGCTTTCTTGGTAATAAATAAACACGAGCAGCCGATCTTTATCTGGTATAGTAATACGGACGCGAGCTGAATCGTAATTCATACAACAACATGGACTTATTTAGGTCTTATTACCATCATTCCTCGTCAACACCATCATCTGTATCATCAGTCATCACCATTATCTTTATCGTGACATGATAAGTTGTACGTACACATGTAGTGCATGTGGTACGTTTGTGAGCTTGGTGTAATGTAACAGACGTTCGTCAAGCTCAATTACTCAGAAAAGATTTCTGAGACCCCAGACAGGGTTCGAATCTGGAGCCTTCTAATGACTGGCTCTAACCATTGAGCCACTGAGGCTTCGATGGAGAGCTATAAGGTTGCAAATTCATAGTCATATGTGCTCCTAAGTGGTAGCGTTTGCATATGAGATGTTGTTAAAGTGGCATGATAAGTTGTACGTAGTCTGAGCCTCAGTGGCTCAATGGTTAGAGCGTCTAACCGGTCATTAGAAGGTTGCAGGTTCGGACCCTGTCTGGGTCTCACAAATCGTTTCTGAGTAATTGAGCTTCATGTATGTCCGCCAAACGTCTATTATCTGCATCATCATCATCATCATCATCATCATCATCATCATCATCATCATCATCATCATCATCATCATCATCATCATCATCATCATCTGTATCATCATCTGTATCATCATCATTTTTTGAATCATTAACTCCTTTATGTCCTCGCACTGTAGCATCGGAGCTTTAATATACGAAATTTTAATAATTTCCTTTTATGAAATTCGAATTCTCGATAGAAAGTTTTGTAACAGTTACTTCAGAATCAACAATTTTCCAAATTGGATTCCTGGGCCTTACAGGACGATGTTTTGTAATACTTACTTTAACTGCAGCATTAGCAATCTCCCGTCTCAATACGTGCATGTCCTTTTCATACTATAAGGGGAAAAGAATGCGAGAGTACAGGATATGAATACTGTAGATTAGAATATAATGAAATTGCTACTATAATGTGGACATCATTACTGAACAACAATGTTAGACTAACATTGATGACTGAATATCAGCATTGACTAAACTATTATACCCCACAGGAGAAAAATGCATGAGAATGGAAAAATCAATTTAATTCTTTGAAAGTTTTCATTATAGATAAGTTTTGTGGAAACACCACGTATATTTTTTTATTTGCTAAGCTTTTGGCCTGTTGACTCAGGCCTTCATCACAGCAAAAGGCCGAAAGCTTAGCAAAAAAAATAAATTATACGTGGTGTTTCCAACTGAGCAATTTTTCATAGTACCTGATCCTGTAGGGAAAACACTTTGTCCTCTAATCTTGAAATTTTTGAAGTTGATAATTCTAAATGGTCTTTCATTCCTTGGTTAAGATGTTCCTCCATTTCACGACGTTCGCACTTAAAAAAAAAAGTTAATTTTTGTCAAATGCTTCAATTATGCTTGATAATTAATTGCAGCAAGTCTTTTTTTTGTTTTAGAGACTGTAGTAATTGAAACATTCAAGCCCACTGCATCCGTATTTAGTTCATCAGAATGCAGTAGATACACTAAAAATCTGTGATGTTCTTTCATGATGATTATGTAATTTCTTTGTTGATATTAAACAGTAGTGAAGACCAATTTCTCCTGACCAGAAAGCTAGAACTTTCCAAACATTACCTCATATTCACAACCAACTTCCAAAAACTTGCATTTAACAACAGTTTTGATGCAAACTTTTTCTAAATGTTTTTCCATCTAAAAATGTCAAGAGTTAGGTACTAAAATTAAAAAAAAATAGATCTACACTGCAAGACGTGTGCGTTTGGTCTTCTAAATCCACGTATAGCAAATGTAACCTATCTCATTAGAAAGGTCTCAGAAAAAACATAATTAAGAAAAAAGCCGATAGTACGATTTTCCAAGCCGTCAATTAAGTTTTATATAAGGTTAAACTTGCCAAAAATAAAAAAACCTAAAGCGTTTCTGATGGACTTTGAAAATCATATTCCCTTAAATGTCGTTGAAATAGTTTCTTGAGAATTTTCTAACGACCATAGGTTATATTTGCTAATATAAAGTGAAGTTGAAATTTAACTCTTTTAAAAGATAGTGCTTTTGCAGGTAAATTCAGAGAAAAACTTGAGTGTTCTAACTTTCCACTATGTGGATTTTTGGTATGTTTTTTCTGAATGTATCAAGGTACTGGAAAATCTAAAATCCATTTCTTTTGCAATTTGTTTGATGTTAAGGTGGCTCCATACAGTTTCTTGAAAAATGGATAATACAAGTTTGAGAGTCCAAAACACGTGATTAAACAATTCGGAAAAAGAATAAAACTAAATGTTATGCATAGTTAAACAGTATGACAATCAAAAACTGTTACCAAATAAATAGCAACAGTTGTTGCTATGGCAACAATGACATTTCAAAATGGCTGCCAATTACCCTTCAAACTAATTTAATTCGAGAAAAACTTTGGTGACCCCCAATTTTTTTTTCATTAAAACTTTTCTTGAAGTATGAGTAATCAATAGGCCGATTTAAAAAAAATTCTGTAGAAGGAATTTTTTTTTCCCGGAAAAATCATGTTTGTTAATTTTTAAAAAATTTCGTTCTACAGAATTTTTTTAGAATCGGCATAATGATTACTCATACTTCCAGGAAAGTTTTAATGAAAAAAAATTTGGGGGTCACCAAAGTTTTTTTCGAATTAAATTAGTTTGATGGGTAATTGGCAGCCATTTTGAAATGTCACTGTTGCCATAGCAACAACTGGTGCAATTTAATTGGAAACACTTTTCTATTGTCCGAGTGTTTAACTATGCATAACGTTTAGTTTTATTCTTTTTCCGAATTGTTTAATCACGTGTTTTGGACTCTCAAACTTGTATTTTCCATTTTTCAAGAAACTGTATGGAGCCAATCGTAGATTAACAACCGGACTACTGTACACTAACCCACCCACTCACTCGCATGCAGTCATTCTTGTAACAATGTAACGAATACAGCACCTGATTACGTGGAATATCTTTCTCTGAACATTTGTTTGTACATTCCACAGGTAAATAGGGACATGTTTCGAGGTGCTCCTGAAATATAATAGCAAAAATGTTGATTGTGTTTAAATGTAGAGCTGGATGTTTTGATAAAACATCTTGTCATTAGCATTGTTTTTGCAGCAGTGTTTTATCAGATTTACAATACGAGGCGTACTGAGAATGTTTTGAATAGCTTAAAAGACGATCCATTTGGTAAGTTCACTGGCGTAGTAATTTTGAAAAACAACGCCTAAGCCGCGAAAATCAAAGCTAAAGTTTATGTAAATCAAGGCCTCATTTAAATCAACATCAAAATATTATTTTAAAGTGATGGCCGTTATCAAGTATATACCATCCTCCTTTTTTCTACAGTACGAGTTACTATAATTCTGAATCTACTTTATGTAAAAAAAAACGATAAAAACTTACAGCTTTATCCTTGAATACATGTTCGTCATTGCAGTATTGACAAACAACAGTTCTGTGTTCACATTCTGTATGATGGCCCTCCAAGTCTTTCCGCATAACTTGCACATTGCAACCCATGTTGTTGCAGCTTAGAATGAGAAATGGACATATTTGAACGTGTTCCTATAGAAAGTAAAAAGTTGTCACAATACATGTTTAGATTAATCTTGTATAAAATGGTAATTTTAAAATCATGGCTAACTAATTTACCTTCAGAAGAGATGACAGCTGTCCATTCCAGTCACACCCAGTGTTTGGACAATTTACAACCTGGTTATCGATTGCTCTTCTTGCGGCATTATCAGTGAAGACCTAATATTAGACAGAGTATTGTTAATGCTTTTAAGCATTTAAAAGAAAGTCTTAAATAAACCATGGGAAAGTGACAAAAGAATTCACTGTGTTCCTGTATCAACAATGCTTATAAGTATATAATATATAGTAAATTATTAGGTCTAAACGGGTTGCCTTCACTAAATTGTGCTTTCTATTGTCGCAGAATAGGAAACGCTCTGGTATTAGCAATTGAAAATGCCGAAAGGTTAAAAGAAAAGTAGACAAGTTAATTATTTATGCGGTTGTTAAGATGACATTTCTAACTAGAGGATTGACTTTTTAAGTACTCACCATCTCTTCTGAAATATCCTTTTGACAAGAAGGACAGCGTGGTGTGGTTGCGACCTGTTAATTAGTTATTGACAGTTTTGATTAGGGTCTATAGACATCCTTTTCTGACTACATAATGAATTGAATGTCAAATGTTGATGCATGGTCAAAGTATAAGACTGAGATACTTGCTAAGAGTGTCATACATGGGGAACTATTTCATAGAAATTATGGCTTTTTCTTAATTTTTAAACTAGAACTAAACTAATCTTATTTATACTGGATAACTCTATCAGTTATATACTGTATAAACTGTTCTCCCTAGAGGTCCAGTAAGGGCCATCTCCCTTATTGGTCCAGTGTTACTACAGGAGAAAACCGGAGGAAACCAGCAATGTTTGGTAGAGTCAAACTGCATGGAAACATTCTTCTCTTCTCAAAATTTTAATTTTTATCTTTACATCCATAATGGTATATGATTTTCCTATTCTGTACAATTTGTCTTTTGTTCTTTATTTCTTTAAAACGAATAAAGTCAATGCTATGCGTTTATGGTGAAACATTGTGATATTTTAGCAAGCAGTCTATGATTTGTGAAAATGAACTACCCCGGGTTGATTCCCTCTTGCTTATCCAGGACACTTTGACTACGTACGCCCCCCGGTTGTTTCGCTGTTTTGTCGTGTCTTCGCAGAGGTCCGCCCCGTTGTACACGAGTTCTAAGAAGATATTACACTTTTTTTACATTTCAAGTTGAACTATGTGTTTGCTTTTGTCCTGATTTGTTCAAATGTGCAAAAACTCATCATCAGAACGCGCAATTTCTCCTGAAAGTCACAAATGAGACACAAGTGGATCAAATTTTTGGGCGAAGGATTGTTGAAAAAAGGACCAATGACAGTTGTTAATAAATGGCCAATCACGAGCGACCAGTACTCCTTAGATATGAGCCAATCACAAACGCCTTTTGAGACTGGCGCTACAGCTTGTAATTCCTCGAGGTTTCATATGCCCATCACTTCAGTTTGAGGCATCGAAGAGGACATTTTGTTTGTATTCCAAGACCTTTTGTCAAAATTCCGTCACCTCGAGTACCGGCAAAATATGCAAGGACAACGCATTGGGAAGCCTACTCCAAAGCGAACTAAGGTATATATTTGTATTTCTTGTCTTGTTATGAATTTTTGTTGATTTTATGCGGTGTAACCGCTCGACTCGTTTCGGTGAAGTCGCCATTTGGCCAGTAGAATATTCCGTTTGTTTTATTCTTCGACGTTCGTTTTTGGTTTGTCGTTGGATAAAAGTCTTAGGAAGTCTTGCTTGACATTTCTTGTGAAACTTAGCCAAAATTTTCAATCCTTGACTCAAAATTTCGTTTTTTACACGGTAATTCTGTAACGTAACGTATTAAATGTCCTGTTTATAAAGGTTAGGCTGTTCATTTGCTTTGAGTTTTAGTGTTCATTTATACATTGAAGTATTGACAGCAATTCTCTGCAAGTATAAGAGAACGTTTTAAAAGCATTTTAGGTCACTTTGGAGAGTATTTTGCCTGACAAATGCCGCCGGTTTGACTCGGTTGAAGTTGAATACACGCTTGCGGGGAGATTCATTCGACGGCAATGCTGCCTTGTCTGTCAATTTGAGCTTGAATTTTAAACATTTTTGTACAGAACACGAACAAATACTTGTAATTCTGTTAACTTTAGTGTTTACTATCGAATTTTCTCGCTTATCGGCGCACAAACCGCCAAACTGAGCAAAGCAAGGATGAGACTACAATAAAGCCCATACACGTTAAAACTATATATTCAAGAAGCCGCTTTGGGATTCAAGGAACAAAACAGTTATTTAACGACAAACTTTGCATGGAATTAATTTCGCAAAAGAAAAACCGAACCACCAAGTCAAAGCGCTGTGCCTGTGACTGATGAGGTGAAAAGAACACGAAATTCTTGTAGTTTTATTTGTTTACTACCAAATTTTCTCAATATCAAACTTTTTTCGTTTATCGCCATACCGAACTGTCAAAGATAAAGCCAATAAACTTCTTCATTTAACATTTTTAAGTCAAGCACTAATAATTATCTTGTTCAGATCTTTAATACTTACTTTGATGTAGAGAATGTTTATACTTGGAAATCAATTTGCCTCAAAATGTCACAAACGTGTCTCTCAGCCTGTCAAATCATCTGTTCATAGATGTTTTTGACCAAATGTAAAACTATACGGTATATCTATGTAGATATATTTTAAATTATTATTTTCGGCAGTTTATCTAATAAAAATAATATTTTTTACAAAACATTTAAGATATATCACCAAGCTGTGAAACGTGAATGTGCACCCAGGTTGGGAAATGAAGTAGTTAAAAAGGGATTACATGTAATTGAGTTTGAGTCAGATTTTTCAAATTCGACATTTTAGTTACATCTAGTATAGGTTAAAGCCTGGTTTCCATAAGATCGTATCGATCACCCCAATCATCCCAATCACCTGAATTCAACCAATCAGATTGGGTTATTCGAGATATATCTAGTCCGATTAGAGAGATTTGAGTGATTGAGAAGTTAGCATGTAAGCCAAGTGGAGAATTTGTACCCCTCTTGTACAATATGTTCAGTGCCACCAGAATTGGTACATGTACGAAGTTCATGAATTCTACCAAAAACTGTTTTGCGCCATTTGGTCCATTTTAAATACCTTGTACCATACACATTTAATCCTTTTCCATGGTAGATTAAGATTAGTAAAATGTGCTGGGTATGAATATTTGGCTACAAGACTTAGAATAAGTCCTGTTTTTTCAACCTCTAAATTGTAAATTTCGTTATATATAGTTGGTGTGATGTCAAAACGACTTTGCCAACTAAATAAATGTAGATGAAATGGTTGATTATCAAGCCTACATGGTTGTTGGTGAGTTTGGTCCATGTGATTATAAATGAATTTAATGTAATTTTAAATTGGTACTAAAATTCAGAATACCTTGTGGGTACCGTATGTCAATTTGCCTACCCCATTAAATGAAAACTTAAAGTGCAATATCAAAGACTTGCTTTACTTTGTAAACTACGCAAGGTAAAATATGTCAATGGTACAGAAATTGTTGAAATGTACTACAACAGTACAGTATGCAATAAAACAAAAAAACTTGTCCTGCTCTTCATATGCAGAACATAATGCTACAAAACTTACAGGAGAGGGCTGCTGGCTTCATTAACCAAAATGATAAATGGGCTGCTCTTTGTTCAAGGATTTTTGCTAAACCACTAATATTTATTCATTATTATTCAAGTGAACACTGTGGCCCTTCAGTTAATATTCAGCTTCTGGTTAATCTACTGACCTAATGGTCAATATTTTGCCACAAATTAATAACAATAATATTTATTGAGAATCAGGTTTCAATCACCATAAGGTCCTTTTCATGAAAGTTACTTTCTTGACAATATTGTTTTGGTTGGTATTTACTTTTGGTCTATGTTCAACCTTTGGCTCATCTGTAATAATAATCTGTAACAAATGGTTCATTATTAAAAATTACAAACAAGTGTTGTGTGTTTCATTTAATAACCTTACAATTAGTCAAGTATGGCTTTAGTACAATAACAGATGTGTAAATAGTAATTAAACAAAAAGCCAATCATCACATGTTTTATTTGTCTTATAATGCTACATGACAATTGCATATTGTACAATATATATGTCATGCTTTCATAATTGGGGTACAAATTTCAAAATGTTTGTCTCCAAGGATGTCAATTTGGCTAACCTATTAATTTGTAGGTTTTTTAATTAAAATTAATATTCCAAAATTTATTTTGAACTAGTACATGTATGTAGTTAAACTAAATAAAAGGGATTGTCAACGAATGTTTGATGCTTGTTAACTTGTACGGTTATAAACTTAATAATTGTTATTTTTCTCTAAATATAGTTGTGCAGTAAATAAAATGTAATAGCTTGTGGGTATTGTGGCATATAACAATTATATTTATACCAAAAAAAATTACCTTCATCAAGCTTCAACCTTTCTATACACAAGCACAATTTGGATAAATCAAAATGGAAAAAGTATTACTTGTCAAAAAGTATAAATACACTTATAAATTTAACCTTTGCTGGCCACAATTGACAGTACTGAAAATGATGGCAGAGGTACATTTAACCACAATGCTTTGCAACCTCAAATCAGCTCAAATAACAACTAAACATTGTTTATCATGCTAACAGTCGATTGGTTTTGTCTACTTATTAATTTCACTCTGGCTAACGATTTACTTACTCATCAAGAGGAGAGCTTGCAAAAACCTGGCCATAAAAATGGGTAAATAAATAGCTGCCACAAAATATAATTTTCTACAATTGTGTATACAGTATTAGAAGAATTCTTTTCTGTATGCAAAGTAATTTTTATTGTAGATATTATTGTAGATATGATAAAATTAGCAATGAAAACAATATAATGATTTGGGTTGACCAAGTTATTGTAATTTGATTACAAAAATCAAACTTATAAATTGATTGATTAGTACCAACAAACTGACTTCCATGAACTGATCGTGATTGATTTTATTGAATGATTAGCATACACAAAGTCATTGGCATTCTGAGTCAAGGGGAGTGTACCTTTTAGTCTATTGCCTCCTCAGTCACATTGACCAATTCAAAATACCGTAAAATCACGTTTTATCTCCAAAAAGTGGAAGTTATGCCCCCTGCACTTGGTGTACAATCATGTACCGTACAATTAAAGGTTGATTTAAACTGAATGATCCACTCCCTGTAGATCAAAATATGATTTGTAATACTCTTACACAATTCCATTTTCCAACTTTATTGCGCACTTCCTTGGACCGAAAACAGTGAATCTAGATTCTAGACATACTGTTCTCTATTCAATGTAAACTTGCAATAGTGCTGTAAGTGGTGACGGAATGAGCATGCAAATTTGCAAGTTTTGCAGGTTGAAAGAAATCGCATTGTGCGGAACTGAGGAATGAACACCATAACAAACAATGTTGTTGTGCCTGATTTTTACCTCGGTCGAAGGCTGAAAACCATAAAAGCAATGTTACATTGAGTCGTGTTGCGTGTAGTTGAGCTTGCGTCGAAGCACGTCCCGTTAAGTTAAGTTGGGTTGAATTAAATGAGCAATATAATGGTGGCCCGCTATTAAACTTACCTTAAAACGCCATCTAGACAATGGCGACAGAATTGATGACCACAATCACGAACTTGCACAGGATCTTTTACTACTTCAAGACAAACGGCACATTCGAACATACTTCGTACGAATTCTTGTTGTATAAACCATTTTAGAGGATAACCGGTATCTTCAGGAACAGCCATTGCATTAAACTGTCGCGACGTTTGAGTTTTACTACTAAAATATGAGAAATGTGCGAGACGGAAGCCGGAAGTCCGGAAGGTCTGTCGGTCAGCGAGAGAACGAAAGTGGTACAGGCCCCACTCTGTTCGGGAATATTAAATCGATAAACAATCAAATTAGGAAGTTTTTACTCGGGCTACCCTATGGTTCCGTTTCTGTGTTTTATTTGGGTTGGGTTTTTTATTTTTCGGTGTCACGAAATTGCAAAATTGCGCAATATCTACATTAATACGATACTCTCGCAACATTTTTTTTATTTACAAACATAAATACAGACATTGAGACAACAGGCTGGGCAACCGCAACAGCTAATGCCAATTACTGCGGCCCCGAAACAGATAGAAACACTTTACGAATTACAAAGTCTAAACAATACAATGTACAAGATAAACAAAGCATAGGCGACACAGTCCTACCATCGTGTTGTTATTAGACTATGTGTATGTTCGTAGGATTCTGGGCTGAATTACATTAACACACACACTTTTCCAAGTGCGTGGATCTTCTACGTTATAGGTATTTTGCAATGCTAATAGATAGTAGTTAAATAGTGATTTCTTAAATTCTGTAAAAGTTCTGTTTTTTGATGTTATAGATTTAGGGTAGTATATCCCACGGAAGCCTGGGCTGAACTATTGGTTGAGTCACCCCTTTTAGCCGAAACCGAACGGCAAACGGCAAATATGTTTTTCCAAAAAGCTAGGAGGTATTAAAACCAGATTTCTGATTAAGGTTAGGGTTTTTGTTGTAGTTAGGATATCGAAAAGTTGCTAAAATCTTGAGACTCACTGGAGCTCGACGACAAATTTGGAAAAAAACAAATTTGATCGACGACATATTTTGTAAAAACCGCGAAAGGACTGGACGGGTCCTTTTGAGTCATCGAGATTGAGTCATCCCTTTTAACCTCGACCTTGCCGTTCGTCTTACCACAGAGAATTGCAGGTTTTGGTAAATACTTTGTACAAATTCTGGTTGTATAAACCATTTCAGAGGATAACCAGTATCTTCAGGAACAGCCATATTGTAACACACAGCTCTTGTCGCCGTCACCGTGTTGAACTTCAGATGTTCTCCGTAAATATGAGAAATTATGTGAGACGAAGGCGGGAGGGGAGAGAAAATGAAAGTACAAAATTATTCCACTCCTATACTTGAAATGTAAGCAAATTACAGTGCCGTAGCAGGCGCGGGGGCAGGGGGGGGGCAGCTGCCCCCCCCCCCCTCCCCCAAATCCCAAATTTTTCTCAGAAAAATTCCTAAAAATGAGTTTATTTATTAAATTAAAGTGAAACTGAACCGATTAACTTTAATGTAACTTGAAAACTGACGTTGTGATTTGCAAAATACGAAAAATAACTTCGTGCAGACTTTATAATAATGGTACACCAAGTTTTATCCTGAAATAGCCGCTTATTGAATCGTGGGCTCAGCTTAGTCCACGAAGATCGGACTCGCGCGCCAGGTAGTGTAGGCCGTAGGGTATGTTGGTGCGATAATTTCTTCCTTTTTACAGTAAAATTTCAACTATACTCGCTGTAGAATTAGATGAAAAAGTTCGCTCAAATTGCTGCAAATGGTGTTTCCGAGGTTCTAGATTTCAAAAATTTCCGGGGGAGGACCCCTACAAATGCGGTCACTAATTGCCACTACTGCCCGCCCCCCCACTTTTTGACCTTGCTACGGCACTGAATTAATATGCCCCCTATGATCATAATTCGTGGTTTTCTTTCTTTGAAATGCAAATCTGGTGACGGCTAACATGAACGGCAACTCTTCCAATCTGTAGTTGAAAAGCTAGAGTGAAGTAACATTACACAATGTTGCACATCCGTGCATTACATATATTTTACGATATTTAGAAAAGCTATATGGAAAAAGAAAAAGTAACGTTCCACAAAATGTTTTAAACATCAAGAGACTGCTTGCTGATTCTCACTAGTACATGCTTTTATAACCAGCAAGTTGGATTACTGCAATGGTTTGCTCTATGGTCTTCCGAAGAATGAAATATCCAAACTACAGCGAGTTCAAAATGCTTCAGCTAGATTAATAATGGACATTGGAAAGTATTCTCACATTACACCTGTTTTATACGAATTACACTGGCTCCCAATTCAAGAACGGATACATTTTAAAGTGTTACTTCTTACTTTTAAAGCTATACATAATCTGGCACCATATTGATCTCATAGAAATTAAATTGAAGTCTGCTTATAGACTTAGATCTAATAGTGGTATTTTGCTAGAACACCCGAAAGGAAAGATGCTCTCTACTTTGGGTGCTCGGTCATTTACCGCGGCGGCACCACAACTTTGGAACAGTCTTCCACTTAATATTAGAACAATTTCATCTATTGAAACGTTCAAAACGTCTGTTAAAACCTATCTTTTTAGACAAGCTTTTAGCTAATAGTTCTTATCTATCCAATTTTTATAGTTAGTAAGAAATGTAATACACACATTATGTAATCTATATATCTAATCTTATTATTAATTTATCTTGTATACTACCCTTGTTAAGCGCTATTGATCTATTATTGTAAATAGGGCTATATAAGTATTAAATATTATTATTATTATAAACGAAATACTGACGTTATACAAAGAAGACTTGTCACTGATTTGTCAGCATGAATAATGACTTATTCACGAAACAAAATAAAAAATATATATAAAGCGCTTAATATACTGCGAAAATGTCTGAAATATAAGTATGAGGTGACCAATCAAATTCCAGGTGCAGTACTCACGGATTGTGTAATTAATTGATAAAAATTATTGCTTCGAAGCAAAAGGTTGTTGATGTTGCAGGTGGTGGTGTTGATATTGTTGGGTGTTGTTGTCGATCATGTATAGAACACACTTTGATATTTATTATCGGAAACTTTCGTAGAATTATTTTTAAACTAACTTCTATGGGAAACAAAAAAAACCCAAAAGTTTGAAGTGACCTAATGAGGTGAAAATCCGTGACCTGACCATGTTCCTTCCTATTCTTCCTTGTTTTAAGTGTTTTTTGTTTTTCTTTTTCGTTTGTTTGATATTGTCTCTATTTTTGAGGGATCACCGCAATTGGCGTCAAGCTGTTGTGTTTTCCACTAGGCGACTTTTTTCGCGCGAAGCGACTTTTTCTTTTGTCTCATGCGCTCTGAGCTGGAACTAATCAGAAATCTATTGAATTCGAACAAACGAAAGTCGCTTCGCGCGAAAAAAATTGCCTAGTGGAAAACCGGCTTAACTCCGTCTTGTACTATTCACAATACTCAGAAATGAAGCGCGAAGCCAGAGAAGGCAAAGTAACGCATAATAAATACACAGGGTATGTTCACATGAGAGATGAGTGCTCAGCACTTTCTCTTGACTCACTCTCGTATCAACGCTGAGGAGAAAGGTGGAATAGCCAACCCCACCCACCCTGGAAATTCGTGGGCAAAACTTTGAGTTCCACTTCCTTCTAAGGCGCTTGAGCAATAGACAGTGAACTCTATATAAGGACTGGAACGATACCTACAAACCAAATTTTGAAGCCGTCATGGAGGTTGACATGCAGGGCATCCCCAGTCCTCTTTATATGCAAGAAAATGTTTATTTTTTAAGTTATATTTTGTTATGACCCAATTACAAAGAAATGCAAATGCTACAGTAATAGATATTTCTTCTAAAGTCTTTTAGCAGCAAAAACGTAGCTTGAATATTTGACAAAAAAACACAATTTGAGTCCGAAACCGTGCGGATCTCTTGATTTTTTGTATGGCAGCTCCAAGTGTCGAGGTATCAAAGGTCAAGAAAAAAGTCTATGAACTATCTTGAATCAAATAAAGATAGCATTAATCAAGTCCTTTAAAGCCTACTGAAATCTAGTGGCTATAATCTGTCGAGCATATGGATGCCGACATGATCAATAAAAACCATAAATATTAAATTTTCTGAACAGTCAAAAAAATCAAACAAAACACAGAAAATACCAACCGACAGTGTTTTAAAGGCATCAAAGGTAAAAAATATGTGGTCTTATATTCATTCAAAAGGTATGAGGAGATTATTCATAAGAGCAAAGGCACAGCTTGACAGGGTTGCAAGAATTCATAAAATATTCATAAAATAAAGACGAATAAATACTAAATAAAACCTGAATTTTCGTCAGTAGTTTCCATCAATCCAAGTAAAATTTTTCTTTTGTTTGGCAATATATTTCCTCCTCCAATCTATTTTTGCCAGCAAACATACCTCAGACAGAAAGGACAATGATTATAATGCATACTGGCTTCGTTATGTCAATTCTAAAGAAGTTCAACTACAAAAAATTAAAAAATTCTCGCTGGGCCATTGTTCTGTTTCCTACCGCCCCAGCCCCTTGCACGTTGGTCACACGTTCATGCGTTGACCCCAGCAGCCGGAAGTTTGGCTTCATCGAATCATAGGGCCGACCTTATGGAGGTATCGTTCCAGTCTTTATATAGAGTTCACTGGCAATAGACGAGTTTGAGGGTGTTGCGTGCGCATCATTTTTTAAAGACTGGCAAGCTCTACTTAAAGTAAACATACTGTTTAAAATAAATAAACAAAGCATAGATACAGTTTCTGGATGTTTAACACTGTTATTCTGCTGTTGTTGGCTCGCTAGCAAGTCTGTTTGCCATTGCTTACTTTGTGGGGAGCCCGCCAATTCCATTGCAAAATGATGCGCGCACAATACCCTGAAATTCGCTTATTGTCCCCATATCTTAAACAATGAGTGCGAGTGAGAGTGTTGTCAAATTGAGTACTTTTCTTTTTGGCGAAGTTTAATAAATAAATAAATTCCTAGGTTAGGCTTTGGGTAAAGCTTACATAAAATATCTGGGTTATGTTGGACATGAATTTATAACCAGGTGCTTAACTGGATCTGAGATAGCCATCGTCCAATTTTTGAAACATTACGTCCAAGCTGTAGACCGCGTTAGCCTGAAAACGAGTATGTGACGTCATTTCAGCAATTATATCGTTGTCTTTACACCGGAAATTATTTGTCACAACACCGATGACGGAAAAATATCACCAACAAAACATGATTTTTTTATTTAAAATTTGTTTTTTTTACGGTACTTATCCTTGGAAGCGAGCAATTGGAATCTTAAAAAATATGAATGTAATTTATGGTTCTATATCAGCAGTTATACACACAGTGTCATCTTTAATATATTTACGAGTTTTTAGAGTTGCGTGAGAAACGAACTTTGCAGGACCGAATCCAATGTTTTCCTTATCCTTAGCTCTCTTAAATTCGTCTTGACCAGCTGGAGTCACCGTGTTCACAATGTTCTTTTTCTCTTGCTCGTTATCTTGCTGATCAATTAAAGTAAAGGTATACTTTTTCTTGAATGGCCACGACAGCATTGCATCATGATCAGTTTTCATCAGACAGATGTAGACTCCCAAATGATCTTTGTATGCTTCTCTTGTCTCGTTCAAATTGACGCTAATCTTTATTTTGTATCCAAGTGGCGATGTAAGAAAAGGATCGCCATAAATTTCACCCAATGTATTACTATTTTTTGCTTCAGATAACTTTCTGTTAAAGTCGGTTATAATCAATGCTGATGTTTGACTTACCTATATAATTTACAAATAAGTAAATTCGAATAAGATGAAGATCGAACTTAACATCTAACATTTTGGTGAAGAAATTAAATTTTCATCGAAAATGTTTGTGCAAATGTTAATAAATCAAAATTTTGAGCTATAGACATCAATAAAATCTGCAATTTTCCAATGCATAAGACAAGAATGTTGAAAGGAAAAAATTGCCTACCGAACATATCAATTGCAAAAATGGTGATGTGAGCATGCGCTTTGATTCAATATTACTCCCGCATTTCATATTCTGTCCCACGTTTTACGTTTTATACGTTGCACACCACTACGGTGGTGTGGGCAGTTGTTGTGATTGTTTGTGAGTAACCAATCGCATTGTGAATTACGAATACTGATGTACAGACACGAGCTGAGTACTTAAGAACTGGCCGATGCATAGAAATGTTAGATTAACAAATAAAACATAAAGCTCCGTGCATATGTACTCTTATAAAGGCACGTTTGACGTCATTTGAACACGAAAGAAGTTGAGTAGAGGCGCGAGGCAACAGCCGAGTGCCTTTACACTTCTTTCGTGTTCAAATGACGTCAAACGTACCTTTATAAGAGTACATATGCACAGGAGCGGTATGTTTTATTTGTTTTATAAAATAAGAAGAGAAAAAATCAAACTAAAAGTGAGGTAGTTCAGGAATTTGGCGGGCTTTTCCAGCCAGCTGACGCCATTCTACGCCATTCTACGCCATTTTACGTCATTCATGATCTCTGTTCTCTTATAAATGCACGGAGCCCAGCCAATCAAAGCGTGCGTAGAGGACACCTTATTTTATAATTACAAATACAACCTGTTTTAGCTGTGAAAATCAACGAAAAGTTTATGTAAATTAGGACGATTCTGTTATCGATTTACAGATATAGATCGTTTTCATCTGACGTCACGGCGGCCATATTGGTGTACCAAAACAATGAAATGGCGGCCATATTGGTGTACCATCTTTATCCTACGGGAATTTAGCTCTATTCTTATTCAAAAATTTCGTATCGTTTCACCACCCCAATGGGGCCACCGATCACGTGAGTGAAAACGATCCATTGATTAAATATTGATTTCCTTTGAATTTTCGTCATGAATTTTAATGTTTTTAAGATATATTTTAAAGTCACCGACTAAACATTAATTTCTTTTGATTTTTTCATAAATTATTAAGAAGTATAAATAAATATACAAGCCCATGGACGTATTTAAGTAGCGTTTATTTACATCACTCATGTAACTTGGCAGAAAAACGCAACATTTGTCATCAAAACAATCTTTACTCCAAAGTATTGACAAGAGAAGTATATAATTCCGAAAACAACAAACCAATAGTAATTTAGAACTGTTAAAACTGTTAGGCTCAGATCAGCGGGCTAAAATATATTTTAGCGGGGCACGCTGAATTTTTCATTTCAGCCCGCAAAATACACCACAATGCCTGATAAAATTATTATAATGACTTTTTTTCAAAATTGAATTCCTGGGCCTCGCAGGACAATGTTTGTAATACTTACTTTAACCACGGTTAATATTAAGCGTGCTTTAACTGCAGCAATCTTCTGTGTTAATTTGTCTATGTGTCGGAAACTTTGCCACCGCTTATCAGCAATCACACATTCACACTATTTTCTGGTTAATTTATATAAAGATTTAATTTACTCACAATCACAGTCACAATATACGATGTTCACTTCACTATTCTCTCTTTAGCTCTGATCGCATGCATGTCTCTTATCCAATTAAATGAGGTTCTATTAATGTAATTCTAAACTAATCTTAATTAATCTGATATAACAACAACATAACAATGCCAGTCTCCGACACACTCCCCCCATATAGCTCACCCTTGAGGTATATGTCCCATGGAGACTGGCTTTAAAAGTTTACATAGATTATAGTGTAATATATATATAGTGTATGTAACCGTTTAGGATATACTTTAGATTATACTCTAAGTGTTCAACATTCATCCTGAGTCATCCGCTATTTGTTGGACACGCAATGCCGCAGCAGCTGCCGCATCTCTTCTTGGTCTAAACTCTGGTGCATCTGCGTTCAGGACTTCTGGTTGTGTTTCTGCCATGTCGCAGTTCAGCTCCAGTGGGTAAAGGTGCTGCACTGGTCGTTCGATGAAGCTCTTTCCTGCGCGTAGCTTCGCTGCTCTAACTACACCGTCCCTTCCTTCGTACAACTCCGCGACAATACCTAGGGGCCATTCACCCCTATTTCTTTCATCAGACTTAATGATTACTACGTCACCTACTGCTAAGGTGAGTGGTTTCCCGTAGTACTGCATGTGCCTTTCCCGTAGACCTCGCACGTATTCCTTTGTCCATCGTCTCCAGACAACGTCTTTGCACCTTTTCAAGAATTTTGCTCGTTTGCGGAGGTCCTTGTCTTCGACATGATGTGCTGCCATTTCTGGAAGATTGTTGGAGGACGTAAACATCAATGAGTTTGGTGTCAGGATTGGAGACTCTGGATCATCCTCAATGTATCCCAGCGGCCTGTTGTTGAGAGTAACTTCAACGTCTAATAGGACATCCGACAATTCTGTCCAAGTTAGACATGCTTTACCGATAGCTTTGTTCAAGGACGTTTTCACCAACCCCACCATACGCTCAAATTGACCGCCCCACCATGGGGCGCGGCTCAGGTTGAACTGCCATTTTATGTTCTTGGACGCTAGGAAGTGTTGTAGTTTCTCGTCTTCCATTGCTGTGCGAACCCATCGTGCTGCTCCAACGAAGGTTCGCCCGTTGTCAGAGTAGATCTTGTCGGGTCTCCCCCTACGTGCTATTAACCGTTTGAGCGTTCCAAGAAACTCTTTTGTTTCCATGGTAGTTGTCAGCTCCAGATGAAGTGCTCTCGTGAGGCTGCAAGCATATAAGACTATGTATGCTTTGGCTTGTTTTCCAGTCTTCGTGCGATACGCCAGCGGTCCAGCGTAATCAACCCCGATTACTTGGAAAGCGTGGTCTCCCTCGGTGCGATCTCGTGGTAGGTTTCCAGGGGGCGGTCTGGTCACGGCGGTTGTATGGAATTTACGACAACCGTAGCAAGACTTGATTTCTCGCCTGGCCAAACTTCTTAGTCTTGGTATCCAGTACTTTTGGCGCACATGTGTCATGGTTAGCCCGACTCCGCCGTGGAGGGTGTGCCAGTGCGCTTCTTCTACTAACTTCTCGGTGAAAGCATGAGTGTCTGGCAGGTAGACTGGATACTCCCCCTGTATTCGACCACGACACTCGAGTATTCCTTGGGCATTCTCTTGAAGGTTGAGTCGTTCTCGATCCTTCACGATGTCACAACTGCGTTGAACTCTCTTGATCCACCATAAGCGGGTGCTGTTGATCTCTTCTGTAGTCAGTGGGCCACTTCGTTTTTCGGTGCTTTTGCAATTGTGCGTGAATCTTGCGATCCAAGCGCATGTTCGTAGTGTGCGATGAAGGTTGTGCTTCTCTAATAATTTATCGTAGTCATCGGGCACGTTCTCTGCGTGTGTTGCGCATAGGACCTCTCGTATTACCTTAGCTTCTGCTTCCGATGTTGTGGATGGTTGTGTTAGAGGGTTATTTGGCCATTGAGCTGGATCTTCGAGCCATTTTGGGCCGTCCCACCAGGGCGTTTTCTTGTTCGAAGATCCTCCACGGCTGGCTAGGTCGGCTGGGTTTTCTTCCGAAGGAACGTGTCTCCACTCTATTTCTGGGTGTTGCTTTATTTTTGATACTCGGTTCGCCACAAATTGCTTATATTGCCCATCACCGCGTATCCAGTGGAGTGCGACGCTGCTGTCCAGCCACCCGTGGATCTTCGGCTCAGGAAGCCCCTGCAAGGCGTTTCGCACATTCATCACCAAGTTGGCTGCCATGTGGGCGGACACCAACTCGAGTCGGGGAACAGTTAGACTTTCTTTAGCCAATCGTGCTTTGGCTGTCACAAGTCGCCGTGTTTTCCCACCATTTTGTTGGACCACCGAGTAGACTACTGCTCCAATTCCACGAGTAGACGCATCGCCAAAGACATGGAGTTCCAGACTCAGCACAGGCTCTCTGTGTTCCACAATGGGGCGTGGCACCGTCTCTTCCTTGGGCAACGTCTTTTCCCATGCCATCCAGCGACGTCTTAAAGGGTCTTGGATCTCTGTATCCCACGGTATCTGGCTCTTGCACACCTCGCGGTAAATCATCTTTCCTTCCAGGGTAACCGGAGAAACTAGGCCCAGGGGGTCGTATATCTTGGCGAGTTTGCTCAGGATCCTACGTTTGGTTATTGGACCACTGTTGTCGGCGGTTGGAAAGGTGACGGCCAGCGTGTCGTTTTCCTTGTTCCATTTCAACCCGAGCATCTTGGTTTCGGTTGATTCTCCTCCCAGCTGCTGTTTCGCAAACGATTGTTCGTCATCCTCTCCCGATGGTTTACCGTTCACCTCTAGCTCACTGTCGTTAGAGTTCCACTTGTGGAGTTTGAATTTGGCATCTTCGAATATTTCTGTCGCTCTCTCTTTGTGTTGCTGTGCTAGTGCAACGGTTTGCCCACCGGTGAGCAAATCATCCACGTAGAGACTTTTGCGTATCTCGGCAACGGTCTCGGGATATTTCTCCTTCCAAGACTCCAGATGGTGTTCAATCACTCCAGCGAGAAGAAAAGGCGAAGGAGCTAATCCAAAGAGCGCCCTCGTGAATCTTAGCGTCTCTAACTTCGAATGTTCTTCACACCGCCAATGGAACCTCAGGGCGTCGCGCTCGCTCTCCCTAATCCGAACTTGCAAGAATGCCTTCTGGATATCGCCGGTTACCACAACTGGATGAGTTCGCTGATGGACGAGTACATCCCACAGTTTATTTTGGAGCGGTGGGCCTGGGTACAAGCAGTCATTCAACGATGGGGCATCAGGAGTTTCTTTCGCTGACGCGTCGTATACGATTCGCATTTTTGTGGTCTCCGCTGTCTCCCGTATCACTGCTTTATGGGGTATGTAGAATTCGACTCCCTTCGCTGGATTATTGGCTGGCTCTATTACTCCACTTTCTTTCTGTTCCTGGATGATGGAATCGTACTCAGCAGTGAGACCGTCACGCTGTAACTTGCTTGTGAGGCTGATGAGGCGACGTTGGCTTCCTCGCTCGTTTGTGGGCAGACGTAAAGGGTTTCCTCTCCACGGTAATCCTGTCTCGTACCAACCTTCTTGGTCTCTTGTTAACTGCTCCTTAAATTCATTATGAACCACTCCCTGATCGTGCTCCGGTGTGTCTTCGAGTCCGAGTACATCTAGGCGACATAGTTGCTCGTAATCTGATTGGCTGGTTTGCGTAAGCAACATTGTGTTCCTGTCAAATTCTTGTCCAGGGGACATCAGAAACCACCCCAGTTTGGTCAGTTCTGCGATTGGTTCACAGTCTTTTCCTATGCGTGGTCGAGTTTCAGTCTTGATTCTCGCGTAGTCTCCACTACCAAGCACTACATGGATAGGAAGTTGTGGCTTGTTGTCACGATCTGTCATTGTAACTCCTTTTAGGTGTGTATACTTGGCGATGAGTTCCTCGTAGCGCGGATTTTCCAGAGATAGCAGTTCAGATTTGTCCACCTTGGTCAGATGAGCTTTCATGCTGAACTCTTTGGTTGTTGACTCTATCTTAACTTGATACGATTCCAGACAGACTTGTTTTGTACACATGAGCATGTCAATTTGCTTGGTTTGTACTTCTACTGGCTCGATGTTCAGGACATGAATCAACTTGGCGGAAGCGTACGAACTCCCTGCCCCAGAGTCGATTAAGGCTCTGCACAGGACCCCGTTTACTCGAACGGTTACGACAGGAAACACGCATTCTCCATTCTCGTTGGAAGTATAAAGTCTTTCCGAGCCTTTATTTTCTTCCCCAGGCTCCCGCTCTGGCTCTATTTTCACAGTCTGATCGCAAATGGACGTGTGATGACGTCGGTCGCACTGTTGACATTTTCGTTTACTCGGGCACTCTGCCGCTCTGTGGTTTTCACCAGTGCAATTAAAACAGAGACGACGTTTAGCCAGTATCTGTTTTCTCTCGGAAGTCGCTGTCACTTTAGAGCACTCACCGGATTTGTGAGTCTTATCTTCACAATATATACACCCACGTGGTCGGTCGTCTTGGCTCCGTGCGTGATACAATCGGTTGCGATGGAGGTCGCGAGGTTTGGACTCAATGGATTGACTTTCGATCGGATTTCTTCGCGTCCAAAGATGCAATGCTTCCACTAATTTAACGAAATCCCAGCTTTCCCAGTTAGGATCGGTCCTCACTAGATCACCCCGAATTCCAGACAATTTTTCGAGTGTTAACGCCACGTTTCCGTTAATCTGTTGAAGACTCCCCATGGTCTCTAACGACTGTACAGCGTACATCAACTTGTCATAAAACTCGTGAATCCTCTTGACATTGGCGTTCGGTATGTTCGGTAGTTCAAGAATTTCCTTTGTATAGGCTTTGATGATTTCTGATTCTTTTCCATATTTATCTTGCAGTATGCTCTTTGCTCGGTTGTATCCTTCACTGGTGAATGGTAGAGCCTCTACCGTTTTCCTCACGTTAGCTTCGAGCAATTCGCGCAAGTATGCAAATTTGGTCACACTAGGAATTCCTGCTTTGTCGATGGTTTCAGTAAACTGACCCCAAAAGCGAGTCCACTCTTGATAAGTTCCATTGAATTTTGTTATCTCTAACTTAGGTAACTTCGCTTGTAGCCCAGAAATTGCTTCATTTGTTGTCGATTTGGTGCTGGTAGCTTGTAATTCTGATTTGAATTTCATGCGCGTCTCGTGTAGTTCTCGTTCGTATGAAAGCTCTTCATCTCGTTGTCGGTGTATATCTTGTCTTTTCACACTTTCTCGCCATTCTTGAAGACGGCTGTTCTCGTGGTCTGCGCTTTCCAGTTTAGCATCGATTTCACTCACCCATTTTTCGATATCACTTAAATCATCCTTCGCAGCAATCTTCTGCGCTTCGACTTCCCTTTTCAGACGTTCAACTTCGTTCGCTGTGGTCTTGAGAGCTATTTGGTGGCGTTCGATCGCCTCGGACTTTTGAGCTTCAAGTATCTTCTCGGTCCTATCTATAGTTATTTTCAGTTGTACTAACTTGACTTGCAGTGTTGATTCGGGAGACTCCATAACCGAAGGTCGCGTTTCTTTGCTGTGTTTCAAGCTTCTCTTCTCACATAAATCCCGTATGGAGGTGCCAGGTGTCGGAAACTTTGCCACCGCTTATCAGCAATCACACATTCACACTATTTTCTGGTTAATTTATATAAAGATTTAATTTACTCACAATCACAGTCACAATATACGATGTTCACTTCACTATTCTCTCTTTAGCTCTGATCGCATGCATGTCTCTTATCCAATTAAATGAGGTTCTATTAATGTAATTCTAAACTAATCTTAATTAATCTGATATAACAACAACATAACAATGCCAGTCTCCGACATATGTCTTTTTGATGCTATACGGATAAAAAAGAAAAACCACCGAATGCAAGAGCACGGAACATAAATTGATTAGAATATTATTGTAACGTAATAATGGTGCTGTCATACCTAATTACCCTGAACAACATTGTACGGTATTAAGATCAGTAATGATGGCTGGGCATTACTATAATTATTATAGCCATCCTGCTATTATTATGGCTGAACAACATTGTTAGAGAACTGAAAATCAGTAAGTACCTGATCCTTCAATCTTGACATTTCTAAAGTTGACAATTCCAAATGATCTTTCATTTCTTCCATTTCACGACGTTCACACTTCAAAGAACAAAATACGTTAATTGACGGTACGAGATTGGGTTGATGACGTTAATTTGGAATTTGGTTACCATAATACATGTACCTCTACTTGGAAAATCATGGTCACGTGACTACCAAAATCTGGTTGTGACAAATTTTGTATGGACAGGGCCCAGGGGTGGGGTAGAGGATTTGAAGCCTCTTGCTTGAAAGATTTACCGTTTGAGAAAAATTAAATATACTTCGATCTTGGATTCAAGAGTTACCGAAAAAGATGGTGGCGGTATGCCAAATTTTCGGTGAAATGATGTTTTAGACCGTAAAATAGCAAAACAACACATTAACACCATCACCACCATCTGTATCATCACCATTTTTTGTATCATTAACAACTTTATGTCCTCGTACTGTAAGAGCTTTCTGATACGAAATTTTAATAATCTTTCTTCTTTTATGAAATTCGAATCCTCGATAGAAAGTTTTGTAATATTTACAGAATTAACAATTTTCCAAGTTGGATTCCTGGGGCTTGCAGGACGATGTTTTGTAATACTTACTTTAACTGCAGCAATCTCCTGTCTCAATACGTCTATGTCCTTTTCATGCTATAAGGGAAAAAAGAACTGAATATGAGAGTACAGGATATTAATACTGTAGATTAGAATAAAATGAAAATTGCTACAGCTATAATGTGGACATCATTATATACTGAACAACATTGTTAGACTAACATTGATGACTGAATATCAGCATTGACTAAACTGTTATACCCCACAGGAGAAAAATGCATGAGAATGAAAAAGTCAATTTAATTCTTTGAAAGTTTTCATGGTAATAAAATAATATAGATAGGTTTTGTGGAAACACCACGTATATTTTTTTATTTGCTAAGCTTTCGGCCTGTTGACTCAGGCCTTCATCACAGCAAAAGGCCGAAAGCTTAGGAAAAAAAATAAATTATACGTGGTGTTTCCAACTGAGCAATTTTTCATGGTACCTGATCCTGTAGGGAAAACACTTTGTCCTCTAATCTTGAAATTTTTGAAGTTGATAATTCTAAATGGTCTTTCATTCCTTGGTTAAGATGTTCCTCCATTTCACGACGTTCGCACTTAAAAAAAAAACAAGTTAATTTTTGTCAAATGCTTCAATTATGCTTGATAATTAATTGCAGCAAGTCGTTTTTTGTTTTAGAGACTGTAGTAATTGAAACATTCAAGCCCACTGCATCCGTATTTAGTTCATCAGAAAGCAGTAGATACACTAAAAATCTGTGATGTTCTTTCATGATGATTATGTAATTTCTTTGTTGATATTAAACAGTAGTGAAGACCAATTTCTCCTGACCAGAAAGCTAGAACTTTCCAAACATTACCTCAAATTCACAACCAACTTCCAAAAACTTGCATTTAACAACAGTTTTGATGCAAACTTTTTCTAAATGTTCTTCCATCTAAAAATGTCAAGAGTTAGGTACTAAAATTAAAAATAATAGATCTACACTGCAAGACGTGTGCGTTTGGTCTTCTAAATCCACGTATAGCAAATGTAACCTATCTCATTAGAAAGTTCTCAAAAAACAACGTAATTAAGAAAAAAGCCGATAGTACGATTTTCCAAGCCGCCAATTTCAAGTTTTATATACGGTTAAACTTGCCAAAAATCAAAAAGCCTAAAGCTTTTCTGATGGACTTTGAAAATCATATTATTCCCTTAAATGTCGTTGTAATAGTTTCTTGAGAATTTTCTAACGACCATAGATTATATTTGCTAATATAAAGTGAAGTTGAAATTTAACTCTTTTAAAAGATAGTGCTTTTATGTTTTTTCTGAATGTATCAAGGTACTGGAAAATCTAAAATCCATTTCTTTTGCAATTTGTTTGATGTTAAATCGTAGATTAACAACCGGACTACTGTACACTAACCCACCCACTCACTCGCATGCAGTCATTCTTGTAACAATGTAACGAATACAGCACCTGATTACGTGGAATATCTTTCTCTGAACATTTGTTTGTACATTCCACAGGTAAATAGGGACATGTTTCGAGGTGCTCCTGAAATATAATAACAAAAATATTGATTGTGTTTAAATGTAGAGCTGGATGTTTTGATAAAACATCTTGTCATTAGCATTGTTTTTGCAGCAGTGTTTTATCAGATTTACAATACGAGGCGTACTGAGAATGTTTTGAATAGCTTAAAAGACGATCCATTTGGTAAGTTCACTGGCGTAGTAATTTTGAAAAACAACGCCTAAGCCGAGAAAATCAAAGCTAAAGTTTATGTAAATCAAGGCCTCTTTAAATCAACATCAAAATATTATTTTAAAGTGATGGCCGTTATCAAGTATATACCATCCTCCTTTTTTCTACAGTACGAGTTACTATAATTCTGAATCTACTTTATGTAAAAAAAAACCCATAAAAACTTACAGCTTTGTCCTTGAATACATGTTCGTCATTGCAGTATTGACAAACAACAGTTCTGTGTTCACATTCTGTATGATAGACCTCCAAGTCTTTCCGCATAACTTGCACATTGCAACCCATGTTGTTGCAGCTTAGAATGAGAAATGGACATATTTGAACGTGTTCCTATAGAAAGTAAAAAGTTGTCACAATACATGTTTAGATTAATCTTGTATAAAATGGTAATTTTAAAATCATGGCTAACTAATTTACCTTCAGAAGAGATGACAGCTGTCCATTCCAGTCACACCCAGTGTTTGGACAATTTACAACCCGGTTATCGATTGCTCTTCTTGCGGCATTATCAGTGAAGACCTAATATTAGACAGAGTATTGTTAATGCTTTTAAGCATTTAAAAGAAAGTCTTAAATAAACCATGGGAAAGTGACAAGAGAATTCACTGTGTTCCTGTATCAACAATGCTTATAACTATACAATATATAGTAAATTATTAGGTCTAAACGGGTTGCCTTCACTAAATTGTGCTTTCTATTGTCGCAGAATAGGAAACGCTCTGGTGTTAGCAATCGAAAATGCCAAAAGGTTAAGAGAAAAGTAGACAAGTTAATTATTTATGCGGTTGTTAAGATGGCATTTCTAACTAGAGGATTGACTTTTTAAGTACTCACCATCTCTTCTGAAATATCTTTTTGACAAGAAGGACAGCGTGGATGTGGCTGCGACCTGTTAATTAGTTATTGACAGTTTTGATTATTAGTTTCTATAAACATTCTTTTCTGACTACATAATGAAATTGAATGTCAAATGTTGATGCATGGTCAAACTATAAGACTGAGATACTTGCTAAGAGTGTCATAAATGGGGAACTATTTCATAGACATGGCTTTTTCTTAATTTTTAAACTAGAACTAAACTAATCTTATTTATACTGGATAACTCTATCAGTTATATACTGTATAAACTGTTCTCCCAAGAGGTCCAGTAAGGGCCATCTCCCTTATTGGTCCAGTGTTACTACAGGAGAAAACCGGAGGAAACCAGCAATGTTTGGTAGAGTCAAACTGCATGGAAGCATTCTTCTCTTCTCAAAATTTTAATTTTTATCTTTACATCCATAATGGTATATGATTTTCCTATTCTGTACAATTTGTCTTTTGGTCTTTATTTCTTGAAAAAGAATAAAGTCGATCAGTGCTATGCGTTTATGGTGAAACATTGTGATATTTAAGCAAGCGGTCTATGATTTGTGAAAATGAACTACCCCAGGTTGATTCCCTCTTGCTTATCCAGGACACTTTCACTAGATACGTCCCCCCGGTTGTTTCGCTGTTTTGTCGTGTCTTCGCAGAGGTCCGCCCCGTTGTAACGCTCTTTGCACAAAGTTCAGATTTGTGTTTCTTTTCCAAAAAGAATTAAACCTTCAATATGACACGAACAAGGGCGAGTAATAAGGCAGAATTTGATTAATCCCCGAGCCCGGGCGGAGGGCCGAAGGCCCGGAGCCCGGGTGAGGGTGCTAATCTCGACGTGCGTGGAGTCCACTTTACACGCGAGATAAAAAGCTGAAAGCAATTCTGAAACCTGTTTATATATCTATATATATGTTATCAAATCCACAACTTGCGCAGTTCGAATAGCAGGGTACTGGTAACTAACCTGTTAAATTATTCAAATTATTTAAATTTACGTCAGCAAATTATAATTTATAAGTTCGTTGGATTAATACGAAATAGTTTTTCAAAGATCAAGACGAAAAAAATCTTTGCCAGAAAAAATGGTTTCAACTAAAATGTACATTAATATTACTATGGAAAAAGACCAAAGAAAGAAGACTAAGAAGAGATGTGGCAGCGAGAAAAAGACAACAATAAATACGACTTAAAACCACTGGAAAAAGCCTAAAAATTTATACGATAAAGACCGAAAACGATGCCGACCGAAGTGTAACTGAAAGAAGAAGGATGTGTCCTGAAACTGTTCAAAGCCGGTAAAGAATTTTGCTCTGGTGTATTCTACATAACTCAAGAGGGAACGATGAAGAAATTTTGAAACAAACGGCTTTTTAGATCATGAAGAGAACTGAATGATGCCTTGTCATATTTATTTGTCAACAACGAAAAAAGTAAGAAACTGCGAACGAGAAAAACAATCCGAAAAGAGTAGACTGAATTGGCAGTGTTTGTGGTCACAAAAGTAGAAGAAAGTTTAACGGTAGGAGATTCGTATTTAACAGTTTAGCTGAGTTAAAACGGAAGAAATCTTGAAAATGAAAATTAATATAAATAATATATTGTCTAGAATTGTCTTTCAACGCTAGGACGTTGACATTGTGTGATTTGGGTCTTTTCTTGGCCACTATTAATATATTTTTTTGAATGAAAATTTGTCATTTGGTTCATCTCTTGTTTTCTTTTAATATTGACATTGCATGTTCTTTCGGTGTGTCAATACATGACTACAGATGAACCTTGCTAACTAATTTTCTGGATGTTTTCTGATGTGTGATTAATACAACAACAAAAAGCAGAAATTAGGGGAGGGGAGAGGGGGGGGGGGGGGGGGTAAAAATGGATATAAAGCGGGCGAGGGGTTGTTGCGTTCATGTATTTCTTCAATATGACACGAACAAGGGCGAGTAATAAGGCAGAATTTGATTAATAAGTTAGAATTATCCCCGAGCCCGGGCGGAGGGCCGAAGGCCCGGAGCCCGGGTGAGGGTGCTAATCTCGACGTGCGTGGAGTCCACTTTACACGCGAGATAAAAAGCTGAAAGTAATTCTGAAACCTGTTTATATATCTATATATATGTTATCAAATCCACAACTTGCGCAGTTCGAATAGCAGGGTACTGGTAACTAACCTGTTAAATTATTCAAATTATTTAAATTTACGTCCGCAAATTATAATTTATAAGTTCGTTGATTAATACGAAATAGTTTTTCAAAGATCAAGACGAAAAACATCTTTGCCAGAAAAAATGGTTTCAACTAAAATGACATTAATATTAGTATATTACTATGGAAAAAGACCAAAGAAAGAAGACTAAGAAGAGATGTGGCAGCGAGAAAAAGACAACAATAAATACGACTTAAAACCACTGGAAAAAGCCTAAAAATTTATACGATAAAGACCGAAAACGATGCCGACCGAAGTGTAACTGAAAGAAGAAGGATGTGTCCTGAAACTGTTCAAAGCTGGTAAAGAATTTTGCTCTGGTGTATTCTACATAACTCGAGAGGGAACGATGAAGAAATTTTGAAACAAACGGCTTTTTAGATCATGAAGAGAACTGAATGATGCCTTGTCATATTTATTTGTCAACAACGAAAAAAGTAAGAAACCGCGAACGAGAAAAACAATCCGAAAAGAGTAGACTGAATTGGCAGTGTTTGTGGTCACAAATGTAGAAGAAAGTTTAACGGTAGGAGATTCGTATTTAACAGTTTAGCTGAGTTAAAACGGAAGAAATCTTGAAAATGAAAATTAATATAAATAATATATTGTCTAGAATTGGCTTTCAACGCTAGGACGTTGACATTGTGTGATTTGGGTCTTTTCTTGGCCACTGTTAATATATTTTTTTGAATGAAAATTTGTCATTTGGTTCATCTCTTGTTTTCTTTTAATATTGACATTGCATGTTCTTTCGGTGTCAATACATGACTACAGATGAACCTTGCTAACTAATTTTCTGGATGTTTCTGATGTGTGATTAATACAACAACAAAAGCAGAAAATAGGGGAGGGGAGAGGGGGGGGGGGGGGGTAAAAATGGATATAAAGCGGGCGAGGGGTTGTTGCGTTCATGTATTTCTAGTAAGAATATAACTTATACAATTAAAATATTTCTGTGCTTTCACTTTATTAATATGGTGTTTTTAACGTATATGTTTATTTACTGCGCCAAAATTTATCACAAGTTCGTACACATTCACAGCAAAATAACACGAGTTCTAAGAAGATATTAAACTTTTTTTGCATTTCAAGTTGAACTATGTGTTTGTTTTTGTCCTGATTTATTCAAATGTGCAAAAACTCATCATCCGAACGCGCAATTTCTCATGAAAGTCACAAATGAGACACAAGTGGATCAAATTTTTGGGCGAAGGATTGTTGAAAAAGGACCAATGACAGTTGTTAAAAAATGGCCAATCACGAGCGACCAGTACTCCTTAGATATGAGCCAATCACAAACGCCTTTGAGACTGGCGCTACAGCTTGTAATTCCTCGGGCATCGAAGAAGACATTTTGTTTGTATTCCAAGACCTTTTGTCAAAATTCACCTCGAGTACCGGCAAAATCTGGAAGGACAACGCATTGGGAAGCCTACCTCAAAGCAAACTAAGGTATATATTTGTATTTCTTGTCTTGTTATGAATTTTTGTTGATTGTTTGCGGTGAAACAGCTCGACTCGTTTCGGTGAAGTCGCCATTTGGCCAACAACCCTGGTGTAGAATATTCCGTTTGTTTTATTCTTCGACGTTCGTTTTTGATTTAGTTGTTGTATAAAAGTCTTAGGAAGTCTTGCTTGACATTTCTTGTGAAATTTAGCCAAAATTTTCAATGCTTGACTCAAAATTTCGTTTTTTACACGGTAATTCTGTAACGTATTAACGTATTAAATGTCCTGTTTATAAAGGTTAGTCTGTTCATTTGCTTCGAGTTTTAGTCCATTTATACATTGAAGTATTGACAGCAATTTTTGTACAGAACACGAACAAATACTTGTAATTCTGTTAACTTTAGTATTTACTATCGAATTATCTCAAATTTTCTCGCTTATTGGCGCACAAACCACCAAAACTGAGCAAAGCAAGGATGAGACTACAATAAAGCCCATAAAACTGTATATTCAAGAAGCCGCTTTGGGATTTAACGAACAAAACAGTTATTTAACGACAAACTTTGCATGGAATTAATTTCGCAAAAGAAAAACCAAACCACCAAGTCCAAGCGTTGTGCTTGTGACTGATGAAATGAAAAGAACACGAAATTCTTGTAGTTTTATTTGTGAATACCGAATTTTCTCAATACCAAACTTTTTTTGCTTATCGCCACACCGAACTGTCAAAGATAAAGCCAAAAGCTTCAATCTCGGAAGCCATTTAGGGACTCATTTTGACGGTTGATTTATAACAGAATACGAACAAATTCTAAGTAACGGTGTCTATTCAATTAAACTTTCTTCTTCATTTAACATTTTTAAGTCAAGCACTGATACCGTATTTCCTCTATTAAGCCCCCTCCCTGTAATAAGCCCCCTCTCTTTGTTCAGACCTTTATAGTTGGAAATCAATTTGCTCAAAATGTCATAAACCTCACTCTCTCAGCCTGTCAAATCCTGTTATAAACTTGCCTCATTGTATTTTAGATATTTTTTTTGTTTTATAGACAGTACAATGAAAGTTGAGTAAATCAATAATAATATTTTCTCAAATTTTGTTGCTTGTGACAAGTCAGGCAAAAATCGAATTTTTGAATTTTTTTTAAACTTAGTCATTTTATTTTATTTTAATAAAATATTACAATTTTTAAAAAATAATTTCTTAAAAGATTATTTAAAAAAATATTTTTTACAAAACATTTAAGATAAATCACCAAGCTGTGAAAAGTGAACATGCACCCAGGTTGGGAAATGAAGTAGTCGAAAAGGGATTACATTAATTGAGTTTGAGTCAGATTTTTCAAATTCAACATTTGAGTTACATCTAGTATAGGTTAAATTTTTAAAGCCTGGTTTCCATAAGATCATCTCGATCATCCCAATCACCTGAATTCATCCAATCAGATTGGGTTATTTGAGATATATCTAGTCTGATTAGAGAGATTTGAGTGATTAGGGTAATTGAGAAGTTATAGCATGTAAGCCAAGTGGAGAACTCTTGTACAATATGTTTTAGTGCCACCAGAATTGATACATGTACGAAGTTCATGAATTCTACCAAAAACTGTTTTGCACCTTTTGGTCAATTTTAAGACTTAGAATTTTTTAACCTCTAAATTGTAAATTTCGTTATAGTTGGTGTGATGTCAAAACAACTTTGCTGACTAAATAAATGTAGATGAAATGGTTGATTATTAAGCCTACATGGTTATTGGTGAGTTTGATCCATGTGATTATAAATGAATTTAATGTAATTTTAAATTGGTACTAAAATTCAGAATACCTTGTGGGTACCGTATGTCAATTTGTCTACCCCATTAAATGAAAACTTAAAGTGCAATATCAAAGACTTGCTTTACTTTGTAAACTACACAAGGTAAAATATGTCAATGGAAATACAGAAATTGTTGAAATGTACTACAACAGTACAGTATGCAATAAAACAAAAAAACTTGTCCTGCTCTTCACATGCAGAACATAATGCTACAAACATACAGAAGTGGGCTGCTGACTTCATTAACTCCAAAATGATAAATGGGCTGCTCTTCGTTCAAGGATTCTTGCTAAACCACTAATATTTATTCATTATTATCCAAGTGAACACTGTGGCCTTTCAGTTAATATTCAGCTTCTGGTTAATATAGACCTAATGGTCAATATTTTACCACAAATTAATAATAATGTTTATTGAGAATGGTTTCAATCACCATAAGGTGCTTTTCATGAAAGTTACTTTCTTAACAATATTGTTTTTGTTGGTATTTACTTTTGGTCATAATGTTCAACCTTTGGCTCATCTGTAATAATATTCTGTAACAAATGGTTATTATTAAAATTACAAACAAGTGTTGCGTGTTTCATTTAATAACCTTACATTAGTCAAGTATGGTTTTAGTACATAACAGATGTGTAAATAGTAAACAAAGCTTTATTTGTCTTATTGCTACACAACAATTCCATATTGTACAAAATATATGTCATGCTTTCATAATTGGGGTACAAATTTCAAAATGTTTGTCTCCAAGGATGTCAATTTGGCTAACCTATTAATTTGTAGGTTTTTTAATTAAAATTAATATTCCAAAATTTATTTTGAACTAGTACATGTATGTAGTTAAACTAAATAAAAGGGATTGTCAATGAATGTTTGATGCTTGTTAACTTGTATGGTTATAAACTTAATTGTTATTTTTCTCTAAATATAGTTGTGCAGTAAATAAAATGTAATAGCTTATGGGTATTGTGGCATATAACAATTATATTTATACCAAAAAAAATTACCTTTATCAAGCTTCAACCTTTCTATACACAAGCACAATTTGGATAAATCAAAATGGAAAAAGTATTACTTGTCAAAAAGTATAAATACACTTATAAATTTAACCTGTACTGGCCACAATTGACAGTACTGAAAATGATGGCAGCGGTATATTTAACCACAATGTTTTGCAACCTCAAATCAGCTCAAATAACAACTACTGTAAACATTGTTTATCATGCTAACAGTCAATTGGTTTTGTCTACTTATTAATTTCACTCTGGCTAACGATTTACTCATCAAAGAGGAGAGCTTGCAAAAACCTGGCCATAAAAATGGGTAAATAAATAGCTGCCACAAAATATAATTTTCTACAATTGTGTATACAGTATTAGAAGAATTCTTTTCTGTATGCAAAGTAATTTTTATTGTAGATATTATTGTAGATATGATAAAATTAGCAATGAAAACAATAATATAATGACTTGGGTTGATCAAGAAAGTTGTGTTTGTTTTAATTTGATTACAAAAATCAAACTTATAAATTGATTGATTAGTACCAACAAACTGACTTCCACGAATCATGCATATGATTGATTTTATTGAATGATTACTATTAGGTGCACTCCCCTTGACTCAGAATAGTCACACTATGCCAATGACTTGGTGTGCATAGTGTGACTATGAGTCAAGGGGAGTGCACCTAATAGTCTATTGCCTCCTCACATTGAACAACTCAAAATTCCGTGGAAGTTATGCCCCCTGCACTTGGTGTACAATCATAGATATACCGTACAATTAAAGGTTGATTTAAACTGAATGAAACACTACCCTGTAGATCGAAATATGATTTGTAATACTCTTACGCAATTCCATTTTCCAACTTTATTGCGCACTTCCTTGGACCGAAAACAGTGAATCTAGACATACTGTTCTCTATTCAGTATAAAGTTGCAATATTGCTGTAAGTGGTGACGGAATGAGCATGAACAAACAATGTTGTGCCTGATTTTTACATCGGTCAAAGGCTGAAAACCATAAAAGCACTGTTACAACCATAAAAGCAATGTTACAATGAGTCGTGTTATGTGTAGTTGAGCTTGCGTCGAGTCACGACCCGTTGAGTTAAGTTGGGTTGAATTAAATGAGCAATATAATGGTGGCCAGCTAACTTACCTTAAAACGCCATCTAGACAATATCGACAGAACTGATGACCACAATCACGAACTTGCACAGGATCTTTTACTACTTCAAGACAAACGGCACATTCGAACATACTTCGTACAAATTCTTGTTGTATAAACCATTTCAGAGGATAACCGGTATCTTCAGGAACAGCCATTGCATTAAACTGTCGCGACGTTTGAGTTTTACTTTCAGATCTTTCCGTACTAAAATATGAGAAATGTGAGACGGAAGCCGGAAGTCCGGAAGGTCAGCGAGAGAACGAAAGTGGTCCAGGCCACTCTGTTCGGGAATATTAAATCGATAAACAAACAAGACGCCCGCTAGGCGTGAACTCGGGCTACTGTGGGCTGGCGCCTTGCAAATTAATATAACAACAGCAGTGCTGTTTGGAGTTAATGGTTGAATTTGATGCAACTTTCAGTCAATTGACTGTGAGTATACTGGTGTACCAAAACATTGATTTGGCAGCCATACCGGTCTGCCAAAACATTGAAATGGTGGTGAATCAGCCATATTGGTGTACCAAAACAATGAAATAGTGGCAATACTGGTGTACCAAAACATCTGAATGGTGTCCATAATGGTGTACCAAAACAATGAAATAGTGTGGCCATACCGGTGTACCAAAACAATTAAATGGTGGCCATATTGGTGTACCAAAACAATGAAATAGTGTGGCCATACTGGTCTACCAAAACAACGAAATAGTGGCCATACTGGTGTACCAAAACAATGAAATAGCAGCCATACTGGTGTACCAAAACAATGAAATAGTGGCCATATTGGTGTACCAAAACAATGAAATGGTGGCCATATTGGGGCCATACTGGTGTACCAAAACAGTGAAATGGTGGCCATATTGGTGTACGAAAACAATGAAATAGTGGCCATATTGGTGTACCAAAACAATGAAATGGCAGCCATACTGGTGTACTTAAACATTGAAATGGTGGCTATATTGGTGTACCCAAACAATAATACACACTTGATGAAAGTAATGTATAAACTGTTGAATAACATCGACTTTTATTTGCAAGACATCAGTACAATAAATCAATAATAAACAATACAAGCAAAAATGAAGCAAACCACAAATATTAATACAGTTTAAACCTCAATACATTTAAGTTACATACAGCATTCACAGACACAATTCAGTTCGGCTAAATGTCAACCTCGAATCGATGAAGATGTAAAACATAGCATGTTTACCTTTCACTTGCAAGTTGGCTTTATCAACTTTCTTTGTTCTTTGATTTGCAGCACTTGAGCAACATTCTTCAATAACACATATGTATAAAATTGATCGAGAACACATTGATCGAGAGTTGATCGATTTGAGTACTACACCGTTTCAGCGTACGGTTATCGAGATCGCCGACCAACCCAGGTCTACTATGATCTACTGTAAGCATTGTGAGCGTGTTTATCATTAAAAAACAAATTCACTTCGAACAACACAACCAAAGGCGTCAGAAGAAAAAACTCGCTACTCCTGCATGAAAATCCGCCATGATGAAACATCAGCATTTGAGCTGTGACGTCATGCCTGCAGTTTCGCAAAGCCTGTTGGGGCAATATCGCGACCCCAAAAAAACAAAAAAATAAATAAAAAAAATAACACGACCGAAACCTAGACTCGGCTACCTGCGGTAGCCCGAGTAACTAGGAGTTCTTTATATCAGAATGACAGAAGTGAAATGCTGCCTGACGACTGACACAGGAGCAGTGGATACGAGCTTGCCCGTAGAAATGTTCAGGATTAGGCCAGCAGAATGATGCAAGAAATTTTCTATAGCATGGCCGATCAAATAAATACATGCAGAATATAAACCACGTAATATTAAAATAACATACGGTAATCATATGGCGCGTTTATAATGTCAAAATTCAATGTGACCATTTGAACGCCATACATCTAATTCGAACAACATTCACTTGAAACGAGCAAGCCTCGCGACTATAATTTTTCCATTCAAGCGACACGTTTGCCTAATCGAACTTTCACGTTTTGTAATATTTGCGGCTGACTAATCGAGCGGTCATATTTCAAATCGAACTAACGAACGGGAATGCGGGATCAACGTTGTCAAAAACATTGAGGTTAATTATTGAGACGCTGTATTCTCATAATTCGTTACAGCATAATTTTATGTTTATAAAGCAATCTTAATTCACCATCTATTCATCTATTGCTCCACATGCGTCGAACGCATTTATATACATGTAATAAAGTACTGGAGCCGTCGAGGACGATTACAAACAAGGTAGAAGCCCGTTTAGCCGAATAATTAAACGATCTTAACCGACTTTCAGTAGACAAAACCTATAGTGCTGAATTCGGCAGATTCAAACGATGGTTCCGATATAGAATTCATGTAAATCGTACCAACTGAACAGAAATATATAGGTTTTGAAACACATTTCCAAATCTTCATGGATAAACTCACAAATATTTACTAAATAAGACGCCTGCTTAGGCGTTCACTCGGGCTACTGATATTAAAGCGCTAGCGATTGCTGGAACCTTGGCATACCCGTGTACAGAACAGCGCGCGTATAATAAAGCGTTTGGTAATGATATAAGTTTTGGACGCAATGTAGTTATGCAATGTAGAACCGCACTGAGACCTTGAAAGCTGTTGATTGTACGGTGAGACGTCCTTTTAATTTTCAATTTGCGAGTATTAAATGACAAATCGAAGTATCGAACGATCGATTTAAAAGCGTTCGCTGATGCATGTATTTGCCTTTGGCCAAAGTGTTGGTAGGTTTTCCAAGTAAGTTGCTTATATGGTTGATCAGCGATGCGCTTGACACAACCACAGAATAGGCATGACTTCATCGACCAATTTCAGTCGAAGTGATCGCAGATTCGAAGCGTAAGCAAAGTTTGAACGAATACTAACGCATTTTCAGCGTACGATTATGGAGATCGCGAACCAACCCATGTCTACTATAGTCTATTGTAAACATTGTGAGCGTGTTTATCATTAAAACACAAATTCACTTCGAACAACACAACCAAAGGCGTCAGGAGAAGAAAAAACTCGTCACTCCTGCTTAAAAATCCGCCATGAGAAGTCAGCAGCATTTGAGCAGTGACGTCATAACTCCCGTCTACCGACACAAAAAAAAATTTAAAAAAAATAACAGAGCCGAAACCTAGACTCGTCCGACCACAGTCGCCCGAGTAATTAGGAAGTTTTTACTCGGGCTACCCTATGGTTCCGTTTCTGTGTTTTATTTGGGTTTGGGTTTTTTTATTTTTCGGTGTCACGAAATTGCAAAATTGCGCAATATGTAATACGATACTCTCGCAACATTTTTTTTTATTATTTACAAACATAAATACAGACATTGAGACAACAGGCTGGGCAACCGCAACAGCTAATGCCAATTACTGCGACCCCGAAACAGAAACACTTTACGAATTACAAAGTCTAAACAATACAGTGTACATGGATAAACAAAACATAGGCGACACAGCACACATAGTCTAATAACAACACGATGGTAGGATGTTCGTAAGATTCCGCGCTGAATTACATTTAACACACACACACTTTTCCAAGTGCGTGGATCTTCTACGTTATAGGTATTTTGCAATGCTAATAGTTAGTAGTTAAATAGGGATTTCTTAAATTCTGTAAAAGTTCTGTTTTTTGATGTTATAGATTTAGGTAGTATATTCCAGGTTATTCCAGGTAGTATATCCCACGGACGCCTGGGCTGAACTATTGGTTGAGTCACCCCTTTTAGCCGAAACCGAACGTCAAACGTCAAATATGTTTTCCCCAAAAGCTAGGAGGTATTGAAACCAGATTTCTGATTAAGGTTAGGCTTTTTGTTGTGGTTAAGATATCGAAAAGATTGCTAAAATCTTGACACTCACTGGAGCTCGACGACAAATTTGGAAAAAAACAAATTTAATCAACGACATATTTTGTAAAAACCGCGAAAGGACTGGACGGGTCCTTTTGAGTCATCGAGATTGAGTCATCCCTTTTAACCTCGACCTTGCCGTTCGCCTTACCACAGAGAATTGCAGGTTTTTGGTAAATACTTCGTACAAATTCTGGTGGTATAAACCATTTCAGAGGATAATTAACCAGTATCTTCAGGAACAGCCATGTTGTAACACACACAGCTCTTGTCGCCGTCACCGTGTTTGAACTTCAGATGTTCTCCGTAAATATGAGAAATTGTGTGAGACGAAGGCGGGAGGGGAGAGAAAATGAAAGTACAAAATTATTCCACTCCTGTACTTGAAATGCAAGCAAATTAATATGCCCCCTATGATCATAATTCGTGAATTTCTTTCTTTGAAATGCAAATCTGGTCACGGCTACATGAACAACTCTTCCAATCTGTTGTTTGAAAAGCTGAGTGAGGTAACATTACACAATGTTGCACATCCGTGCATTACATATATTTTACGATATTTAGAAAAGCCTATATATGGAAAAAGAAAAAGTAGCGTTCCACAAAATGTTTTGAACGAAATACTGACGTTATACAAGGAAGACTTGTCACTGATTTTTCAGCATGAATAATGACTTATTCATGAAACAAAATAAAAAAATATAAAGCACTTAATATACTGCGAAAATGTCTGAAATATAAGTATGAGGTGACCAATCAAATTTCCAGGTGCAGACCACTCACGGATTGTGTAATTAATTGATAAAATGCTTCGAAGCAACAGGTTGTTGGTGTTGGTGTTGATGTTGCATGTTGTGGTGTTGATGTTGTGGGTGTTGTTGTCGAGCATGTATAGAACACACTTTGATATTTGTTATCAGAAACTTTCGTAGAATTCTTTTTAAACTAACTTATATGGGAAACAAAAAACAAAAGTTTGAAAAAGTGACCCATTGAGGTGAAAATCCGTGGCCTGACCATGTTCCTTCCTGTTGTTTTTAACATAGCTTTTTAGAGTTTTATTCCCGTCTATAAATACCTTACTTGTTTTTGTTTTTTGTTTCTGTTTTAAATTTTTGTTTAAGTAATTTTTTTTGTTTTGTTTTTTTCTTTTTCGTTTGTTTGATATTGTCTCTATTTTTGAGGGATCACAGTAATTGGCGTCAAGTTGTTGTGTAACCCCGTCTTGTACTATTCACAATACTCAGAAATGAAGCGCGAAGCCAGAGAAGGCTAAGTAACGCATAATAAATAGACAGGATATGTTCACATGAGAGATAAGGGCCCAGCACTTTCTCCTGACTCACTCTCGTATCAACGCTGAGGAGAAAGGTGGAATAGCCAACCCCACCCACCCTGGAAATTCGTGTGTAAAAATTTGAGTTCCACTTCCTTCTAAGGTGCTTGAGCAATAGACAGTGAACTCTATATAAGGACTGGAACGATACCTACAAACCATGCCGTCATGGAGGCTGACATGCAGGGCATCCCCAGTCCTTTATATGCAAGAAAATCTTTATTTTTTAGGTTATATTTTGTTATGAACCAATTACAAAGAAATGCAAACATGCTACAGTAATAGATATTTCTTCTAAAGTCTTTTAGCAGCAAAAACGTAGCTTGAATATTTGACAAAAAACACAATTTGAGTCCGAAACCGCGCGGATCTCTTGATTTTTTGTATAGCAGCTCCAAGTGTCGAGGTATCAAAAGTCAAGAAAAAAGTCTATGAACTATCTTGAATCAAATAAAGATAGCATTAATAAAGTCCTTTAAAGCCTGCTGAAATCCAGTGGCTATAATCTGTCGAGCATATGGATGCTGACATGATGAATAAAAACCATAAATATTAAATTTTCTGAACAGTCAAAAAATCAAACAAAACACAGAAAATACGAACCGACAGTGTTTTAAAGTGCCAATAACCCCGAAAACTTTTTCTCGCAAATCTAAGAGCCCTTATTGAGTGGATTAGACCAGTTAATAAATTATTGGTATTGGACGTTTCGTTGATCTTCTGTAGACGACCAAAGTTGCATCTGCATGTCCCATGGAGGAGAAGGAAAAGGAATGGGTATACTCCTGGTGTTACGTCAGACAAGTCAAACAAGGAACTCCTTTGAGCTCTGTCTGGTGAATACATATAATTTTTTGGGTTGAAAATTCATTTTCCCAACTAACTCAATGTAAAAATTCTATGCATTCAGCAGACAGAGCTCAAATGAGTTCCTTGTTTGACTTGTCTGACGTCACAGGAATATACCCATTCCCTTTCCTTCTCCGCCATGGGACATGCATATGCCAATTTTTGCAACTTTGGTGGTCTACAGAAGACCAAAGAAATGTCCAATACCAATAATTTATTCAGTGGACTAATCCACTCAATAAGGGCTTTTAGATTTGCGAAAGAAATTTGGGGTTAGTGGCACTTTAAAGGCATCAAAGGTAAAAAATATATGTGGTCTTATATTGATTCAAAAGGTATGAGGAGATTATTCATAAGAGCAAAGGCACAGCTTGACAGGGTTGCAAGAATTCATAAAATATTCATAAAATAAAGGCGAATAAATACTAAATAAAACCTGAATTTTCGTCAGGAGCTTCCATCAATCCAAGTAAAGTTTTGCTTTTGTTTGGCAATATATTTCCTCCTCCAATCTATTTTTGCCAGCAAACATACCTCAGACAGAAAGGACAATGATTATAATACATACTGGCTTCGTTATATTAATTCTAAAGAAGTTCAACTACAAAAAATTAAAAAATTCTCGCTGGGCCATTGTTCTGTTTCCTACCACTCCTTGGACGTTGGTCAGACGTTCATGCGTTGCCCCCAGCAGCCGGAAGTTTGGCTTCATGCAATCATAGGGCCGACCTTATGGAGGTATCGTTCCAGTCTTTATATAGAGTTCACTGGCAATAGACGAGTTTCAGGGTGTTGCGCGCGCATCATTTTTTAAAGACTGGCAAGCTCCACTCAAAGTAAACATACTGTTTAAAATAAACAAAGCATAGATACAGTTTCTGAATGTTTAACACTGTTATTCTGCTGTTGTTGACTCGCTAGCAAGTCTGTTTGCCATTGCTTATTTTGTGGGGAGGCCGCCAATTCCATTGCAAAATTATGCACGCACCAAACCCTGAAATTCGCCTATTTCCCCCATATCTTAAACAACAATGAATGCGAGTGAGAGTGTTGTGAAATAGAATACTTTTCTTTTTGGCGAAGTTTAATAAATAAATAAATTCCTAGGTTAGGCTTTGGGTAAGGCTTACATAAAGTATCTGGGTTATGTTGGACATGAATTTATAACCAGGTGCTTAACTGGATCTGAAATAGCCATCGTCCAATTTTTGAAACATTGGGTGCAAGCTGTAGACCGCGTTAGCCTGAAAACGAGTATGTGACGTCATTTCAGCAATTATATATCGGTCTTTACACCGGAAATTATTTGTCACAGCACCGATATGGAAAAATATCACCAACAAAACATGAATTTTTTATTTAAAATTTGTTTTTTTTACGGTACTTATCCTTGGAAGCGAGCAATTGGAATCTTAAAAAATATGACTGTAATTTATGGTTCTATATCAGCAGTTATACACACAGTGTCATCTTTAATATATTTACGAGTTTTTAGAGTTGCGTGAGAAACGAACTTTGGAAAACCGCGTCCTTGGTTTTCCTTATCTTTAGGTCTCTTAAATTCGTCTTGACCAGCTGGAGTCGTCGTCATCACAATGTTCTTTCCCTCTTGCTCGTTATCTTGTTGATCAGTTAAAGTAAAGGTATACTTTTTCTTGAATGGCCACGACAGAATTGCATCATGGTCGCTTTTTATCAGACAGAGGAAGACTCCCATATGAACTTTGGATGCTTCTCTTGTTTCGTTCAAATCAACCCTCATCTTTATTTTGTATCCAAGTGGTGATGTAAGAAAAGGATCGCCGTAAATTGTACCCAATGTATTACTATCTTTTGCTTCAGATAACTTTCTGTTAAAGTCACTTATAATCACTGCTGATGTTTGACTTACCTATATAATTTACAAATCAGTAAACTCGAATAAGATGAAGATCGAACTTAACACCTAACATTTTGGTGAAGAAATTAAATTTTCATCGAAAATTTTTGTGCAAATGTTAATAAATTAAAATTTTGAGCTATAGGCAGCAATAAAATCTGCAATTTTCCAATGCAAAAGACAAGAATGTTGAAAGGGAAGAATTGCCTACCGAACATATCAATTACAAAAATGGTGATGTGAGCATACCCTTTGATTCAATATTACTCCCGCATTTCATATTCTATCCCACGTTTTACGTTTTATACATTGCACTTTTCTTTATACGGTTGTCAATTACGAATTCTGATTTACAGACGCGAGCCGAGTACTTAAGAACTGGCCGATACATTAGATTACAAATACAAACTGTTTTAGCTGTGAAAATCAAACGAAAAGTTTATGTAAATTAGGACGATTGTGTTATCGATTTACAGATATACAGGGTGTATCAAAAAAAAGGCTACCCTTAGAAAATATAATTAACATTCTTTTCAAATAACCTATTGTACATTGACAGCCCTGGACACCTCTGAAGTCACGGATGCGTAAAAAACAAATGGTCGTATACACCTGGGAAATTACGATAACTTCTAAACGTATGAAGGAGCATAACTGAAATAAAAATGTTAATTATATTCATATCAGTTCGATTAAAAATGGTTCAACTGACCACAGGGCTGTCAATATACAATAGGTTATTTGAAAAGAATGTTAATTATATTTTCTAAGGGTAGCCTTTTTTTTGATACACCCTGTAGATCGTTTTCATCTGACGTCAACGGTGGCCATATTGGTGTGCCGAAACAATGAAATGGCGGCCATATTGGTGTACCATCTTTATCCTATGGGAATTTAGCTCTATTCTTATTCAAAAATTTCGTATTGTTTCACCACCCCAATGGGGCCACCGATCACGTGAGTGAAAACGATCCATTGATTAAATATTGATTTCCTTTGAATTTTCGTCATGAATTTTTAATGTTTTTAAGATATATTTTAAAGTCACCAACTGAACATTAATTTCTTTTGATTTTTTCATAAATTATTAAGAAGTATAAATAAATATAAGCTCATGGACGTATTTAAATAGCGTTTATTGACATCACTCCAGGCATGTAGCCAGGATTCTGAAAGGGGGGGAGCCGAAGTCAAAATAAATTTTTAGGGGGGTCCGGAGGCATGCTCCCCCGAGAAATTTTGAAATCGGAAGTCGCTGAAATGCCATTTCCTGGCTTTTGGAGGAAGATTTTACAGACTCTAAAGGTTAAAAAACGTCATATAAAATACTCAAAACATGCAAATGTCACATAGATACTCAAAATGCATACACTCAGTAGATTGAATACACTGTTTACAGTTTATTTCCTGACACAATGGCATATTGCATCAGTTTTGTAGTTACATGTCTGTTGTTTTATATCAAAAGGGGGGGAGCCGCGGCTCCCACGGCTCCCCCCCCCTGGCTACGTCCCTGCATCACTCACATGTAACTTGGCAGAAAAACGCAACATTTGTCATCAAAACAATCTTTACTCCAAAGTATTGACAAGAGAAGTATATAATTCCGAAAACAACAAACCAATAGTGATTTAGAACTGTTAAAACTGTTAGGCTCAGCGGGCTAAGATATATTTTAGCGGGGCACGCTGGATTTTTCATTTTAGCCCGCAAAATACACCACAATGCCTGATAAAATTATTATGACTTTTTTTCAAAATTGAATTCCTGGGCCTTGCAGAACAATGTTTGTAATACTTACTTTAACTGCAGCAATCTTCTGTGTTAATTTGTCTATGTCTTTTTGATGCTATAAGGATAAAAAAGAAAAACCACCGAATGCAAGAGTACGGAACATAAATTGATTAGAATATTATTGTAATGTTAATAATGGTGTTATCATGCCGGATTAGCCTGAACAACATTGTACAGTATTAAGATCAGTAATGATGGCTGAGCATTAGCGCATTACTATAATTATAGCCATCCTGCTATTATCATGGCTGAACAAAATTGTTAGAGAACTGAAAATGAGTAAGTACCTGATCCTTCAATCTTGATATTTCTAAAGTTGACAATTCCAAGTGATCTTTCATTTCTTGGTTAAGATGTTCCTCCATTTCACGACGTTCACACTTCAAAGAACAAAATACGTTGACGGTACCGAAAAAGATGGCTGCGGTACATTTAACCACAATGCTTTGCAACCTCAAACCAGCTCAAATAACAATGGATTAAGTACGCAAGAACTTCATTCCTACCAAAGTTGATCGTTTTAAAACCATATCTTCCAATAATTCTGAAATAAACAATATTTACTGCAGGCAAAGGATTGTGGTTAAATGTACAAGTTGCCATCTTTTTCGGTACGGTCAATTGTTGTCAAAGATTTGAAACAACGAGGACATTAATAATGATTTAAAGCACTCGGAATGCAGTAGTTCCAAGTGCAATTTCTTTTTTGTTGAGCAAGAAATTGTGATTTACTGATTTCTTCTGATGATTATATAATTTCTTTGCTGAGATCAAACAGTAGTGAAGACTAACTTTTCCAGAGCCCAGAAATAGAATGAACTTTCCAAACATTACCTTATATTTACAGCCAATTTCCAAATGTTTGCAGTTGATGACAGTTTTGACGCAAACTTTTTCTAAGTGTTCTTCCATCTAAGAAAATCAAGAGTTATTTACCAAGACGTGTGCACTTGGACAAGATTGTTGGAGTGCTTTGCCCTTTTTTTGACGATTTCACTTGATGTTCCACAGACTTTATTTTTGCTATTTGGTGTGATAAAAAATTACATAATACTGGATATGGTGTAATGACATAATTTGGCACTCATGCAGTTACTAAGGCTGGGTCTCAATGCACTTATTCCTGCTGGAATGAAGAGGATCAAAGAATTCTACACCCTCTCGATCTTTCATATATCATGATTTACACACCAGTCATTCTTGTAACGTGTACAACACCTTATTACGTGGAATATCCCTCTTTGAACACTTGTTCTTGCATCCCACTGGTAAACAAGGACAGGTTTTGTAATGCTTCTAAAATATGATAATAGTAAAAATGTTGATTGCAAAAATGTTATTGTACTGGATATTTTGATAAAATATCACATCATTAGCATTGTTATTTTTGTAATTAATGCATCTGGTAACTTTAATATTCAAATATCAATGATTATTTTATATATATATATATATATATATATATATATATATCCATATATATATATATACATATATATATATATATATATATATATATATCCATATATATATATATATATATATATCCATATATATATGGATATCCATATATATATGGATTTCCACGATGCGTAAAATATTGCATCCTTTATATTGCACAATGTTTTTATTCTTTTTTTAACTTTCTATTGTGCAAATTGAATAGCCTGAGAAAAACAATGGGAAATCACACCCTATCTTGGAGGTGGGTGGGAGGATGGGGTTACAAAAGGCTCAAAAACCGGTATACTCTCTTGCAGACAAACTTGACCTTAACACAGATACTCTTTCTTTATTTAAATCAGTTATGCTTAAGTATTATTTTTTATCGTTGGTAACTTCTTATAACTGTGAAGACCCTCGCATGTTTAAAACAATTTGTCTCAAATGCAACTCTGTTCGGAGTCTCACTGACCCAATTTCTTGTTGTATGTAATTATGTAATACTTATAATGTGCTGTAATTTTATTGTTCATAGTTATCTCTCTATATCCTTTGTATGTTTAGGGCCCACAGTAATTGGCTAACGCTGTTGTGGTTCCCCTGCCATTGTTAAACCTGCTGTTATTTATATGTTTATTTCTATGTATGTTACATATGGCGAAGTTAATAAAATAAATTGTTATATACCAAAGACTTTCGTTTGCCAAAGATGAAATCCTATTGGTCAAATCATGGTCACGTGTTGTTCAACAAACTCAATGTTTCTTTCTGCCGAGGGAAACATTGCACTGTTTCCCTCTGACGTCAACAACGAAGAAGGAAACAGTGCAATGTTTCCCTCTGACGTCAGCTTTAATCATGCGTTGTTCACGTGAAATTACACAATGATTATTGCATCAGATCAAGAACTTTGGACTTTTCGGAACATATTGAAAACAAGAGCTGTTTCGAGCTTGTTTCGTACGAAATAGTCCATTTTCCAAAGGAAAGAATATCTATACATATCTTCATAGAAGGTCTGAAGAAAACCTGGATAAACTTAAAGCTGTTCTTTGTACTTGTTGAGTCTGGTGTATTAATGTTTAGCTGAATTGAAATTACCAGGATAAAGTCAGTGTTTTGGTAAGTCTTTTTTCGAGTCAACTTGGTATTTTGTGTTTTAAAAGTCTTTGGTATATAACAAAACGCTTGTTGACTTTTGCCTCGAGAAACATCGAGTTTTACGGTCCCTCAGGCTTCAATGTCACCCTCGGGCTAAAGCCCTCGGGTGACATTGAAGCCTTCGGGTCCGTAAAACTCGATGTTTCCCTCGGCGCCAGTCAACAAGTGTATAATAAATAAATAAATAAAATATACCGATAATACCAGCGTAATTGTAGCGGTATACCAACCATGCTGTCAAATAAGTAATGAGGTACAAGCTTGTACCTCGTACATTTGATCGCATGTATATAATATGCATAGGAAAGCAATATATGGGTGGAAGAGTGCAATTTTCTCTTTTATGGCTACAGTACAAGTTACTAATTCTGGATCTACTTTGTGTAAGAAATCCCCAAAACATAAGAACTTACAAGTTTGTCCTTGAACACATGTCCGTCATTGCAATGTCGACAAACAACAGTTCTATGTTCACATACTGCAAGATGGAGGTTGAAGTTTCTGCGACTTACTTCCACGTTGCAACCCACGTTGCTGCAGCTTAGAATGAAAAATGGACACATTCCAGTGTGTTCCTATAACATAAAAAGAGTGACAGTGAGATCTTAGACGAATCTTGCATGAAGCGATATAATTTTGATTTTAAAATTGTAATTACCGTATACAATTGTTGTTTTTATTGTATCAATTTACCTTCAGAAGAGATGACAGCTGTCCATTCCATTCACACCCAGTGTTTGGACAATTTACAACCTGGTTATCGATTGCTCTTCTTGCGGCATTATCAGTGAAGACCTAATATTAGACAGAGTATTATTAATGCTTTTAAGCATTAAAAAGCCCTTAAATAAACCATAGGGGAAAATGCTGGAACAAGAGAGTTCACTGTCCTCCTGTATCAACAAAACTTATAGGTGTAGTAAATACTATTATTAGTTTCAAACGGTTTTCAGATGGTACTTTCTCTTGTCTGCAGCATATAGAAAATGCTCTCGTCTATAGCAACAATTGCAAAAGGTTAAAAAAATTGACAGAGAGGACAAGATAATTGTGCGGTTGTTGTTAAGATGACATTAACTATATAGAGGATTGGCTTTTTAAATACTCACCATCTCTTCTGAAATATCTTTTAGACAAGAAGGACATCGTGGTTGTGGCTGCGACCTATTAATTAGTTAATGTTATTAACAATTTCAGTTAGTTTGTATGGAGATTCTTTTGTGACTACGTAAACAGGATGCTAGTTTGCCAATTGAATTGGATGCTGATGCATCGGATTGACCATAAGATTGACTAAATAGTCAAATAAAGTAAAGGACTGAAATTCTTAATTCTTTCTTACACTAATCGAAAGCAACGAGAAGTTTGGTAAACAAGTAACCTATTTTATATATCGGGCTTTTGCTTAATTTTCCTCTTCTTTATATCCATAATGGTTATGCTTTTTCTTTTCTGTTGCATGACCCAGATTTGCTGCACGGCGATCAAGAGTATGGTGTTTGAAGAAAGTGTTTTTGTAACATCTACTGTTGCCTACATTGGACATTTATTATCAGACCACTTGTTTATTCCAATCATATTTTACATCAATTAATTGTTGTAACTGAACACCATGTTTCTTATTTATTAAGCTTTCGACCTAACGACTCGGACCCTCAAAGCAAATGCCATACAATGCACGTAAACGGATGCTGCACGTCACATGTAAAGCACACTTGGGAGTATGATTACTATATGAAATGAGAGATGCTCTTCACTTTTAGCTAGCAGCAAGCACTACTTCGGCTGAAGAATGAGATCGTGAATCTATTAAAGTTGTGATATATTACATAATACTTTGTAGTTTGGCAGAATAGTTTGACATTTTGTTATCATTCAGCATAGGGATAATTATTTTCACCATTGCCAATACACAAAAGAATATGTGACATATTTTCTTAGTCGCCATGTTAAATCTGATTTTTTGATAGGTTTGACAGCATAAAAATGTTTGATATTGCAAGGAAGAGAGGTTTACAAGTGTAAAACGGTACCGCGTCCGCCATTTTGAATTTTTTCGATTAAGAGCTCTGCACTCGGCGACGTGTCGGGCAACTAACGACAGAACCAAGCTCCAACCCAAGACCTAATATATGCATGGCGTACTGTACAATCAAATATCATAAAAACAAAACTTAGGCGAGGAAGTATATTTTAGCTCGTTTTGGACTTCGGTACTTTTTTGTTGTTTTGGTTTTGCTCGTAACGATGTCTTCAAAAACTGTTCGTAGTCTTCGTACAATGAAGTGGCGAACATAACATCTGTACCACAGATGTCGAAACACCCAGAATGAAAATTGTTTCACTGTTTATATTGGAATGTTTGTACAAGTTCAGTTCCAAATTATATAGGATCTTTGTTTTGAAATTATTCAGTAATGAAGACTGGCTGGCTGACATGCATCGTCTGCGAATAAACCGAGAATTACCAGTGTTAGGCCGCGATTACATGGGCAAATTTCAGCCCGGGCTGAGATTTCAGCCCGGCTACTGAGGTATGGAAAAGAGGAGAATGATTTGATTAAGAATCAAGTGTGTAAATCAGCCAAGTTGTCACAAACAAGCAGCTTAAAACAAACATATTTAGTTGTGTATTTCAAATAAACCATATTTATTACTTCTTTATCGCTTTTCACAATGCACTTTCTCTATTCCATACTTCGTATTTCTTATTCAAAACATTCACTCCCTCTTTTCCATCTTCCAGCAGCCGGGCTGAAATCTCAGCCCGGGCTGAAATTTCCCCATGTAATCGGCCCCTTAGAATGAAAACAGTTATTAAATATTTTTGTTTCAACTTTACTGTTTTTTTCACCGACTTCTGAAATTATACTAAAACAATTAGTCACCTCAATCTCGGTAATCTAGGTATATTTACCTTACCGCTTCGCAGCTAACTAAATACTACAAATATTTACCAATGTTGTCACCTTGACTTCGTTGACTATATTAAACTGTTAAATATATATATAGTCATGCATAATTCTCTGTCCAATAACTTTCAATTAATTACTTTAATAAGACAAGTAGTTACATTCACTCAACACTTCTGAATTACTAGTTTATTGTAAATAGAATGAACAAGTTAGAATTGTGTCAATGACTATGAAATCGCATCACTGCAAAATATAAAAAAGGAATTTACGATATGTAATATATGCGGTGTCCCTCTGCAGACTTACCTGAAAACACCATCTAGACAATGTCGACAGAACTGATGACCACAATCACGAACTTGCACAGGATCTTTCGCCACTTCAAGACAAACGGCACATTCGAACATACTTCGTACAAATTCTTGTTGTATAAACCATTTCAGAGGATAACCGGTATCTTCAGGAACAGCCATGTTCACACAGCTCTTGTCCTGATGTCACCGTTTCAGCTTCAGATGTTTCCGTAAATATGAGAAAATGTGCGAGACGAATGCGGAAGTCTGGAAGGATTAGGAAGAGAAAACGACCGTACAAAGCTGTTCCTAGACTGCGGAGCCGGCGTTTCGTTTGGGGCAGGTGGCGAAAGAAAGGAACACCTACTAACATCTAGCAACCGCAGCCGTTATACCTCGGCGTCTCTCAATCCTACTCATTTTGTGATTGGTTTTCTTAAACAAACAACCAGGTAGTATGGGATCTCGCGCTCTACAGATCCAAACGAAGCTTACTAAATTATGCCCTTCAGCCTTCCCACATGTTTCTTTGCGTTTTATTTTTAAATCTGGACGACTGTTGTCCAGCTTCTTTCCTTTCAATGACCAGATTCCCATGTTTCTGAGATCGCGTGATGTCAGCATGTTTTGGGGGCATTTAAATTTCATTTAAAAAATCTGCAAAGGACATACACATGCCGAAAGTAAAATTAGAAATAGCAAAAGATGCTTTTAATAGGCACGCTTAAGCAAGCACAACGCAAACGTCACGACGACGACCCAAGTACAATGGTATTTTTCAACCAAAACAAAACGTTGAAAAATTTGCAGCCCCAAGAGTAATCACAACAACGTCCTCGTTGCGCATACAACGTCAACTGAAGCGTTTTCACGTTTTCAAAACAACGTGGCAAGGAACAGGAAAAGTTGTTATTTGTTTAGGCGTTAATCTATTATATGTCATGATGTCGAAGCTATGGCTGCTTTTTAAAGGTCTTACAAAATACATAAAGCATACAATATACGATGTCCTGATCCATGGTTTCTTTTAAATGTAGTAACTTAATTGCCGTCGTCGTCCTAGCTTGCTTAAGGTCCCTACTATTCTGCTGCAGCAGCCTATAATAGACTTCCATACAAAATCAAAGAGAAATTCTCTTTAGATTAATTTGAGACTGCTGGTTAAGACTAAAGTTAACTTGTATGAACATTTATAATCTATTGCCATTGTAATCTTATTATTTTCATATATTTTGTTTGAATTATTGATGAATTATTAGTTAGTTTCAGAAATTGCAGCTTGATGTTAGTAATAATTGTCAGTTGTTTGCTGTACAAGCTGTGTTAGTTAGTAATACTCAGAAAGACTCTGAGCTCTAAGTTGTGGGTTCGAGTCCGGCCGCTTGGAGCTCAGAGTTTTTCTGAGTATTACTAACTAACACAGCTTATACAGCAAACAACTGACAATTATTGATGAATTATTGTTGGAAATTTATGCTGAAATTGCAGTATAAAATAGAGCTAATATAATTACATATATTTTGGTATTTTTTTAGGATTAAAACTGATAATGAAAGGCGCCTGCAGGTCTGGAAAAGAAATTTAGAACCCAAATAAAACAAGAAAAATCTAGAAATGAATAGGTGAGAAATATGGTTTGGTACGGTTTTCATTTTGATTTATCAGAATTCTAAAATTTAAATTTTTGAGTATTGTACTTTACACTATAAGTGTGGTGGTGTATTTCCGTTATTTCAAATTAAAACAATCCCTTCTTAAGTTGCACGCATCTGCAGAAAGTACCATCATGCATGTACAGAATGCACCATGCATACCTGCCTACGCAGAAAATACCATACTTGCATATGCAGAAAATACAATATTTGCATGCGCAGAAAGTAACATGATCATGCATGTGCAGAAGGTACCATGTTTTCATGTGCAGAAAGTACCATGATCATGCATGTGCAGAAAGTAACATGTTTGCATGTGCAGAATATTTGCATGTGCAGAAGGTATCATGTTTACATGTGCAGAAAGTACCATATTTGCATGTGCAGAAAGTACCATATTTTCATGTGCAGAAAGTGCCATCATACAGCACATGCACAAAAAGTACCATCGTACATGTAAGTACCATACCTGTAGATACACAGTTTAGAAATAAGAGTTTATCTTGACGTCAAAAAGTACTTGTTGCAACACCACAGATCACAACAATAAATTTAACAAAAAACATAAGATATAATTCTTATTGAAAGTTATGTTTTCTTACAATACTTATATTGTTGGAAGCGAGTAATAGGAATTAAAAAAGCGAATATAAATTATGGTTCTATATCAACTGTTATAAACACAGTGTCATCTTTAATATAATCACGAGTGTTTAGAGTTGCGTGCGAAACGAAATTTGCAAAACCGAATCCTTGGTTTTCCTTATTTTTAGGTCTCTTAAATTGGTCTTGACCATCTGGAGACACTGTCTTCACAATGTTCTTTCTCTCTTGCTCGTTATCTTGTTGATCAATTAAAGTAAATGTATACTTTTTCTTGAATGGCCACGACAGAATTGCATCGTATTCAGTTTTCATCAGATAGAGGAAGACTCCCATATGACCTTTGTATGCTTCTCTTGTTTCATTCAAATCGACCCCCATCTTTATTTTGTATCCAAGTGGTGATGTGAGAAAATGTTCGCCGTCAGTTCTACCCAATGTATTACTATCTTTGGCTTCAGATAACTTTCTGTTAAAGTCAGTTATAATCACTGCAGATGTAATGTGACTTACCTGTATAATTTAAAAATTACAATCGTTTAAAATGAAGATCAGACTTAACATCTGACATTTTGGTAAAGAAATTAAATTTTAACCAAGAAAAATTGGTGCAAATGATAAAAAAATCAAAATTTTAAGCTATCGACAGCAAGAAAACTTCCTAAAGCTCTAATGCATAAGACAAGAAAGTCAAAAGGAAAAATGTTGGTTCATTTGTCTTGTCTCGAAACAACACCAATCACAAATTCTTGGTTTTTGATGGCAAGAAATGCTAGAAAAACAGTCAATAAATATTTTCCTTCGCACATGCAGCTGCCTTACAGACACGGTTCTTCCCACTTTTAGCAGTTTCTTTTGTAGCCATTTTCTTCTAATATTTTCAAGGCACATTCTCGCAAAACTCTTTGCCAACGTCTAGAATCTTTTTGATTGACAGGTGCTTACGATTTTAATCTGAATGGGTTGCAAGCATGCATTCGCTGGCAAATAGTATACCTGCATGAAAAGTAACAATAGGCACCTGCAGGCGCTCCCTTCCTCCAAGCTCCAAATTATATTTCAAACACATGCAGAAGCTCGATATAACAAATGCTTTAATATTCCTCATCAATCACAATACGCAGCTGATGAAAGGACTAAGTAGCTATATATAGCTATGCAGCTCGCCGTACACGGTTGTGTTTTTTGGACTTCTTCATTTTTTTACAGCCTTCTGGTATATCGGCTATTTTTCAGATACTTTATGGCCTCCATTTCAGAGAATGTTGGAAACGGGGATAAGCTAGCTCCGCGAGCTTCTTCGCGACAAAAAACTCCGGTGATTGAGCATCCGAGGAAAAAATTGCCTGACAACCGCTCGGCGGTTCAGGAAAAAAAACGGAGACACAAGTCGTCTAAACAGGTCAAACACGCAAAGGCCTCAACAAGGAAACGAAGTAAGTCTAGAACTTATTCATCATCTAGTGATGAGTCCGTTTCTTCTTCAAGCTCCAGCTCTAGTGTTTCAGAGCTTTCGGAATTCTCGAGCAAGGATGTTTCGTTGTTGTCCCATCCCAACGGCAACGCCAACAATGAAACGACTATCTTGGTTTCTGAACAGGATTGTCGAATTTGCGGCTGAATTCGCTTTTCAGGGCCTCTCAAAATCTGAGAGAAAGCTTATGTTGAAAGACTCGCCAGTGCCCTTTCACAACGATTCACAGCCGAAAAAGGTGGACTCATTCGTGAAAAAATACCTGAAAAGAAAAGGTACAAATTTCAATCCTGCCATGGACCATCGCCAGCTAAACCTGACTGGCCGTATGTTAGATCCATTAGGGCCACTTTCCCAGTTATGGCAAACTGCTCTGACAGCCGAAACAGAGGGCACAGGCTTAGATCCTTCTCTTGTCGTTGAGTTTGCTCGCCGTACAATGTCTTTGGTCAGCAATGCTTCTCATTGTGCTCTGGTTGATCGCCGAAAAGGCTTGTGAGCGAAGGTTTCGCCTGATTGCTTAGACTTTGATCGAGGATACAGAGCTGTTCACCACTGGTTCATCCGACTTGTTCGGAAAAAAAGTTCAAAAAAGTCTTCCTAAAACAGCTAAAACTGTCAAAAGGGATGGATAGCTTGCTGCTTGGCGAGCGGGAGAAACCATGGCAACGTAAACAAACACAAGTCTTTTCGTCAACCATAGATAATGAAGGGGAATTGGATAGGAACTGCTTAAAATGATGTTACGAAACCGGAAACGACGTTTACAGAATTTTCTATGGTAATTATACGCTTATACGGGGTTAATGCACTTAACGGGTGGTCCCACATGGCTAAAATCAGACACTGCTGAACTTAATAAGTACAGCATATTACACTATTGTTTAATTTCAGCAGTAGAGGATCCTGGTCATGTGGGACCACCCGTTAGCACTTTATAAGTGTATAATTACCATAGCAAGTTGTGCATACATCGTTTCCGGTTTTGTAAGTTTCCCATCCAGTTCCCCTCCATTATCTATGCGTCAACAGTTCGGGAAAGGCCCGGGCTGCAATACCCGCACATGGGGGTGGGGTTTCCCAACGCAAAGGAAAACCCAGCTTTTTCCCGAAACTAAAAGGTATTTTGACAAATACATTTATAGTACATCCAATTTCAGTCCAAACGGGTGTTTCCAATCGTTTAAAAATCGATTTTCAGATAGTCGTCAATCCAACTTCTTTGGCAGGCCGTTTAGTGCACTTTCTGCCCCCCCTCGCAATTCTGCCTGAGCCACTGTTGGGTGGTATCTTGACCCATGGCATCAGATCACGCTCGACCCAGAAATCTTGAACACAATGCGAGGTTACAAACTCGAGTTCACCTCACTCCCCATGCAAAACAAAATCAGACAACCTCTACTGTTCTCACAAACAGACTCAAACAAAATAGACACCGAAATCGTTGCTCTTCTGGAAAAAGGAGCCTTGAGCGTTGTAAAGCCGGTTTCAGACCAGTTTGTAAGCAATTTGTTCTTGGTGCCGAAAAGAGACGGCAGTTCCCGACCAGTCATCACTGATCTAGCAACTATCAGACCAAAAGGGGGGGCACGCAAACTCTAGGAGCGTGCTCTTCCAAACAAACCGGAGGTACTTTCTGTGATCCTTCCGGATCGGTATCACAAAATATGCATCCTTCAGATCGATTTTGCCCAGCCAGTCTTGAAGGCTGAAGCTGTAGCAAATCGCGTAAGACGTGAATTCCCTCCGTTTTGAAATGATCGTATTGAAGGAATGCATTTAAATATTTTTCCCAGGCTGTTCACAAAAGTTATGAAACCGGTTGTTGCTCTTCTTCTGAAGGTTGGGAATTCGGTTGATAATTTACCAAGACGATCTTCTGTTTCTGAACCAGTCCAAGGACGGTCTGCGGAGATATGACCACAGCGCAATATCTGTTAGAGAATTTGGGTTTCGTCATAAACTTCAAGTTCCAATCCAACAGTTGGAGTTTCTCGGGTTCGTAGTAAACACTCGGGATATGACTCTGCTTCTGCCCGGTTGCAAGGTATAGTCGATAAAGGCGCATTGCTCAGATCTATTGGCGCATCCAGGAGTTTCAGCCAGGGAGTTATCTCAACTGATCGGCAAGTTGACCGCTTCTGTCCAAGCGATTTTCCCTGCCCCTCTGTATTACCGTCACCTCCAGCATCTAAAACACCAAGCCCTCGGCCAGCAGAACAAATACGATGCGACCATACCCCTGTCGAAAGAGGCCAAACAGGAGCTGAAATGGTGGTTAGCGCACTTAGATGCCTGGAACAGTCGTGCGCTTCTACAGCCCTCGCCCGATCTAGTAATTGAAACACGCTGTCCAATCGTGTTCTATTGCCCGTTGGATTAGATTAATCCTCGGTAGTGCTGGCATTGACACTATTATATTTAAAGGGCATTTTACGAGATCTGCGTCATCTTCGAAAGCCAGGGCAGGAGGGGTGTCTCTGGAGGAAGTCATCAGGATGGCTGACTGGGATCCTCCTCATTTACTCGTTTTTACTATCGGCCAACCTTTGACGATGTTTATGCTAGGGCCGTTTTGTCTGACCCCACGTAATGTATATGGGGTGGGAATATTTTCACTTGATGGGTTTTTCTTCTTAGCTTAAAACAAGCATTGTTATATCGAGCTTCTGTGTCGGTTTGAAATCTAATTCTCAAACTCATTAATAATTCATGAGGAATCAGTTAACCGCCCATAAATTAAGATATATAAGTTTTACCTCAAATTTCTCTTTAAATACTGATTTGTTTGAGAAGCTATATCATACACTTGAAAGCCGTTTATTATCTGATTTAAAGTGCACATGAAACGAAAATTAAGTTTGTCTTATTTGAAAGAACACTTAAAATGATAGAGTAACATCTTTTGCAGTTTTTCGTTTCCTTGCTTCGTTGTTGAGATATTTCAGTTTGTTTGAAATGTAAATTAAACAACTTGACGTCACATGTGCATAATGAGTTATCAGAGAAGGTTATATATCTTTGCTATTATCAAACCAAACTTAATTCGAAGGAAACACATGCTGACGTGCTTGCGTTTCTCTCACAACGCCAAACATAATAGCAAAGATATATAACCTTCTCTGATAACTCATTATGCACATTAGACTTGGATCAAGTCTGTCTCGAGAGGACGAGGTCTCTCTCCCTCTCCCCATTCTCCTCGCGCGCCGCGAAAGCGCTCGACTGCCTCGTCCCCTCGTCCCCTCGAGAGACAGACTTGATCCAAGTCTATATGCACATGTGACGTCAAGTTGTTTACTTTACATATCAAACAAACTGAAATATCTCAACAACGAAGCAAGGAAACGAAAAACTGAAAAACATGTTTTTTATCTATCATTTTAAGTGTTCTTTCAAATAAGGCAAACTTAATTTTCGTTTAAAACACCTCGAAGTGAGTTACAAAACTCGGCTATCGCCTCGTTTTTTCAACACACTTTCGGTGTTTTCAAATCAGATAATAAACGGCTTCTCGTGTATGATATATTACTTAAAGACTTTGCAAGGGCGCGAAGCGCCTGAAGTAAAGTCGAGATTATATGAGAACACAGAAGTGATATATAACATTCCCATCCTCCCATCCTCCCATCCTTTTTTACTATACGTTTGTTTTATTTCTATTTAGACTTTAGACAGTTGGTTCTTTGGATGGCAGTTGGTCGCTGTTTGCGATTGTTCTTGTCTATATGTATTAGACTAATATTTTACTATTTGTATATTATTCTTCTGTTTATGTACGTTTGCTGCCAATCTCGTTCCCAGAGCCTTCTCACGCGGGCCGTGCCCGTCGACCGAAAGCTCTGGGATAATCCATCGTCTCTTACCAAAATTTAGCTTCCGTCGCAACTGATCATGCGTGAGATTACGAAGCGCTTCTTCAGTGAAATATTTACATTTACTGCGGTTTTCAAGACTATTCGATGTTGTCGGTATCTTAGATTTATTTGTTTTGGCCTCGAAAAACGTTGATTTATTTAATGCTGCACTGAAGTATGCACTGCGAGAAACAAAAAGAGATGGTTTACGCACCAAAGAAAAGCAGTTCGAAACCCTGAAGACGATTGTTGTCGAACGAAAATACACCCTGTGTGTTCTTCCCACTGGTTATGGGAAATGGCTTATTTACCAGAGAATAATCTTGTCAAGAACTAAACAGCCTTTTAAACAGCAAGTAATCGACGGCTTTTGAATGGTATAGAGAGAAAGCGGCGAGTACTGTCGTAGCTGAAGTGGCACGGCGTATAATTATCTTGTCATTTGTGGAACAAGATGACTAGTAATTTCAGAACTACGCATCGTTGAAATATATTGTGTACGTATGTTGTTATATGTTGAATGAGCTTTCATTTGATGTAGAGTTCAAGATTATGCGTTTTATAAAACTTGTGATACTGTCCAAAATGTACCAAAACAACAGACGTTTTTCCATTTTTAAAATATTTCCCGTTTAACGACAAGCTTCCAATTTCTACCCCGAATAGAATTTTTCAATAACTTCTGTATGATATATATCTCAATGTTGTGCGTTAAATATTTCAAAAGAAATCTAAATTTCTGTAACACTTGTGAGAAGTCAATTTCCTGTTTATTTGTAATATTATTTCAAACAGTGGTTCGCACATTTTGGACATTTTAACAAGTTTAATAAAACGCAGAATTTTGAACGATACATCAAATGAAAGCTCCTTCAACACGTAACAACATACGTACACCATATACTTCAACGATATGTTGTTCTGAAATTACTAGCCATCTTGTTCCACAACTGACAAGATACCGCACCTCGGGCAACACGCCACTTCAGTACTCACCGCTTTCACTTTCGAAACCAGCATTAGCCTCGGAACGAGATTGCGTTTGCTAGGTTACTAAGCTATGACGTTTTATTTTAGTACTTAGTCCTTTCGATTCATTTGTGATTGACCAGGAATAAAGCATTGTTATATCTCACTTCTGTGTTCTCGTATAATCTCGACTTTACTTCAGGCGCTTCGCGCCCTTGCAAAATCTTCAATTTACGTATACCTCAGCGCTGGCTATACGCAGGCTATATACATCATTGTGCTTACTTTAACTGCAGCAAACTCCTGTCTTACCTTCTCTATGTCCTCCTCCACGATGCAATGCATCAGCTCCTGTCTTACTTCCTCTATATTCTCTTGAGTCTCTTGACCCACTGCGGCAATTTCCTGTCTCACTTTCTCTATTTCTTTTTGATGCACTGCAACAATCTCCTGTTTTACTTTCTCTATTTCTTTTTGATGCACTGCAACAATCTCCTGTTTTACTTTCTTTATGTCGTTTTGATGCACTGCAACAATCTCCTGTTTTACTTTCTTTATGTCGTTTTGATGCACTGCAGCAATCTCCTGTTTTACTTTCTCTATTTCTTTTTGATGCACTGCAGCAATCTCCTGTTTTACTTTCTCTATTTCTTTTTGATGCACTGCAACAATCTCCTGTTTTACTTTCTCTATTTCTTTTTGATGCACTGCAGCAATCTCCTGTTTTACTTTCTCTATTTCTTTTTGATGCACTGCAACAATCTCCTGTTTTACTTTCTCTATTTCTTTTTGATGCACTGCAGCAATCTCCTGTTTTACTTTCTCTATTTCTTTTTGATGCACTGCAACAATCTCCTGTTTTACTTTCTTTATGTCTTTTTGATGCTCTGCAGCAATCTCCTGTTTTACTTTCTCTATTTCTTTTTGATGCACTGCAACAATCTCCTGTTTTATTTTCTTTATGTCCTTTTGATGCTCTGCAGCAATCTCCTGTTTTACTTTCTTTATGTCTTTTTGATGCTCTGCAGCAATCTCCTGTTTTACTTTCTCTATTTCTTTTTGATGCACTGCAACAATCTCCTGTTTTATTTTCTTTATGTCCTTTTGATGCTCTGCAGCAATCTCCTGTTTTACTTTCTCTATTTATTTTTGATGCACTGCAACAATCTCCTGTTTTACTTTCTCTATTTCTTTTTGATGCACTGCAACAATCTCCTGTTTTACTTTCTCTATTTCTTTTTGATGCACTGCAACAATCTCCTGTTTTACTTTCTTTATGTCGTTTTGATGCACTGCAACAATCTCCTGTTTTACTTTCTTTATGTCGTTTTGATGCACTGCAGCAATCTCCTGTTTTACTTTCTCTATTTCTTTTTGATGCACTGCAGCAATCTCCTGTTTTACTTTCTCTATTTCTTTTTGATGCACTGCATCAATCTCCTGTTTTACTTTCTCTATTTCTTTTTGATGCACTGCAGCAATCTCCTGTTTTACTTTCTCTATTTCTTTTTGATGCACTGCAACAATCTCCTGTTTTACTTTCTCTATTTCTTTTTGATGCACTGCAGCAATCTCCTGTTTTACTTTCTCTATTTCTTTTTGATGCACTGCAACAATCTCCTGTTTTACTTTCTTTATGTCTTTTTGATGCTCTGCAGCAATCTCCTGTTTTACTTTCTCTATTTCTTTTTGATGCACTGCAACAATCTCCTGTTTTATTTTCTTTATGTCCTTTTGATGCTCTGCAGCAATCTCCTGTTTTACTTTCTCTATTTCTTTTTGATGCACTGCAGCAATCTCCTGTTTTACTTTCTCTATTTCTTTTTGATGCACTGCAACAATCTCCTGTTTTACTTTCTCTATTTCTTTTTGATGCACTGCAACAATCTCCTGTTTTACTTTCTCTATTTCTTTTTGATGCACTGCAACAATCTCCCGTTTTACTTTCTCTATTTCTTTTTGATGCACTGCAACAATCTCCTGTTTTACTTTCTTTATGTCGTTTTGATGCACTGCAACAATCTCCTGTTTTACTTTCTTTATGTCGTTTTGATGCACTGCAGCAATCTCCTGTTTTACTTTCTCTATTTCTTTTTGATGCACTGCAGCAATCTCCTGTTTTACTTTCTCTATTTCTTTTTGATGCACTGCAACAATCTCCTGTTTTACTTTCTCTATTTCTTTTTGATGCACTGCAACAATCTCCTGTTTTACTTTCTTTATGTCCTTTTTATGCACTGCAGCAATCTCCTGTTTTATTTTCTCTATGTCTTTTTGATGCTCTTCAGCAATCTCCTGTTTTACCTTCTCTATTTCGTTTTGATGCACTGCAGTAATTTCCTGTTTTACTTTCTCTATTTCCTTTTGATGCTATTAGAGAATAAAGAAAAATTGCATGAATGCATATAACATAAATGGCCTTAAAATATAACTGCAATAATGTGACTGTCATGGGTAACTTAAATTTATTACTCTGACTCATACATATTACAAAAATTGAATTACCCTAGTTATTATTCAATTATCTTTGTGTCTTTATTTTGTTTTTATTATAGTTAATTATCACAAAATATTTACATAAAGATAATTGAGTAATACCTAATTTAGATTTTTGTTTTTGTATATCGAGTTGAGAACATCCTAATCAACATAAACTAATTAAACTAATAGGTAGGATGACCTTGAAGTACTTTTTAATGTGTATATATGTATAGGTATATGTATGCGTGTATGTGTATGTATGTATGTATGTGTGTGAGAAACCCAATTTGTTATACTGAGCAATTCGTCTTAGTACCTGATCCTGTAGGGAAAACACTTTGTCCTCCAATCTTGGAATTTTTAAAGTTGATAATTCTAAATGGTCTTTCATTCTTTGGTGAAGGTGTTCCTCCATTTCATGACGTTCACACTTAAAAAAATAGAAACAAAACAAGTTTATTTTTGTCAAATGTTTCAATTATGCTTGAAAATTAATTCCAGCAAGCTATTGTTTGGCTTTAGAGATTGTAGCAATTGAAATATTAAAGCCCACTGAATTTAGTTCATCGACATGCAGTAGATCCAAGTGCTTTATGTTTAACATTAAGAAGCTGTGATGTGTTTTAATATACACTTGTTGACTGGCGCCGAGGGAAACATCGAGTTTTATGGATCCGAAGGCTTCAATGTCACCCGAGGGCTTTAGCCCGAGGGTGACATTGAAGCCTGAGGGACCGTAAAACTCGATGTTTCTCGAGGCAAAAGTCAACAAGCGTTTTGTTATATACCAAAGACTTTTAAAATACAAAATACAAAACTGCCTTGAAACTTGCAAACGGCGAAAAGACTTACCAAAACACTTTGACTTTGTCTTCGTAATTTCAATTCAATTCAAGTCATTCAACTAAACAAATACACCAGACTAAACACACAGCTTTAAATTTCTCCAAGTGTTTTTCAGACCTTCTTTGAAGATATGTATAGAAATTCTGTCTTTCGGAAAAAGGACTATTTCGTATACCAAACAACAAGCTCTTGTTTTCAAAATGCCCGAATAGTCCAAAGTTCTTGGTCTGATGCAATAATCGTGTATTCACGTGAACAACGCATGATTAAAGCGACGTCAGAGGGAAACATTGCACTGTTTCCCTCTTCATTGTTGACGTCAGAGGGAAACAGTGCAATGTTTCCCTCGGCAGAAAGAAACATTGAGTTTGTTGAACAACACGTGACCATGATTTGACCAATAGGATTTCATTATTGGCAAACGAAAGTCTTTGGTATATAACAATGATGATTTGATATCAAACAGTGAAGACCAACTTTTCCTGACCAGATGAAAAACTTTCAAAAATTACCTCATATTCACAACCAACTTCGAAAAACTTGCATTTAACAACAGTTTTGAGGCAAACTTTTTCTAAATGTTCTTCCATCTAAAAATATCAAGAGTTAGTTACCAAAAATTAAAAAATTAAAAATTAATAAAATCCACGTATAGCAAAAAGTTCAAAAAATTCAAGTTCACTTTTAGCAAATGTAACATATGTCACTAGGAAGTTCTCAAAGAAAAACCAACAATATGAAGAAAAAAGCCGTTAGTACGATTTTCCAAGCCGACAATTTAAAGTTTTATATAAGGTTAAACTTGGCAAAGATAGCTTTTTGCGGTATTTTCCACTTTTCTGATGGACTTTGAAAATCATATTATTCCCTTAAATGTCGTTGAAATAGTTTCTTGTGAATTTTCTAACGACCATAGGTTATATTTGCTAATATAGAGTGAAGTTGAAATTTAACTCTTTTAAGCTTTTATAGGTAAATTCAGAGAAAAACTTGAGTGTTCTAACTTTCCACTATGTGGATTTTTGATGGGGTTTTTTTCTGAATGTGTCAAGGAAAATCTAAACTCAATTTCTTTTGCAATTTGTTTGATATTAAATCGCAGATTAACGACCGGACGACTGTTCACTAACCCACCCACTCACTCGCATGCAGTCATTCTTGTAACAATGTAACGAATACAGCACCTGATTACGTGGAATATCTTTCTCTGAACATTTGTTTGTACATTCCACAGGTAAATAAGGACAGGTTTCGAGGTGCTCCTGAAATATAATAACAAAAATCTTGATTGTGTTTGAAATATAGAACTGGGTATTTTGATAAAACATCTTGTCATTAACATTGTTTTTGCAGCAGTGCTTTATCATTTTACAACACGAGGCGTACTGAGAATGTTTTGAATAGCTTTCAAAAACTCATGAATAATTCATGAGGAAAACATAAAAGAAAATCATGACCGTATCGTATCTTTATATGTGATAAAGATTTCTCCTGATTTACATAAACTTTAGCTTTGATTTTCTCAGCTTAGACAAGGTTATTTTTCAAACTAACTCCGCCAATCAACTTACCAAGTGGTTCGTTTTTGAAGCCGTATAATAAACTCGCAGTTCGTGTTTTATCAGATATAAAAACACTCGGCTTCGCCTCGTGCCTTTATATCTGATAAAACACTCCTGCTCGTTTATTATACAGTACTAAAAGACGATCCATTTAGTAAGTTCACTGGCGTAGTAATTTTGAAAAACAACATTATCTAAGCCGAGAAAATCAAAGCTCAAGTTTATGTAAATCGAGGCCTCATTTAAAATCATCTGATCTTCATAAAATCTTCTGATGATGCCTCGTGTCTACAGAACGACTTGAACAACCTCGACTCTTGGTCATCTTCAGCCGGGCTTTTATTCAACGAGACCAAATGTAAAACTCTGCGGATAACACGGAAACTAAAACCTGTCGCGACAGATTATATACTGAATGGTACTCCATTGGTTGAGACCAGAGAGGAAAAAGATCTTGGGGTTTGGATCACAAGCAACTTGTCTTGGTCCAAGCAAGTTTCGGAACAATGCTCTAAAGCCAACCGAACGCTGGGCTATATCAGAAGGAATACAAGGCATATCCGCAGCATTCAAGTGAGACGGACCATTTACCTTGCGTTGGTGCGCCCTCATCTGGGATACGCCACTCAAGTCTGGGCTCCCCAGTCCAAAGACCTTATTAGGCAACTTGAAAGAATACAGAGACGGGCATCGAAATATATACTGAACTTACCTTTTTCTTGTGACCAATCCTATAAAGAACGCCTTATTAACCTTGATCTTCTACCATTATGTTATTGGCATGAATACTTGGACATGGTTTTTTTTTTCAAAGCAACCAAAGGCTTAATAAATCTGAATCCTACTGTAATCCCCTCTGTGGTCTGCTGTTCAAAACCTACTCGATCAAATACTAACTGTAACTCTGTCCACTTCATCATTCGTAAATGCAGAACTACCACTTTCCAGAGATCATACTTCAACAGAACTACAAGAATATGGAACACGCTCATTAACGAACTTACCAATATTAATTTCAATGCACTAGAACTGGCCACATTTAGATCTCTAATGCTCAGCTACTACTTTACTGCTCTTGTGAATACCTATAACCCTGACGATCCACGTTCTTTCAAAACTATATGTCCAAATTGTAATAATTCTCGCAGTCTAACCCGCAGCATTACTTGCTGTTTTTAGTATTTATTTCTATATTGTATGTATGTTGTATAATGTGTAAGTTTTATTAGAATATTTGACTTCAATTTTTATATTTTTGGGCCCGCAGTAATTGGCCTTCACGCTGTTGCGGTGACCCTGCCATAGGTATACATGTATTTAGTCAAGTCTATGGCGAAGCTTATAAAATAAATAAATAAAATAAATCAACATAAAAATATTTTAAAGTGGTGGCCATTATCAAGTGTAGACCATCCTCCTTTTTTCTACAG